>VWYI01025720.1:0-46427 GCA_013399455.1 Anthoscopus minutus | reverse complement strand
TGTGCTGTATATTTGAGGTTTTAAATACCTGCTATTTAAGCATTTCCAGACTAGACCAGATAAGAAATTCATATTAGTAGCCTAGCTGAGTTTGATGTAATTTTGGCATATGCATAATAATGGGAAAGTTAAAAGAAAATATCTGAACCAGCACAAATACATTTGAAATAATTTCTGAAGGAATTTGATAACTGATGTTTTAAAATGTTCAAGGTAAAGAAAATATATTCTAGTGACAAAGTTTGACCAAAAAACCTAGTCCCTCTGAATCTAAGCATCTGGCATGTATCTCATAACAATGTATGTCTTCATGATCAAAGACATCCCAAAATCTCTCTCTGCTTCATACTAAAGAATAAATTAACTTTGTGTATGTTTTAAAAGTAGGTCTTCGAGTGTATTTCACCAGCAAGAAACAGATGAAAATAGAGTTTGCAGAGCATCTCTTTCAGTCTACCTTAATAGCTTACAAACAGTGTGTGAACAGCATGCTTTTCAGTTAAGTTTTCCTTTCCTAATGGAAGGAGATGCGCTCATAGAAAATGACAACTCATTTGCATGCAATTTGCGCACTGCTTTTTTGCAGGAATACATTTGACTTTTTGCACTTTTCTCTGGTGGTTGCATTTCATTTTCTTCGTGCTGAATAGAAGCTTTAAGATCAGATTTTAACTTCAGAGCATTATTTGCAAAGACAAGAGCTTTTTCTTTCCAGCTCTCTCTTGCAAGCTGTGTAAAATCCAATATTTTTTTTTCCTGGTATAAAATCATGTATGTGTTTCTTTCTCCGTTATAACATGCACCAGACACTGTCAAATCTTCCATAAAGTTCTTGCCTCGTTATTGAGAGATAGGGAAAGCAGAGCTATTTCTAAGGCAATAATCTTTGCTTTTATGGTCTATTCTCCTTCACATTGATTGCTTGAATTCGAAACTCTCATGGTATTTTGCAGGCAATAAAAACCAGAGGAAGAATGTGTTTCTTTTTGCCAGTGTATTATTATTAAGCCAGGCAGAGCTGCTTACAAACTTGGTGCAGGCACTGCCACCAAATTCAGGAAAATGGGGAAAAAGAGCAATTTCCATGGAGAATGGAGCTGGAGCTTTCTTCAGCTGATTCACAGGTACCCTTTGCTTTTCTTTTTCTGCTCAATTTGCCCTCATTCTGTTTGAGTGAACTTGAAAGCATGAAATTCACTTGGAAGTAAAAATAAGATGATTCTCTTCTCTCAAGCTGGCCACTGAACCAATATTCTGAAGTCCAGTGCATTTTCCAAAGGGCCTGGGAAGACTGGAGAGTCTATGCCCCTCTATGTTCATCAGGATATGTTACACTCTAATGGACATTTTTGAGGTTTTGCTGTATTCTTCACAATAATGCAGAGAAGTAAAAAGTGCAAGATGACCTATATTGATGAGAGGAGCAGAGTCAAATTTATGGTTCAATTTTCAGGCATATTTCCTCAACAGGGTTAAGATCCTTATGACATGTGGGAGTCACAAAAGGATGCAAAAAAAAATGATCCTGCTTCATTATGCACATATATATTCATATACAGTGTAGGTGCAGGTAAATACAGAAACATGGAGAGAATCTTCTGGGTGAGCACCACTTTGACATCTTCTTCTCATCAAATCTGAATCATTATTTTAGTTATGTTTAAGGGCATTTAAATGCATAATAATGCTAGCATAAGCTAGCATTTCAACCCTTATGCTTCCTGTATTTTGAAATCATATTTTAAATAGAATAGTGAAAATATGTCAACTGGGAAAGGGAAGAGCTCAGTGAGAGCAAAGATTTCTGGGCTTGCGACAGAAGCAGCGAGTTTAGGATGCCAGGTCAGGCTACAGATCAAGCCTGCTCTTTTAGTCACGCCTTTCAGGCTATCACAGGTCATTCCTTTAATTAATTTATCTATTATTTATGTGCAGGTGAGTTGTTTGGGTTTTTTTTTTCTAGACTTGTTTAGATGCTGGTTCCCACAGTGTCCTTGGCAATTAATTTTGATATTTTAGTTATAGATTGTGGTCAAAAAGATAAATCTGCTCTCTTTTCCTAGATTTAATCTGCTGACTGATAATGTTTAAATTAAGAAACATCAAATCAAAGTGGGGCATAATGAATAGCTTGTTCTCTAAACTCCTTTGCAATGATATTCCTTTTTTTTGCATAAATCCCTCCTACCTTTCCTTGACCATTGTTTTCCACGTTTAAAAAACCTTCATCTTTGTGATCCTTGTTTGTATGGATACTGTATTTTTTTCTGGGATTATTTGAGTGTCTTTATCTGTTTTTTTCTGCTGCTCTATCCTTTTAGAGGTGGGGTGCCTAGAAAGACATGCAGAATTCAAGCTGTGGGAACATCATGGCTTTATAAAGTGGCATAACAATGCTTTTGCTCTCGTTTTTCATCCTTCATTAATGATCCTTGCTATTCAGTTTTCCCTCCTCACTGCTCCTGATCCATGAACTAACATTTTCAAGAACTATCAATAATGACTCCAAGATCTTTCCTGAAGGCAGGAGGGTAATTTAGAGTACATTAATATATATATTTAGACTATTTTTCCCTCAAATGCTATGCTTGAAATTTCACCTGACAGTGATTGATTGTCCCATCATTCAGCATTGTGAGATCATTCTCCTGCTTCTCGTAATCAGTTTTCATTTTTAGTGCCCTGAATAATTTTGAATCATAAAGAAACTCTGTCACCTCACTATTTATTCCTTTCCTGAGCTTTATATACATTGGGGACAATCCATATGGGCTCACAGTTAACTTCCCTACATTATGAAAATTACTATTTATTTTCATTCTTTACATTCTGCCTTTTAATAAGTAATTTATCCTGGAAAGGACCTTCCTTGTAGTTCCATACAGTTTAATTTTCAAAAAACCCTTTCATGAGAAAATTTGTCAAAACCTCACTGGAAATCTAAGTATGGAAGATCAATCGAAATGGCCTCATCCCTATTTATCATCTCTTTCAGAGAGCCTTGTCAGACATGGCTTTGTGTCCTGGCTTTCCTATGTTGTATTTATTTGTCAGTGTGCTGCTCATTTCTTTATGACAATTTTTCTTAGTTCACTTGGTATAAAAAGTGAGATTGCTGGTCTAGTTTTCCACTGATTGTTAAAGGAATGCTCAGGATTCTGTAGGTATGAAGCCTGTTTAAGCTAGGAGTACTTCCATATGTGATTTCTTTCAGGACTCTCACTGAAATACTATTAACTTACACTTTTCTGATCTAAAACCTTGCTTGTTTACATTTTGGTTTGAGGCAGTTTCTCTGGCTTTTCTCCTGTAGAGAAGCTATATGTCATCTCTCAATTATTTCCTAATAGCCACCGACTGCATTGATTTCACTCCTCTAATAAAGCAAAAGCATTTTGACTAATTGTTGCTTCTAGAAACTCTTCAGCTGACATATTTCTATTGATACATAATTTTGGAAGAAAATCTTTGCTTTTTGTAAATTGATCCTTGACATCTCTTTTGCCTGTCCATATTATGATTTTCAGATTTGACTCCCTGACATGCTCTTTACCATTCTCTTCAGCTGAGTATAACTTCCAGTTCTTGATTTGTTGAGTTTGCTGGTAGCTCAAAACTAGATTCCAACATGATTTGTTATCATCCTTCTCTTCATAAGAAAAAATGAAATGGTTAACAGTATTGACGTGTGAATTATCTCTGCAAGACACTCGAATCAATCCTGTGCTGAGGGATTTCACATCCCCCACCAGTCTCTGGAGACTTGATGAAACATGAGGATAAATGAAGACACAGCGCCGTGGGCTTCAGTCTGTTGCTAATGTGCTGCTGGCTGAAGTCAGTGCTGCTGTATCTTCAGTGCTGGCACTGCTGGAGATGTGTAGATTAAAGCTCAGCTGCCTCCTGTCCTGCCTGCAGTGCAGGCATTACTCAAGCATATCCTACAAGAACACTTCTTGCCACCCCAGTTGTCAGAGACATGTCACCTTAGAGGGACAGGAACTCCAAACCCAGACACTGTACTCAAAGTTCACTTTTTGTGCATGGTTTCTACCAAATATCTGAGTATCTTCTGAAATCAGTGTCATGAAAGCAGGTCCAGGAAGGTGCTTGTTATTAATATACCTCGTTGATTTTGCAATTAATATGCCCAGTGCTGCTACTGGCATCAGCAAAACATCTTGCAAAGAAATTTCCCCTTTAAAAGGAGGCTCTGCATGTTGGCTCACCATCTCAGAAATACTGAGTGAGAAAGCTGTTGGAACACGCTCTCTGACTGTACAGATCTCTTGTTCCTCAGTTTTGAGAAGGGGAGACTTTATTAATATCTTGGTCAGAGCATGCAGGGGCAACGACAGGTGGTAGAAGTAAGGGAATATTTTTATAGAAAAGGTTTTCCTGGCAGCAATCAGATTTGAGTTTTCACCTTCAGCCAGTTCATGAATAAAACCAACCCCAAACCGAAGAGAAACTCAATAAATCTCCTTTCCAAACCAGGTTTCATCAAGATAATATTTAAGGATAGACCAAATATCGAGCTTCTCTGACTGAGATACTCCCTTTCCATGTATTTAAGGTTTACTTCATCTCCTCAAAGATCTAGCAACTGCTTTTTAGATAGAATATTCTGCTGAGTGTCATGGC
This sequence comes from Anthoscopus minutus, assembly GCA_013399455.1. Lineage (NCBI taxonomy): Eukaryota > Metazoa > Chordata > Aves > Passeriformes > Paridae > Anthoscopus > Anthoscopus minutus. Next base: position 41,783 of record VWYI01025720.1, on the reverse strand, counting down.
ATCTTTGTGATGAGGTACTCTGCTGCCTGCTAAGTCAGCAAACCTGGACCTTAGAGCATTTAAGCCTCAGTTTCATATCCTAAATGTAGGGACTGTTTCCACATAGCTAAATTTGCCTTAGATGTAGAAGACACAGGAGTTGCTAAGTTCATGAAGAAACATCCAGCATGTTATTCATGCAAACTGAACTCTGTGAAAAAGCCTTTCCAAGAAGACATCTAGGTCACAAATCTTGCAATGTTGAATAAGGTATTTAGGCAACAACATTGAAAAATTTTAAGAATGCAATGTCTGACTGAATTAGGAGTTAATGCTAAAGAAATTATATATAATTGCCTGGATGCTAATAAATGCAGTATTTCAGTTTCCAAGATCATGTTCTGTGAAAATACTCAGTATTTAGACTGTAAATTTGGAGTTTTCCAAAGCTTTTTAGGCATTTCTGCTTGACATTAGTATCGGTTGCTTTTAAAATGATTAAACAATATTTCCTGAGCATGGTTTCTGTAGTCCTGGGCTTGCACCAGCATTGGTATCTTTGCATTTTATAGTAATGACATTTGTTAGCTACATGAAATTCTTTACCAGTTCTTCCTAAACACTTCAGCTTCACCTCTGCATGTGAAAGACTATTAGGGTTGGAAGAAATCTCCAATAGCTTATTTAATCTCCTTTTAACTTTAATAAAAGTAACTTCCCCACTTCAGACCGTCTCTAATCCATGGATATCCCAGTCTAGAATATTGCTAGGATATTACTGATTTGCATGGTAACTGACTCCTAATGCATTGTGTTGCTGTCTGTATTTCACTGTATCTCTTCACAATTTTGATAACAAAGTGGGTATGTGTGCTTATACATCTGGTTATACATTTTTTCATTAACAAAAAGGGTGTAATTTAATAATTTCACATCATACAGCACTAGTATCGTCTTTGGACTGGAACACTGGTTTGTGTTTGTTGTCGGCCTTGAAGGTAGCTTTTATTCCTTATCCTCCTTGCACCCTCAAAATCTGCTCCACCTATTCAGAAAATGCATTCATTTCTCATAGTTTTAAGATATGTAGGGCAAACCTTGGGTATGGAATAAGAAAAAGAGGATTATTTTTACTTTAAACATTCTTTTCAAATATCTTTTCTTTAAACTCCATTTCTGCTGGTCTCTTACATATTTATACACAATAATCAAATATGTTTTTGAAATGTAAAATATTTTCACATAACTTTGAAATTATTTCCTTTTCCATAAAGGTACTTGGAACAGCTGCCACTTGTCTTTCACTCAGCTAGGGTCTTTCTCACCTCTGAAAGGCAGAACTTTGATACTCTTCTTTTGCTACATCTAAAGTAGATCCCTGTCCATGCACCAGTAGATAAGTAGAATAAAAATGCTGAGATCTGTGATGCAAATGTCAGAGAAAAGTTTGCACTAAAAGCTAGAAGGGAAGCTACTGGAGCTCTACAACATTTCCAGTAACTGGTATTCATAATCTAACTTTGTGGCTAATTAAGCTGTTACCCTGTCAGCTCAATATGAAACTTTTTTATCAATTTGCATGTTGACCCTTACCCATAAAAGACATAACACAAGTAATGATCTAAAGGACCATCTTATGATAATCTTTCGACTACTGCACCCTTTCCCACAAAGCTAACAGGAATTTTTTATGAATCTGAAGTTCTCCACAAGTAACTCAAACATAGTGCAAATAAGCATATGATTCAATCCCATTCAGGGAAAGAAAAAGAGACAAGTTATGCCTATATTTTTTTCTCTATTGGGAATGCAGAGCAGGTTGGTTGCACTTCTCTTTTTTCTAAAGTAAGCCCAGATTTCTGTGTAATACAGAATTCAATTCAGAGCATTCACATACGCCAGAACAAGCACTGTGTGCTTCAGAAAGCTGTAAATCCTAGGGCTGGGCTGAAACACAGCCCAGGGGAATGCAGCCTTGGCTGGCAGTGCCTCTTCAGGCTGACAGCTCCCCTGCTCAGAGAGGAGCAAGCACCTTCCCGTGTTTCTCCTCTGGTTGTAAACCAGGGTTAGTTAGCATGCTGCAGCCGTGCAGATTTTCATTTCTGATAAAACTTAGCCTGAGAGGTATTTGTTGATGATTGTCAACAATCAGATGAATTATAGATGATGTTGGTAAACAAAATGCCGCCTTGATGAATGATGACTTGGCTATACTATGACATGACTGCTAAGTCATTCAAAGCACTGATTAAACCCATTACAGTAAAATAATCACCATCCATTACCTTTAATGTCGTGAACTGACAACCTAGTTAAGGCAGCTGATGGTGTCAGCAAAATGATTTGTTGGTCCTCATGTCCAATGACAATAAATCACTTCGATAAATCAATGAACAGTAGCAATAAAACAATATATTTTCATTTTTCTTGACATTCAATTACAGAGTGTGTACACAGACTTATTCTTAAGCATTCAGTGATATGGCAGGATTCAGCATCCACAGTAACTAATACATACAGTTGTTGAGATCTTGTTTTGTCCAATCGTGTCCTACCCTTGGTTTTGTTTTCTGCTGCATCTGCGGTTGTGATACATCACTTGTCTTACAGAGCCAGATTCATTCTCAGTTATAAAGGCAGAATTTTTATATTCCTTTTCACTTTGTCTGAAGAAGTTTCTTCTTCTAAATTGGTTTTTGTAAGTATTGCAGTTTTTGCAAGACTTTAAAGATAATGATCACATTCCTCTTTTTTCACCTTTCTGGTATCACCTCTAGGCTAATAAAGTCTATAATTTGGCTCACAGGTTAAACAAAAAGTGAACTTAATCATTTGATCAGCCAGACTTGGGCTGAGGCTCCTGTGCTGCTCATGAATAAGCAGTGGACGAACACTGCTAAAACCCAGTTCAGCCAACAGCCACGGTCTCCCCTCTGTTCTACTGTCATTGGGGCTGTGCTAAACACTGGTCCTGGCACACAGACAAACAGGTTTGGAAGCATTGGATTTTATCCCAAAAGTATACATCTGCATCTACCTATTTTTCTCTCTTGTTATAGATATGTTCATGAGAGGATGTATTAGCAAATTTGGAGTATGCATAGAAGTACCAAACCCTACAAGTCAATCCTACACTCACCAGAAATTGTGAAAGGCAAGACACTTCCCAGATTCTTGAAATTATAATGTATTTTTATTAGGTATGCTTACATGCTTATCACAATATTGACAACCTCAAAATTTTTATTTATTCCTTTTGGCTAAGGAAAATGAAAACTTTTTTCCTCTGGGTTCCTTCCTCTTCCCCATGTGCACACACTCCCCCAGACTCTAAAAATACCCTGAAGAATTCACAAGGCATAATATTTTAACATAATTCTAGTTACCTATTACCCAGGAAGATAATAAGAAGGCAGAGATGGAACAAGACAGATCTGGATTCTGTGGATTGTCTTTTCTGAGCCATCCTACCCTTCATGTGCCCTGAGTCTCTACTTGCCTGGACTTAGCTTTTTTTGTGTCATACTTCCACTGTAAGAAGTATGCTGTTCATCAAGAACAGGTATTTTCCACATTTGTACAAAGAGGAGATTCAGTTTTGATTTCTGGTAGTGACTTAACATGGAATCTGTTTCCTTGAGCACTTGCCTGCTGCAGACTGAAGGAGCATTGAGACAAAACTTTTCCATGTGGCTACACTGCAAGGCATATGAAAGATTTTTCTCATTTCTTTCTAAAAAAGGATCTGTCAGTAGAGAATGATTGGTCTCAGTGGACATATGGGCAGTTAGAACTAGGAAAGCTGAATGTCGCTATGGGATGATAAAAATGAAATATTTGACTGTAAATTATTTTTTATGTCATATTTAGATTACAATATAAAAAATGCAAGTAGCCAATATGAGTTATGCAGCAGACATGAGAACGTGTCAAGAAATGCTCCATTTTTGATGAAAGTGAACTATAATGGAGACTTGCAGTGACTTTGCAGGAGACATAAGTCGTTCCTTATTCCAAAAGTAATATGTGCTGCAAACACTTCTGAAATGGCAACTTTCAGAACTTTGGGGGCTATGTGCTGTGTAAGAGTTATTAAGACGTCATTTAAGATAACAATCATCAATTTGGCTCTGCAAAACCTCAGCAGTTGCTCAGAAGAGAGGCAGTAAAACAGACTTCTGTCCTGTATCGAGTCATCTGCCTGTGAGGTCTGTACAAGCAGTTAAAGTTTGTAAGAGGAGAGATGCAGGGAGCTTTTGTGGAAAAGTCAAGTATTTTCAAAGCTTCTATTAAATGCAAGAGATTATCTGTGCTACCATGGGTGAGAACTGTATTTTTTTCCTGTAACAGTGATTCATTTAGCTGATGATATCCCACCCTCCAATCTCTACACACATCTCTACATTCAACCTTACGGCCTTTTCCAGGAACTTCTTGACACTAGTGCCTCACCTTGCAAAGCAGAGCCAGTGCTTTTAATCACTAAGTGTGCTTTCATCTAGAAATTTGTCCTTTTGGCTGGTTCATACCTTCATACTTCATCTTAGTTTATCAACTCAGCTTCAGAGTGGTCAGAACAGGGCTGGGAGCATGGCCCTGGGGACCGAGATTCCTTCCCTGCTGTCAGAGGACCATGTGGGCATTGTGGATTAGTCAGGGCTCCCTCTCCATGTCATGATGCTGTCACTCCTGCTGTTGAAAGGAGAGGAAGGGAACAGGCCCTCCACAGACCCTCTTCTCTTGACTAAAGCTTGAACCAAAGCCTGCAGGTTTTGCCTAAGGAGACTTAGGTGTTCCCTTATCCCAGCTTTACCTAAAAAATGATGCCAATGGCTTCTGGCAAGTTGGTTCACATTCAAGTCAGGGCTGAAATCAAATGACCCCACAAACATTGAGATGAACACGGTGCTTTAGAGTCCTCACCAGTGACTGATAGCACTGGCTTCCTCAGCTCTGGGGGAAAGTTAAGATGGAATTTCATTTTATCCTGGGTCAGCCTGACCAGCTCTTGACTAGGCTAGGTGGTGTTTCTGCTGGTGTAGACACAGACTATTCATTAGACAGTCTGCCCGTGGGGAACAAGAGGATCTAGTGAGCAATTTTCAGGATGTGCTGTTCTGTACCTTGTTAAAACTGCAAAGGACAACAAGAAAATGTGTGATGCACAGTAGATGAACTATTTGAAAATAACATTCAGCTGATGATTCTTTATAGGTTCCTAACTCTGTCTGAGGAGTTGTGTAATGTTTTGTGGTTTTTTTCAAAAGTGAAGTCATCATGTTTTGTACCATCATAGCTAAATTATGAGATTCTTGTACAAGGATGGTACTTACTGTACCTTTGGAAAACATTCAGCACTGTGTACTGGCTCTGTCTGAGAACATATACCCCAAAGTGTTGTTTCGATGAGGCAAAGAGGCAAGTTATGAAATTTGCTTTCCTACATTCATTTTAAAATTTCGAGAGATCACACTTCAATATTCCTGTTATCATTGCCTTGAGATTAACTAGATCTAACAAAACAAATATTGATTTAAAATGTGTATTTTTACTTAGGAATTAACATTTGATATAGTTTTAAAGTTTTCTATAAAACTACTTTTATTCAGTACATATATTATGACACCCTATTACATGATAGTCTGTGGTCCCCCTTAGCTCAAAATAAGATGAATGCATTAACCTTTTTCAAATGTCACCTAAAAAAACACATGCAATGAAATAGTTAAGCACATAAGCCCCAACACAATCAATATTTCTTGGTGAAACTGGCTCTGCAGCATATCTTTGCCATCTCTATAAACATTTGTACAGCAACTTTAACATTTGTGTCTGTTTCCTTTCAAAGCCGATGTAGAATTTCTGAAGGTGTCCTAGCTTGTTAATAGCATCAAATATTGAAAACTGACCCCGAAGTTTCCTTTACAAAGCCCTTCTGGTATTCCTCATGGCTGCAAGAACTGAAAAATTAAACACTGAGAACACACAGATCCTGTTATTCAGCTTGAAAGCTCTAACAAACCCAGGTGATCCCTGCAGTGCATCATTCAGTTTTGCTGCATGTGACACAAGAAGAGACTGGTCAGATTTGGCTCATTATGGCAAGCACAATCTAAAAGCTTGTCCTAAAATGGGGAGAGAAAGAAAAACAATGCAACCATCATCAGCAGATGAACAGGGGATTAAAAAAAAAAAAAACCAAAGGCAGCGAACAGCATCTGAAATATAGATGGCATTGGTTATTTGGTCACATTTTATCTCTCCATGGATTACTGTCACCATCAGAGCAGCAGTGTGTGGAGTGACTTGTGCCACAGCTGGCAGCCAGCAGGATCTCAGGGCTTGGGCCAGCAGGGACCCTGGCCACTGAAGCATCCTCAGAGAATGAGCATCTCCATGGACTGGGACAAACACCGGGATAGGAGCAGACAGGGGGAGGAGAAGGGCAAGTACATCCAAATCTTACAACTCTCCCACTGCTTTTTGTCTCTAACACCTGTCCTGGAGTACACACAGCACACTGCTGATTCACATCTTGTCACCAAGACCAAAGCAATGATTACATTCTGATAATAAGGAAATTTTTTTTCACTCTTGTCTAACTTACAGCAGTAACTGCATGGTAATGATGATTTTTCTGGGGAGAAAATGAGAGATTCATTAAATTGTCCACGTTTTTTAAATACCTTGCCATTGAAGCCTCCAGAGTGTCATACTATAGTCTTATAATAATATTTTTAAAAAAACAACAAAAAACCCCAACAAAACTAAAAGTGAAAAACAAAAAAAAAACCTCACCTTTCTCTTTTCTACTTTGCCAGGTCAGCATAGGATGTTTGAAACCTGAATTTTTTGTTTGTTAATTCTGGTAGGAGCTGGGGTTAGAAGGATGTAAACAGCTTTTAAAAACATTCATCCCATGACTTCCTGGGAAAAAGAAGTGAAACTTACACTTCATCACTAAGTTTGTTGTTTTGACTAAAATATAAAAGTTCACTTTATTACCTTGTAAGGCTCCCCTCTTTGCCAATAATCTCAGTTTATTCATTTCTCCTAGAAAAAGAATGTATTCAGGACTGAAAATCTGGTACACAATGAGGCTATATTTGAATTCTGAATTGGTAAATTGCAAATATTTCCCAAAATATTGGCAAGATTCAGAACAATGTAATGATCAGCTGGAAATACAGGGTTAAGTAAATATCTGTTTATATACAACCTACCTTGCAGAATGTCTTGCAGAATAGCTTTTCTATTAGATCTGTATTGGAATATCTTTGGTAATGGAGTTTAAGAGCACATTTACCTTTCTCACAGCTGTAGCCAATTGGTGACCCATAGTCTCTGTGAAGTAAATTATGTTCTCGTTATTTGCGCTGCTCCTGGCAGGGAGACATCATTTACTTTAAAGTCAGGAGGGGGAAGGAGGAGAGTTTCAGAGTAAATGGTGAGTGAGCTCTCTGAAAAACATCCTCCAGCAGATCCAGCTGTACCTGGGTAAGATGCTTCCAGCTGATTCTGGGTACATGGGGTGCTTGGGCAACGAGACTTGGAAATCTCATTTCTTGAGCCTCTTGACTTTTGTTGATGCTGGGAATTTAAACTCATCAGTAAGTTAGAGTTGCTGTGGCACAGACACATCCCACTGAGCCATCCTTGGTTCTGGCTGGTCATTTTGGCAGGAGGGGCACTTGTGTGACATCTTTTCAGATGCAGAGCAGAGGCTGGAGCCTGTCTCCCCTCTGGCTCTGTCCTCAGGAATGTGGCATCTGTGAGCAGCTGTTACCAGTGTGGCTGCACCACGAGGCTCCCCTTATGTCCTGTGGGCACAGAAAACCTTTTGCTGGCATTAAACAAATTGATGAAATGAACAGACTGACAACTATTTTGTTTGCTCCAGGAAGGGATCTGGTTCCCCTTGTCTGACAAAGGTGGTGATTGGTAGAGGGTTTTATCAATATCAAGAAGTCTATCAATAAATTCTCTATTTTTACATTATCCAGAAAACAAAAATATTTGTCATTTGTTAGGATTTTTTCCTGGTATCTGAATTTCCAGTGGTGCCTAAATAATCAGCATAAGTCACAGTATTTGTGTAATTACACCTTTCCCTGCACGGCCTTGTCCAGTAGAGATTTACAAATGTTACAAAACACAGAGGCTCTCAAGCCAAATGTTTATTTATACAGGGAGCTACATTATCTGTCTAAATTCATACAGATTATGTTTTCCTTTTCCTGGTGGCCATTCTGTCATGCCACTCCTACAGCAGGAAGTAGCCAAGAGTCAAAGCAAACAGCTCACAGATCAAGCATGGGTCCTTTAATAATATATTTCCGTCCAGGTTACCTGAAAAATATTCACAAATGCACTCAAGGATGGTCAGGCTTGAGTAGGAGAGCTATTTGTGCCCAGACTCTGACATGCCATGATTGAGGGATGGCAAATGCAATCCAGATGTGGCCCAGTGGGTGCGTTTGAGGATCAAAACTTTTAGGTTTTTGTTTATTTTCTTGTTTTTCTTTAATGCTTATGAACTGCATTAGCACAAAGAGGAGTTAATTGTAATCCCTTCACTCCACCTGACCTGTTTTTGTAATAATTGAAACTTCAGATAAGCAATTAATTGCATTCATGGCAGAAAAAAGCTTAGAGGTCGAGGAAAGTCAAGGAGTTTGATTTTCTATCCTTGGTTTTTTTTTTAGTGGATAATGTGGATTATTCATTACATCCTTTGCTTTGATGGTTAACTAGACACTTTGAGCTCCAAGGAACAGCATGGGATTAAATGGCTTTGTGAGAGGCATCCTTAGTTCTCATGAACCAGAAGTCTATGGTCCACAGGCACTAGAATTTATTCTTTTTCATAGTTGTGCCATAGATATTTGAATTCCTCATTGTCCTAATGCTCGGTTATAGAGGGTTGCCATGTTGAGCAAGGATAGAGAGCTCTTGGGAGTTTTAATTTTAAAGACGTTTCTGCTGCAACTACCAGGAACAAGTTATTGTGTGGTAATGAGAATGGCAGGTTACACCATGAGGAGGAGCTCAAAGTCAGTGCAGAGTGAAGCAGATGTCTGCAAGCCTGCTGGCTTCACATGGTCCTCTGATGTCCCTCCTGACACACAAAAGGGAACACTGCTTCTTCATTGTGCTGATATTGTGGTTTAAAACAGGAGTCTGAGATTGGGTAAACTGGTAAAAACCATTCTGTAGTGTGCAAACATAAAATGTGATGTAAAGCCAAAGTAAAATGGTTTTTAATTCAAACATGTACTCTCAAAGCAAGCTCATGAATATTCAGATTGAAGGTATTTATGCAAGTGTCTTGAAAGACACTTGAGAGTTCATGAGCTATTCCAACAGTGACACCAGAATGGGCTGAATCCTACAAATCCTATTTCAGGAATTGCAAAGATGCTGTAGCAAACTGGTAGCTTGTTTATATTTCTTCTTAAATAAGTAAGTTTGTTTATGCTTGGTCTTATGAGATTATGGTTACACATCCTGTCTTTGTCATTGCTTTTAAGTTCTGTAGTCCCTTTAATCTATCATTGAAGTGCTTTCACCATCTTCCTTCTATGCCTCCATACTAGGTCTCACATGCATTTGAGATTTAATGAATGGTTCCCTTGGTTAATCTTCCTGTGAAAGGCATGTGGTTTGTTTGTTTCTTAATTATGCAGTTCCTGTGATTCTTAATCAACAAAGATAAATCTGGAAAAAAAAATAGAAAAAATAAAAGGAAATCCTGCAACTATAAGTGAGGCAGACAAAAAGCCAATTAATGCGGAAAGAAACTTTATTATATATTGTCAATAAATATAACAGTAAAACTTTTAAAATCTCTGTAATCCTACTAAGATTATACCCTCTTCTATAATAAAAGGGATTTAGTACCAGTGTAAAATGCACTGCAAAATGATGCTGCCTTCATGCAAGGTGGAGGTGCAGTGTCAGCAGTGAGCACTCGTGCACTGTTTAGGTGTCCCATGGTCCCCAGGCACGTAAAACTAAACGGGCTGCTTGTGAAGAAATCTGTAAAAGTGCCACAGCTGTAGCAAGTCAGGCTGGGAATGGCTCTGCTGCCTCTCTCGGCCCCCCCAGGAAACTTCTGCAGTGAGCAGTTGTACCACCCTCCTTACTGGGCTACATCTTTTTTTCACCATGATAATCTTTGTTAATTTGGGGCATGGTTTTTGCCTGCTTCTTAATTGCTGATGTGAACAGCACTGTTCCTGCACTGTGGGCACACCTTCACATCCCAGTGTCTCTTAATCCTGTGATGGCAGCAGGTACTTCTGTACAAGTGGGTAGGAACACTGCCTTGTCCTCTGGCAGAATCTTGTTGGTCCTCTGGATCATTCACATCCTTTCATAGTAATTTCTCTATTCAAGGTTAAGCTCTTCCATGTTTTCTTGCCACTGGTGACATTCACTCAAATTTTTAGCTAGAGCACTAGGATTCTAAAGCCTTCACTGCTGCCCAGAGTCCATACCTGCCTCACATAGACTAGTCCCTTTGCAGTTTTAATTTTGGCTTTGTTTTGAGCAGCTATTTGGACCAGAACCCAGCTCTGCCCGGTGTCCCCAGTCATTGACACCTCTGCAGAAATCTGCTTGCTTTATACAATACTTCTGTAGACAAGTGTAAACAAGATCAGATTTCATTTTGTGCAGCTTTTAGCCACAGCCTGCTGCTGCCAGCTGGCCTCAGAAGACTTATTTTCCATCACCTGCAGTTGGTCACACTTGCCCGGCCTAAGATTGTTGCTTATCACTGTTGTTTTAACAATATTGCATCTGGCACCACAGCCCAGCTGGAATCAAAACATTCATTTAATAATACAGCTGCAGATATGGCAGCTGAGTGACAGGTGCCTGGCTTTGCCTGTGCATACACTCCTTGCTTTTTCTGGAATTGCACTGCAGACATCATCCTCTGAACTAAAGCCCTCTGCATCCTTGGGCTGTGCACGCACTGCTCGCTCCTTTCTTCCTGAAATAGCTGCAGTGCTGGGGATTACAGATGGCTCTATTTCACATTCTCCTTGCACCACTCCTTCACGGATTTCTTTGACTTAAACCTCTCTGTTTGTGTGAAGGTATTTTGGTGGGGGGAGGGGGGATGTTTCATTATGTGGTTTTGGGGTTTTTTTGCCCCCAAACTGTAATTTTGCTGTTTTTGCTAAACACTTGAGTGGCCCAAGTGGGGTGGTAAAATTTGGAGGTGCCTCCCTGGAGAGAAAGCACTGCTCTCTCAGCAAACTCTCCTGTGGCTGGGATCCTAGGTTGGAAGGGAGTCACCTTGAAAATTGCCGGTAAATAAGAAAGTTTAAAATTCTTGCTACTTATTTTTGTCTAAGTACATGGTAAGTCTTTTCTGGTTTATTTTTGGGGGGGATCATAATGCTTATGCAGCATTTCAGTCAGATGTCTGGGGTTTCTGTTATTGTTCTTAGCAATGTTTTTACCTTACTTTTCCTTTTTCTTCCTAAAGTGATGGCTAATACGCATCTCCCTTCTGGCTTTCTGTTCTTTATCTTTCAGCCTCTGTCACTAGCTCTGTATACAGACTTTGCTGTCCCTGCATTTATGTTTGTGCCAGATTCTCTTTGCTAGAAATTCAGCATGGCCAATGATCTGAGTCACTCTATGCTAATCACCTTCCCTGCCTTCCTGTGCATCTCCCTGGCCTGCCTTCACCACATTTCACACACCACACGTTGGCTCATAAAACAAGAGGGCTTCATACTGGCAAATATAAGTGGCTCTTTATTTAGCAGCTTACTTCAGCGCTGCAAATGCAGCCCAGACTTCTCCAACAATAAACAGGTGGATGTCCTCTTCCCTCAGAGTCTTTCTCCTTTTTTGCACTTCAGTTCTGAACAGGGAGGATATCTCTAGGGCACAGACTGTCGTTTAAGCTCTGATTTTCATGAGTGTTCAGTAATTTTGCAAGCAGCATGCTTACTCTTTCTAGAAAAGGCAGCTCACTGTGCATCCAGACAACAGTCTATGCCAGACAGGCTGTCATGTGGAGCTGTGTGTGTGTAACATTTTCCTGTTCTGGGGAAAAAATTCCCCCTTTTTTTCCACCCACTGGAAAAATTCCACCTTTTTAACTGAAAAAGAGTTTTAAAATCTGTTTGGTTTGTTGGGTTTCTTTAAGTAAATGGTGAATTTATTTATGCTGCATGAGTATTTTTTAATTGTAGTTGTAGAGTTTATGTATATCTTAAAATGGGAAGTTTAAAAGAGGATCAAGAAAAATGGCANAGTGTTCAGGGAAGTTGTTTGTGTTTAGCTATTCGCATCTTTTCTTTGATTTCCTGGAGAATTCTCATATCTTATTCAAACTTTTACGCTAGGTTGGTGTTCTTTTTTGTTTTGACTATTAAAAAAACTTTTGATACAGCTATCACAGGAATGGATGTAATATAGCAATCTATAAAACTATACACTTTTGTGCCAAAGTAGCACAAACTGTCAGACCTAGGAACATGTCTGACAAAGGGGGGTGGGTGTAGAGAGCTGCCTGGGATTCATCATCTTCAACAATTCAAATTATTCCTCACTGTGGATAATCAAGGGTGGGGGAAATTAAGTATGCAGTTTTATTTAACAGAAATGTTTTGAAGATGTATGGAATTCTTTGTGAATAATTCATGTTCTTTAAGATCAGAAGCACTGAAACAAAAAAAAGGTGGGCAATACTGCTGGGATGTGCCAGTTTAGAAACAAAGCAGCACTCTTGCCACATGTAAATGCAGCTGAAACAGGATGGTTATAACATCAGGGAAAAAGTTCTTTCCTAAAAAGTCTGTAGCAGTATAGATGATCTTTTCTTCAGAAGGTAAATTATTCATTTTGTCCTTGATCAATTGCAGTTAACATGTGTTTGTGGCTCACAACTGTTTTTCCATAACATAGAAGTGTCTCACAGGGGAAAAGAAAAGTCATGCTTGGGGAAAAGAGCATCAAGAAAATGCTGCCACAATGAAGCCTTCTGCATCTTATGCCCCTACCAGGCATCTCTGATTAATCAACCTTTTCAATGACTTTGGCAGTAACAAGTTATTTGAATTTTCCTTGCCTCTCCCAGTACATTGCTCTACTTATTTTTCTACAAAATTAGATACGGAATGGAAATCAAAAAGAAATACTGGAATGTGCTTTTGATTTGGTACAGCTGGAGAGCAGCAGGTGTAGTGTGGGCTGTTAGGGTGAAGCCTGTGAGAGACAGGTGACAGCTCTGCCACTTCATGTGAGTTTTCATATGCTCCCTTCTGTAAGCCTGCACCAGCAGAGAAATATAGGTATTAATTAATTTACTATTTTTTAAATATATATATATCTCCAAATCAAGTCCCTGGTTTTGCAGTCCAAACTGAAGCCAATGGGTGCCTAAAAATCTTTGCTTCTTTTTGAAGAAATGAGGCTTTGTGGCACAGGCAAATTATTCCCCAGCTGCTCCCTGCAGGGTCTGCTGGGCACCGCTGGGGAGCCCCTGGCAGAGGACAGCCTTGGAGCTTTCTTCCATTTGTGGCATTCCAGCAACACATTCTGTCCTTCCCATTACAGGGAATGCATGAAGCAAAGCATTCTCCAGGACTGATATTTCTGCCTGGTTTTCCAAGTATTTTGAAGACTTCCATAGATCCGTAGATTTTCTTGCATTTTAAACCTCTTGGGAAACTGGATGCAAACTTTCTGTGTTCAGCATTCAAAAGCTGAAATATTTCCATAAGTGTTCCTATATTCAAGCAGAATCCTTCTTTCCACATGTGTGCTGGCCATTAGCATATCTCCTTCTCAGGGCTGAACACCTTTGGACACTCAGGAGAGGATACCTTTGGCTACAAGGACATGGGGTTAGGCAGAAGCACGATGTGTCCAGCTACACCCTCTTGTCAGGACATTTTCACTGCCTTGGTTACAAAATGATACTTTTCTGGAGAAGCCAGACAGAACAGAATGAAGCAATCTTTTAAAATATTAAAATGTTCCTTTTCCACCTCTTTTCTACTTTTTCCAAGCATAGGCAAATAAAACTGTAGTTTGGTAGTAAGGTTCAGCCAAATCAAGCTGTCTGAGCACCAAGCTGTTTTTGGAACTGCCGCAGTGTGCCCTGCACCACTTCTTTTCCATTTTACATGCATGCAGAGAAGGTCAAGCAGTGAATTAGCAGACACCTTTGATGGTGCCAAAAACAACAACCTGCTTCAATACATTATCAAATAATAGACTAAAATTATGTAAGCACTGAAATGCCAAGCAGCAAACAGCATTTTCAGTGCTAAATAGAATCACCAAAATCACTAGAAACTGCTAACCCAAATGATGCATTTTTTTGAGAAGTCTAAACATTAACTCTTTGTCACCATCCTTCATTTCTGCCTCTCTGTCAAATGTGACCTTTTTTTGATCACATTCCCTCGGTATACGATTCTGTGACACTGTGGTTCAATTTGTGCTCAGACAACTGCATAAATTGACAGAATTCTTAGGCAGTTCAGGAGGGGCACCAGGTAAGAATAAAAATTGTGAGTATGCAAATCTAGGGAGTTAAATGTCTGAAAATGGAGCTGACAACATGGAGTTCTGATCCTTTGTGTGCTGCTTAGCTCCACACTTTCCATAAGCAGAAGATGGAGAGGTGAAAATTCCAGAGGCTGTGCATGCATCAGTGCGAGGTAGATCTTGCAGCCTCTGGGAGATGGGAATTGCTGGCCAGGGCTTTCAGCATCCACAGTAGTGAGAAAGCAGAAAAAAATTGAAAATGTGAAAGACAGATTTTATTAAAATTCAGTTATGGTTTGGGGTTTGATGGGTTTTTGCTGTTTGGTTTGGTGTTTTGTTTTTTGTTTAAATAGAGAAGCACCGAAATAAATGGGATAGACAGAAAAGCATTTAGCACCTTGGTTTCAGGGAACACAAGAACCTTGTTACTAAGAGCTAGATGTATCCAAGTCAAGGGAGCCTTCTAGAAGTTGAAGTGTCCTTGGGAAGTATTTTATCTGCAAACTTGTTTTCACAGAGTTTCCAAAAGGCTGTGGACAGACAGTGTTCTGCTAATGCAGTTTGTTAGACACACAAGGGCAAGGAGTGCCACATGTGCAAAATACCATCATCATTTATTGACAAAATGTCTCATAGACTCAAAGGACTAAGAAATTGGGCTAAGCCAAACCAAATCCAAAACATGAGGTAAATATTAATGTGCAAAACGTCCATAGTCTAGAACGGTGCTTGGTCTCTATTTAAGCACAGCAAATGTCATGATTGTTGGGTTCACAGCAGGACTTGGGCAATTGCTGAGGTCTGTAGGGAAATGTACCACTTCACAATCTCTTTCTATACAGGCTGCTATCAATGCATTATTTTGGAAATCCACTAAAATTCATAGAATCATTATCAAAGGATAAAGAACATTAAGTTAAAGTACATCAGAAGTTCCAAACTGAGGCATTTGCCACTGAACATTTTACTTGCTTCTGTCTTTCAGAGGACTCTGCAATTCCTAAAAACAATTCTTTCTTTTGCATGACCACATATAGATTTTAGGACCATAAAGAGAAAGTATCTTTCTTTGTGTTTTATCTTGATATTTCACTGAACAGTAAAATTTTTTAAAGCCTCCAAAGCAAAGACAATTCGCAAAATAATTTCTCTATCACTTTGGAAAAAGAAACTATCAAAAGATTGTGCCATGTCCTGTGTTTCTGTGAGAGAACCTAGGGTAGGGAACACACATAATTAGGTGTTTCACAGCTGAATTTTTCTCTGATTTCTGTACTTGTGACAATTTGCTAATGCTGCTTAAGGCAGGGCTGCAGCTGTTCTACCTCTTAGTTCAGGTGCTCTTGTTTCCTTCTTCTGCAAGCAAACCAGAAGTCAGTGATCAGAGAAACATCTTTTCTCCTGTTTACTCCATGGAACAAATGACCAGAGGTCTGTTGGCTGTAGGTGCCCAGAATTAGATTAGTTTAACAGAGAAGCAAAAGAGGAATACTTTGCGGCATCTCTTCAGAACAGGGCAAGCAGTCCCTAATCCAGTAATATTCTCCAAGTTTAAGCATGAGTTGTGATTTTGGTATGTATAAAACAATTCAAATTCATAAAATTAGACATCTGCTTGGGAAGCAATGATTTCAACTCTTAGTAAAGTACTACTGTCCTTACATGAATCTGGAGATGTATGACTCAAGAGCTTATTGCCAGAAAGTGTCTTCCATTTCCAGAATTTTCAGTTCCATCATATTTCACTGTTTCATATTTCATATTTCAGTTCTATCATATAGAAAACAGTGAGAATGTTGAAAAGAAAACTTTGGAGATTAACATAAATTAAGTATTTCTAGTATCATAGTAGAAGATCTTCAGCTACTTCAGCTACAGTAGAAAGCTCTTTAAGCCAGGACTGGCTGTTATGGATTCTTAATGCTGGTGATAACATTCAAACCAAGGATTTGCTATTCTGTCTCCAGAAGTGCTCATAAATGGAATCAGCCAGACTTACGTAATACTAATATTCCCTCAGCCTCCAACCTCATACCTCTCTGGTGATAGAGAAGTCTCCCATGGCTTGTTCATTTAGATCCCTAAATCATATCTTTTTCAGGTAATACAATTTTCCTTGTATCAGTGTCCACTCTTGCACCCACAATAACAAGTAATCTCCTACCTGCTGTGTTCAAAACTAATTCTCCTGGATTCATTTGATAGCCCAGAGCTCTTGGAGTGAAAGAGATAGTAAAGAAGTTGATTCCAATCCTTTACTACCATGCCAACCCTTATTTTGCAGACTTGTACCAAGTCCTTTCGGATCAACTTTTCTTTTCAGCCTCTTCATTTTGACCCTAGCTTTTTTTTTTCTTTTTTTTAACCTGATCAGAACTTTTCTCCCTTAGCTATCTGACTTTGGTGAAGGATTTTGTCAATAAAAACCTTTTGGAAATACAAATAGATCTCCCTCTTCCACAAGGATCAGCAAGGCAGGATTTCCCTTAGCAGTTTCTCAGAGCTCTGGCAGTTTTCCATACTCTGTAGAATGCATCCTTTATTACAGTTTCTGCCAGTTTGCCCAGTGTTGTCATGATTACAGGCCTGTGATTCCTCAGATCTCCCTGGAACCTTATCTCAAGGATTGATATTGCATTTGTTCTTTAGATTGGAGGATATTTTAAGTGGTTGGTCTTTAAGTGGCTTGCAAATTGCCATAATTAATAACTCAACTACTTGATCTGAGTTCTCTTACATCGCCTGGGTGACTGCCACTGGTTTTTGCAAAGGTTACTGGTCATGTGGGGCTGAAGTTAGCCAGTGTAATTGTATTATCTGCCTTCACTGGCTCTCTGATTCCTCTCAGCACAGAGCAGTCACCGTCAGCAGCTTCCTAAGGGACATCCTTACCACTACCTGCATGTGGTTCAGTGTGGTCATGTGCCCCTCTTCCTGATCTAATGATGTTTCTGGAGCTAATCCTCTTCTACAAACCTCTCCCCATCCTCTTCCTGGGAAGATGCACTTAAAAATAAATGAAAGAAAATGTGAATTCTGGACCTTTCTCTGCTTCCAACCTGCTCCTGCCCCATGTTGTGCCATAGGCAGTTCCCTTTGTAGGTAGCATCTGGCTTCAGCATTAGGGTTGAGCTCAGAAATCAAGTACAGTAAGACTGTGGAATGTATCATTTCAAACTTTTTGCAGAATGGAGTGGAGTCTGAGTTTAGTATCTGAGAAATGTTTGATTTTTCTGTAATGAATCTGAAGCTCTAATCTCATCATGGAGTCAGAAAACTAAGTGGATCAAATAGTATTTACTCTTCTGCCTTGGCCTGCTGTCAGAAATGTGCCACGTGACACTGACAGATCAGTTGAAGACAAAGAAGGAAAGACATTAAATAGGAACTATTTACAGATGCTTAACTTTGGTGCTGTCACCTTCATACATGGCAGAAATGTCACCTTCTCCTACACACATCAGAGAATGTTCCCTACAACAGCTGTGGTCTGTCAGTGACGAAAGACAGAGTTTGTGGTAGGATGTGAAAGTGTGAATATTGGCCATGATCAGCCTTGGGAACTTTTTCCTGCTGCTGCTGGCAAGCTTTCTGCCCAGAAGCTGGATGACTTTCTGGTGTTCTGTCACTGATGTAGCTTTAGATTTGGACAAAGATCCTATCTGAAGGGCATATTTGGTCTGGGTTTCTGCTTCCCCAAAAGCTTTATAGACCTTTGTAGTGGCTTGACTTGTGTACCTTGACTTGTATACCTTGACTTTTTTCCTTTATGCATAGGTGTGCATACTGTTAATGCCAGGATGGCAAGGATGCATAACAACATGCAGAGGCTAAATATTTTAATTTCTTACTTTTTTTTTTCCTCCAAAGAGAGTCTTTGTAAGTCATTTTATTCCTCATTCAAAATTCAATCCTCTTCCCACAGTTCAGTGTCCCTGCTAGCATTTGGTAAAATCACTCCTATAATGAATTTGAATTGAGATGTATGAGGGTTACCAGTGGTTTAATGGCACAACTGTAACTACTCCTTGAATCAGCTCCTGGGCAATAAGTGAGGTAAGAATAGCTCCTCATCTTGTGTGCTGCACTACCTGAGGCTCCTGCAGGCAATCGTTATCACCTGCTACTTCATACTCTGTTTGGCCAGATAATGTCTTGCAATTAGGCCTTAAGAGCAAGCGATGGAAAGCTCTCCATAAAAGCTGATTATATTTGGGCCCAGCAGCACATCCCTACCACCATTCTCTGAGATTTATGTTCTTTTTGATGTCTCTCTGCTGCTGCTCTGATACAGAGGCAAGCTGTTTATCCAGGCTGCTGCAGTGCAAACCTTCAGCAGTGGTGCTCTGGCATAGTGGCACTGAAGCCAAGGACAGTATGGCCTGGCTCCTTCTCACTTACATCCCTTCAAATTCTGTAATGTGAGCTGTATCCTGCTGGCACCTTTTCATTTTTTTTATTGTCACACTTATTTTCCTTGAATCAGTGGGTATAAACACCATGTTGACATTTACTCAATGGATCCACCATAGGAATCAGGCTGGCTTTATGGTTTTTACATGACGATGCTGAAATGTTTTTGGGGGCTGTGGGAGATAGCACAAACATAGGAAACCTTGTAAGTCTGGTGAATGTCAATAGAGTTTGGAAATGAATCTTCCCTGGCATTTATGTTTACACTGCCACACATGGAAGGGATGGACAGTTGAAGTGGCCCCAACAGCAGCCCCACATCCCCAGGGCGTACAAACTCCTTTGCTCCTGCACAGCAGCAAGCAAGCACGCTTGGCTCCCAAGGGCAGGCAGCACTGCAAGCCCAGGCTTAATATAATTCAGCTGGCAACCTGTAAGGGAAGTTTGAGCTTTCCTGCTTTCCAGAGAGGGCATGTGTATATGGCCAAGATGCCTTCTCTCTCCCCTTTCCAGAGCTGCTGCGGCCTGGGAGGGTGTGCAACAATATTCTCTTGCTTTGTATTTGGACAAAGAACATCGATGGCCCCAAGGCTGACAATGCAGCCTCCAAGGGCACACCACATGTTACTCTGTGAGCAAAGGCCACATCACTTCACCCACAGGCCAGGCCATTCAGGAGAGACACTGGTTAGCACTGAGCATGAGCTAATGAGCCCTAATGAGATTTCTGTTCAGCTTGGAGCACATGCAGAACAGGCTGGTAAAATATAATCATATCACTTTCTAAGAGACAGAACAAAAACCGCACCTGAGAGCTTTTGAGTCTCCAAGCACTTTGAACTTCATCTAGGCAAGAAAAAATTAGTCAAGGTCTGGTCTTCGTTACTTCATTTGACAGTGTTTAACAGATTGTGTTTCACCTTTGTGGTCCATCTCAAAAACACCAAAGTAAGGTGGCCATGAAAGGTAAAACAGTCTTGCAGTTTGGTTTGGGTTGTTATACCTAAACTGTGGTCAGCTTAGTCCCAAAAGTATTTGGCTTTTTCGTCTCATACAAAAGGATGTGTCAATTGTTGACAAATTATATCGTGCTAAACCATGTCATATGAGCGAAAGGGTAAGGAAAATTGTAGTAGAGATAAGAAAAAGAAATACATTGAGGTAAGAAAAGTGAAATATGTGGTGGAGTACGTCTTTTCTTTCTGCTTTTAGCTTACAGAATTCAACAGCAACTACATCCCAGCATTGTCACAAGGGTGGCAGCAGCCACAGGAGCCCTTCTGAGTGAAAGACATGCAATCTGTCAGGGTGGGCAGGCTAACACAAATCTGTTAGCACTTGCTTTTCCTACACAGGTCAGAGCCGTTGGAACACTGGCCAGATTTCAATTTGGGTAGCTATACATCTGTTAGGACTTACTGTGGCTTGTAAAGTTTGTTTGGATCTTTTGAAGAGCAAGTAAATCCTGTGGAAATGTCAGGTGGGATGGGGTTTCAGAGACAAGGGAAATTTGAGATCTTGGCTGGGATGTGAGGAGGAACCACAGTGCATCTCTGTCCTTCCCCAGCTTCCCATGCTGGATGCCAGTGAATCCCTGCGGGCAGCATGGATGCTTCTGCATTGCCAGGGCACAGCTGGGTGTGCAGAGAAGCACAGTGCAGATGCCAGAAGTGACTGCAGGGGGGCCAGGGGGAGCTCAGAAGTCCCGTGTGAGTGTTTGCAGCCCAGGACCCCAAAGCACAGCTTCCTGGCTTGGGCACATCTCTGGGGGTTATACTTGTGCACAAATCTGCACCTCTCTGGGGTCTCTGGCTACACCCCAGGGGATCTACCCACCACCAGGCAGTGGATGTGCCATTAGCTTCCCTGACATCATCTGTAAAATGACGCTGGAGGTCTTTCTGTGCTACAGAAGTGGGGATAAAAATGGGCATTAGAGCTGTGGAGCACTTTGATAACATGGTAATGGGGACTATAAAGCACCCCGGAGAGATGGACAAGCTTCTTTTTCATCATTGCAGAATCTCATTAGCCTACCTGCCATTCCATTCTGTGCCTTAAGAGCAATGTCAGGACCTTATTCTTCTCCTCTTGCAGAGAGCTGTGCATGACCTGCTCCCTCTGCACTGAGAGCAATTGCAGGCAGATAAGGATCGGAGGCTCCTCTTTGTCCCCTTCCATGCAATAACCTGCTTCCTGACAGAAAAAGTGTCAAAGGACAACTATTCTAAGGATGAATATATCACTGCACAGTCTTACAGCACTAATTTGAGCTTTCTGAAGCAACTTGGAGCTGTTCTTTTTCATTTTTTCCAGGGCTACAGCTGCATAAAGACTTAGACATGCCCAGCTTTCCTTTCAATGTTCATTTGCTTGCTTTTAAGTGCATGTGTCATTTTTCATTATTTTATATGCTAAGGGGCAGATCCTGAATTTTTTGAGGCTTGTTTGGCAGAACCTTGTTCCATAAATAATCCTATTAACTCCAGTGGATCTTTTTGTGGAAAACAGTACTGTTCATCAGCAGCTGGGGAGTCCCAGCAAGAAGCTCAGGGAAGAGTGGAAGAGCAAAATGGCTGCCAAAGATTGGAACAATATTTAGGCTTTAATGTCATTCCACATCAGCCACTGATTGAAGTAAAATAATTTTTTTTCTTTGCTCTAAAAGCTCCAGGAAAAGTAGGAAAAAACCTTGGATGACCTTCAATGATGCTTTAGAACAAATGTGCAATATTCATTCTCACTGTACAGTGCTAAAAGACTCAGGTACTCTTTGGCCCCTAATTGTCACCTCAGGCAGCTTATTTAGCCAACCTGTCATGAAGGTAAAAGTATACAAAACACTGTAACTCCTGCAAAGTAATTGAGCCACTTTTTTAGCCTCCTTCTATCAATATTAATAATCTACTCTAATTGCACAATGCTTCTTTTTTTCTTTTCTCCTTTGTCTTCAATCTGCTATAGGGATTAGTTAGTCATTTGCATCTTCTTTAGAGACTTTAACAAATGTTAATTTTTCACTCTTCCCTCTTTTTTTTTTTAATTTTTTTTTATTAAGAATCAGAATGAAATTAATTTCCCGGAAGAATATTTAGTGTCTTTCATGTATCAATCACAGCTGAGTTCTTCCTTTTCTCATGCAGAGACGCTTTCTCTTAGGCTGTATGAGGTAAAAAAAATAGAAGATAGGTATATTGTAAAGATATTTCCATTTCAGACCTCTTTAATGTATTTTAATGCTGGAAATGCTCACCCAACCTGAGTGAATTTAAGGAAATTTGGTTTCCAAATGGCCAAACAGGTTGTTAGCACTGTCTATAGGCCAATTTTAAGTATGAGAGGAATTAAACAAATTTTCTTTTTCCAGATATCTCCATACTTCAATCTTTGAAACTTCTCGTGTATGCTCTGCCAGGCAGCTCTCTTTCCTTTAATATGCGATAATAATTATGACAGGTTGTGGAGGCATCATTAAAGTTTCTTTAATTCATTTTATGTCATAATAAATTGCACTTGAAACAATTAATAGCCTCTTGAATTCTAATGAGTAAGAATTTCAGGTTTGTTACTAAATGTCCTGAATGTCAGGTTTGTGAACTTTGAAATCCTGGACAGAAAGCATTGCCAGCATGTTTCTGTTCATGCTGATGAACATTTCTCCTTTCTTTAGGGATTAAAGACTAATAGCTGAGTTGAATATTGTAACCATGCTCAAAAGAAAGTGGCAGTGTAGGTTTGAGGAAAAGCATGAATAGTCAGTCTCTATTTTAAACATCCTAGGGAGATTTTTTTTTCTCCCTGAGCCATAAGTAGAAACACAAAAGAATTGAGGGGAAAGAGGGACCTGGGGAGGTCCCACATGTTGCTCAATGTGAGGTCAGACTGGGTTGCTCAGAGACTTATTCAGCCTGGCCTTTCAAGCTTCTAGGGAAGGAGAGAGTACAACCTCTCTAGCATCCTATGCTGCTACTTCACTGTTCTCAAGGTGAAAAATTATCTCCTTGCAGCCACTCTGAATGCCACGTACTTCAACCCAAGTCTGCTACTTTTTGCTCTCCCACCCTTCACCTCTGCAATGAGCCTGAGTCCACTTGTTGATCCTGTAGCAATCCTGGGGGCTACTTTGAGGTGCCCACAGACCATTCCTTCCCTAGGCTGAACAAACCCTGTTCTCACAGCTTCAGCTCACAGACCAAGTGCTCCTGCCCTGACCATCTGAGTTCTTCCCTACCCTCCCTCAGCTAAGTGGTGTCTGCCTTCTACTGGGCATCCCAGAATGGATGCAGTGCTGCCCATGTGGTCCAAAAGTCCAGAGGAAAGGGGAATAATCACATCTCTCAATTTACCAGCAGATCTGCTCCCTGAACAGGCAGTGCCCAGCCTGCATCACTGCAGGGAGCTTGTCCTCCACGGGTTTGGCCCTGTGTGCACGTCCCTGTTGGATTCCATGGGTTTCCCCTGGTGCTGACGTGAGCAGTGCATGGTTATTGATGTCCGTGGGCAGGGCTCCTTGACTCCACAGTCAGGCAAGGTTTCTCTTGCCTCACATCTCTGACCTTCAGGTACCTTTTGCTGGCTGGGAAAGGCGTCAGAGGAGAATATATGGTGCAAAGTGTGATTCTAGACAGGCTTTGGTGTCTCTTGTGCATTATTTTGGTCTAGTCAAACCCACTCATGGACAGTGCAAAGAAAAAGTACTTCTATAACTGTGCTCCTACAGACATGTGATAGAAACCTAGCAGATGGGCTGCGTCTTTTATTATCGTCTGGAGATGAACAGACCTGAACCCGAGGAGCAGCACTAGATGGAGTGACAAAGATTATTCTCTAACTTCACTCTTGTCTCTTGCATATGTCTCCTGTGGTCTGAAAATACATGAGGTGCTTATATCCTCAGATTGCCTCAGAAAAAATCAGACAGATAAAAGGCTGAGTGGGAGCTTGTTAGCCATCAAAGCCATAAAAGTATTGGGGCAGAGTGAAATAAAGAAAGTAAAAACTCCCCTGTTCCCCTAGTCCATAGCACAAGCTCACTGCTGAGAAGTGTCAGCAGAAACATTAGAAATGTCTGAGACCCTTCTGTGCTGGGCAATGTCCTTTCTGAGCTAAAGAGAGAGGTAGGATTGCTTACACAAGATCCTCATTTGTCTTCAAGGAGGAGGGAAGAGCGAGCCAGCGCAGCTGTTTATTGCTGCACGGGACACAGCTCCATGTGGTGTGCAGCCCTGGTTTCTGCAGGGGTATGTTTTAAAAAGAGAGCAACTCATCACAGCCAAGTTGTGAAGTCAAGAGTAAGACAGCCACAGGAAATGGTCATGAGCACAATTCCGTGCAATTTCCAATCCTTTCCCTTACACGTGTGTTCTATTCCCGAGTCAATGCACTCCCTCTGGTGGCTGATTTACCGCCTCAGCTTCGCGTCGCTTTGGAGTTGAGGTTTCACGCGAGCAGATGGCTACAGGAACTGAGAGAGCAATAATATTGCTTTTATTAAGCTACTTTATCGTTTTATGGTCTCGACACCAAGGGCACAGATAAAGTCTGTCCATTTAAATGTATTTAAAAATAATCCCCATTCGCAATAAAAGGTGAAGCTAAAAATACACTCTTCAGAACAGCTGTTTCTGGAAAGTGCCTAAAACATTATATTTTTATCAGGTCTATGATCTGTTTGCCTCAATGATCTGCTTTTTAAGACTCTAGTTGGTAATTCACAAAAGGTAAACCAGCGATGTGTCAAAGTCCTTTTTAGTAATTTCCTCTAATTTCCTTTTAGGATCTGTTCCAGCTCACATTGCCAGTTTTTCTGGATAGAAAACACCTTTTTCTTCTCATAGCATGGCGGTCAGGACAATAGAGGCTATTGCTGCTTGTAAAGCCACGGGGAGAAACTATGTGCTGGAAATCATCAAGAGAGAGGAAAATATCTACTCTGAAAGGATATTTTATGAAACCTCTTTTGGATGTGTCTTTTATGTCATCTGTTCATGCAGGTGATTGATTTCCCTACACATTTTTAGAGAATGCTTATTGTTAAGCAAAGCCACTGATAAAGAGACGTTCAGTAATTAAACACTGTTCTGAGGCTGGGAAACATCAGTAGAAACAGTATTTACTTAATTAGCTGTCATGCTGTG
This sequence comes from Anthoscopus minutus, assembly GCA_013399455.1. NCBI lineage: Eukaryota > Metazoa > Chordata > Aves > Passeriformes > Paridae > Anthoscopus > Anthoscopus minutus. Next base: position 16,731 of record VWYI01025720.1, on the reverse strand, counting down.
TTTCAGAGGAGAGAAACACAAGCAAATGCTGCTGTGAACTTTCTTGCCTGTACCTTGATGCACTCCAGCACCTGGTGACCTTCCTGCTTTAAGGAAAAGAGCTGCTCTCACACATTCAACAGCTGGATTTAAGTGCTGACCTGGCCGCATCTACACTGCGGTGAAACGACTAGAGCTGTCTTTGAAGCAAGTTTATTGAGGGCAAGAGAGACACAGTTGGGATGGCTCATTTTATTTCTCCCTAACCTCATTGACCCAGGCAACAGTATAGCCTGGGACAGGCACTGCTGCTCGGTCAGAGGACGCAGTCTGCAGATCTCCTCGGTTCCTCCGGCCCAGTGCTTGCAAAATTCAACCAGAGCTAATTTTAGAGGCCAGTCCCATCAACCAGACTTCCTTACTACCATCTTAAAAAAGGATCCCCCTGTTGACTATATAACCTTGAATTAACTGTTTGTCCCAGACATCAACTAATTTCATAATCTGTAACATCATCATTGAATATCTGTCATAATTCACTTAATTACATCTCTGTTGCTACAGTGCTTCAATTTGGGGAAATTTCTGTTTTCTTACTCAGGAAAACAGTTTACACTCTCAAGACCAATTTGCCAGCTGGAGCATAGTTTTTCAAATGGATGCAAAGATAACGCTCTCATAAATATCTGAAAGCACCATCATCTCTGCATTTACACATTCAACAGCATTTATCTCAATGACAGTGCATCCTTGCTCCTAGCATATGATGCTCTGATGATGGTCCCCTACAACAGGTCCTGTGGGTTTTCAGGCATGGTCATAGCTCCAATCTGGTACTCAGGAATGATTTGGGAGTGCAAATTCCACAGAATTTTCTTCCCAAGAGGACATAATTGTGCTCCTGAACCGGGAGTGAGAGGATCACCAGCTGATTAATCCATGCTGGGGACTGTGCTGATGTGGCTGTGTGCCATTTGGCAGTCCTGTGCAGAAATAGGACATACTTTCCCAGTTCAAAACATTAATAGACACCAGAATCTATTATTTAAGAGCTTGGATCGTAGTTTGAAACAACTCAGAGATCCGTCTGAATCTTCATGTATCCTCAGGGAGTTTTAGTGTGGCCTGGATTTAGTGCTTATTCCAATATGAATGAAATGTAGTTCTGTTTAGCACAGAGCCTGATTTTACTGGATTTAATGATACTTGCATATTTCCATCAAAGTCATATCTCTGTGTATTACAAGAGAAGCTTGTAGCCTGGGTAAAGGGTTTATATTATTTAATAATTGTCATCTCATTCTTAACTGATCTAAGTGGAAGTGGAGCAGTGTGTACTGTACTGATAAAATGGCCTCACCAGACAAAAATGGAGAAAAGACAACCTCCAATTTTTGTTCATTATGTTAGTTATATGGTAGTGAGCCTGACCTGGTGTTTTAAAATATCTCTGTTTTACTAGTTTTATTAAATAAAACATAGTTATTATAGTTTTGGTTTCCACTAATAATTGGGAAAATGCCTTGTAATCCTTGTGATATTTTTTGATCTCCTGACTTTTACATATAGAGAATTATTGCTATCATGTGAAACAACTTTTGTGGTTTGACATATGAAACCCAAAGTTAATCAAATTGCAATGTCTTCATATCAATGAAAATTGTTTTGACATTCAGAGAATGTTACCACTTTTTCAACTATGTCATAAATATTACTATCCATTTCACCAGTGTAACATGACCATTTATACTGATGTATTTCAGTATGAAGAGATACAGCTTAAATTTCTCTGTATCTAAATATTCTTGTGCCCTTTATATTCCTCAAACTTCACATTTTGTATTTTGGAGGTTTTTTCAGCCTGCTTTTAGTCTACAACTGCAAGAGTTAAAGACTTTGTATTGAAAAGACAAACCCCAAAAGCCTCAAATGATTTGTCTCCCTGGAATTTGTTTAAGCCCTGAAGTGTGTCGTTATTCCAACTTTCAGTGGGCCACAGCAAAAATTTAACTAAATAGGAAATTGTTTGATCATAGGGTGCAAGTCTGCAGTTTTTATCCCTTTGAGAATGAAGGTGACTGAAGGTTTTACTCATTTCAGAAGACCTTGTAGGCTGAAGATCTTTCAAAGGAAAGGGAAGAGAGAGAGAAGGGAAAAGTCACTAAAGTTTTAGAACTTCTTTTTTTCTGGCAGTCACTGTCATTCTCATGAAACTTAGGAAAATGGACTCTGTTTTACACATCCAACTAAAAGAGTACTCTTACAACTCATTATAAGCCTACCATTGTTAGAAAAAGAGTGCCATGATTTTTCCTTACTTTTTTTCCTATGTAAAAATAAATTCTCATCTTGAGTAGGCTTAAATGACTGGGTGAAAAGCGACAAAATATTTGGAACAATTGGGATAACTCTTGAATTTAAGCATTATTGTAATTATTTATAAAAATCTTAATTAGTTCCCTTAAGAAACATCTATATTATAAGGCTTTTTTAAAAAGTGAGAATGATAGAAACTTTTGGTCAACACAATTCAGAGAAAAGATTATGTCTTTTGTCTCATAGAATTTGTTAATGCGTTTTGATTATGAAAGAAAAGAACAGCAACAATTAAAAAAACATGACAAACAAGCTAACAGCAGCTTTTAACAAGATTAAGAAATCCTTCCAAGCAATGGGAAGGATTAAATGTGAATCAGGTTCAGGAGAATCACCCATGGCTCCCTCACTTATTTAAAATGCACATGACTTATAAGCTCTGTGTGTCTGAAACAGCTATTTACAGTTTAAAAGAAAAATAAACAAACAAAACACTCAAACCCCCCCCCCCCCCCAAAACAAAAATTAAAAACCACAAACTCCTTTATGTCAAAATTCTCATTTCAGCTGATTTGTTGAGAAGCCCTGGTGCAGCCTAGTGCAACTTGACTCAGTGACAGCAAAGAGTTCACAGGGCCCCTTCCTCAAGGATTAATATTTGAAGTGGGATATTTCAGCTCATTCAAAAAAATAAACAGAACAAATAGGGACTCAAAGGCAAGATTCAACATACAAGCACTCTGATGATATTCTTGAAGCTGTTTTCCTCCCCTTATGTCACAAATAGTCATTTGGCAATATTTCTGGGATTTCTGCTCCAGATGATGAAATTAGTTTATGAGTCCACAGGGACAATTTGCATTGTGGCGTTTTCTTCTGTTCAGGTTCCAAAAAAATTGCCAAAGAAAAAAAAGAGATGAATCAGCAACTGCATGAAAAATAATCACAGTTGTGAAAAAAAGAGGTGTTATTTAGCTCTGGCTTCAGGTCTATAAAGCTTGAAGTAGACTATATAAAATAATACCACCTTACATTTTCCTAGAAGCAATACAAAAGCAGGGGCTTTTGTATTGGATGCATGAATGGGAGCATAAGTAGTGTCATAAAGAGAGAGCTCCTCCTTTGGAGACAGAAAGGGTCTGGGCTGTAGAAAGTAAAAATGCTTTGCTGTCCCTTGGTCTCACCAAGCAAGACATGAAAAATAGCGTAGCTGAGAAGGAAGAACCTTTTCCCAGCATATTAAAAGAGCCCTGGTAAGGACAGCTGGGCCCCCAGATTTCAACACCACTTGAAATAAAAATACTTGTATTATGAAAAATCAGCATTGCTCATCTCTATCCCCACACCAACACCATAAGGAATCTGGGGTCATGAAGTGAAACTTGCTGAGGAGTCATCCCCTAAGAGCCACATGGTTTGTCCCAGCTTTTGGGGCGGATCTTCCATCCCGGGAGCTGGCCTGGGAGGTCTCTGCGTTCTAGCCTTTGAGATAAAGGAGACGGGCACAGATGTGAAGGCAGAGATGTCTCCAGCCCTTGCCTGCTTGCTGCTGTTCCTGGCAGGCTGCCTGGGATGCCAGCACCACTCCTGTCGCTGCCTGGGCAGGGTCTTCATCTGTCAGGAAAGCCACGTGGTCCAGGTTCCCCGGGACATCCCTGTCAACACCACCGAGCTGTAAGTAGGGAAAGGGAGCAGCTGGGAGCAGCAGCCTTGTGGCTGGCTCTCCAAACGAGCTGCTGCTTGGCAAGCCAAAGGTCAGGTTTGCAGGGAGTCACTTGGGAGACTCCATGCCAGCTGTTTGCGGAGCACAGCCCTTGCTCCGACGCTCACTCAATCACACCTCGAAACTCCTCTGCGTTCCTCTGATCGTGCTCGCTGGGAGGGCTCTGTTAAGAAAGGATTTTGCACGTTATAACGCAAAGTGCAGGCTAAATTTGAAACAAGCAACCTTGCTGCTGTGACAGTAATTTGAAGCATGAAGTTTCTAAGCTTTCTTTACAGCTTTGCTTTAGTGCTGTCGGAACGTGCAGAGCAACTTGTCTGCCCCAAACAACTTGATGATGAGTGCTTGTTTGTACTGAGGGAGCTTTCCAAAGGTTTGTGTTTGTTTGCCAAGAAGCAACTTAATGTTTTCCCTTGGAAATCTCAAAGGCATTGCAGAAAGGACTCTGATACTTTCAGAGGGGGATCCTCCTCCACCAGAGGAGCAGCATGGCTGTGGCTGGAGAGAGAGTGAACAATGTGAAGATAGAGGAGGGGTTTTGTCTATCTTAAAGCTTCTCATTATTTTTCATAAAAGTAACGTGGGCAAAAAGTGTGTTTTCTGTGTCAGTAGCACAGGCAAGTGAATGAGTTTGAGAAATGGCAAGTATGTAACTGCTAGTGATTGTTTTCATTTTAATAGTTTTAAGGCAAATGATAGCACCCTTTGCCAATGCCCCCAGAGACATCTGGCATTGTTGCAACCTCAAGCAAAACCAAAAGGAGTAGTTCTGGATAAAGCCTTTTTTCAGTAAGTGGAGTGGCAAGTTTGAAGGGAGGATACAATGAAGAATGATGTGTCACTGGTTAGAAAAATATAACCCCATCCCAGTTTTACACACCACAGTCTATCCATGGTTATTATGCCAGTTTTCCTAGGGAAGAAGTTTTGTTTTGTTCAGAAGGAGGAGTTTTGCTCACTGACTAAGCAGACTGCAGTGAAAACTTGAGAAAAATGTCTGAATTAACCACAAAAGGTCAGTAAAAGTTTAAATCATTCTCACAACTAGAGGAAAAACTAATCCATTTGTGATTTAGGTCATCTAGATCCTCGGTGAACTGTGCTCGAGGCATATACATCTAATTTTGTTTAATTTTGCTTTGATTGTTTCTTTAGATTACACAGTTAAGGTCTGCCTTCTAGGGATTAAGCAAAAGCATTTTTTAATTATTTCTGCAAAGAAGTAGAGTATCACTGAAAAGCACCTGTTAGTAAAATGGGATTTGTTCTCTCCTTGTTAACTTCTCAAGTTTGCTGAGGATGCTAATTTGTGGGTTCTTAACACAAATGTTATTCTTTGAAACAGGCAGAATACATCATTAGTGTGACAGAAAATAACGAATATATCCTTTCTTCTGCCAGTGCTGTGCAAATACTGGAGTTTGAATCTCTCCACTTGACTCTCTTCTCACTTTGTCAAAATAAAGCAGCTTTTGGCTTCTTGGGAAGTTATTCAGGTCCCATTCCATCAGTATAGCCTTGGGACTGATTTCAGCATACCTTAAGAATTTGAAAACTGCCTAGAGTAGCTGTGAGTATACCAAACCTTAGCATTACCAAAGCCAGATACATTAGCTGAAGAGCTATCAAGTGACAAATAAATCTTAGATTTTTCCTCCAGGATGAAAGGGGAACTCTTGAAAAGTGCTTTCCTCTGCATCTCTCCACTGAGTGCCCAGTGGGGTGATTCAGGTGACTAAAATAGGTTTTACTGCTCCAGAAGACACTGCAAGTGCACTCTGCAGGTAGCAGAAAAATCTTGCTTTATGTTTTCTCAAGAAGTCTCAATGAGTGAAAGGGGTTTTTAAATCAGTATACCAACTTAAGCACAGAAGGCCATGGTGTCTTAGAACCCTATACAGGGCACAACCAGAGACTTCTTGCTATGTACAGCTCCTGCACACTCTTTTTTCACTTAAGAGATCATTCTGGGAGTTTGGATGCAGTCTGTTTTTATTTAATATAAAGAAAGAGGGGTTTCTCCAGTACACTTAGAGCTCTTCACCTTCCCTTACGTGATCCTGATAGCTCTCCTAAGTTATCTTAGAGGCCTTCCCTGGTGCCTTTAAAACGTTGAATAGCATGCTGGTGAATGCTTTAGAGTGAGAACAGGAGCCTGATCAGCCTCAAGCACTTCTCCCTTTGCTGTGTGCTTCTATTTCACTACAGCAGTGTATGAAGCTGGGACACTGGCATGCAGCAGCCAGCTCTGACACGGCAGGAAAGCTCATGATAAAGGTAAAAATAGGGCCCTCACTAACAATTATCTCTTTGCCATTGCTGAATTTTTTAAATTGCTATCATTTTTTAGTGTTTGAGGGTTGGTCCCAAACACGTGCTGCTGTGAGGGGTTTCTTTGTGATTGGCTTCCCAACAGAGAGAGTTTAGGGCTCTAAAGGAAACATGAGTTCTGCAGTGTGGTGCTTGAGACAGGGGTTTGTTCCTGGATGCATTTGCATCTGCTTTAGCAAGGGTGTTGCAAAGGGAAGGCTGGTAGCCTCTTAAGGTGAGCGATTTCATTTTGTACTTACCTTGTGGAAACAGAGCAGGGATCAGAATTCACGGGCTTTCATCACTCTCATTTCTGCCACATCTACTTTTTCACTTACAGGCCTAAATCTCATGAGAAGATAATTACAGCTTGGTTTGTACATTGCTTTTTGCAGATTTCCAAGCACTCTGCAGCTGGCATGTTCTGAGTGTTTACAGGGGAGGCTGTGGTTATCAGCTGTTTTGCTTTATAATCTTTGCCTGGATAGAAGAATTTTTGGTATTTTTTTATAAATACCAAAATGCCTGAGAGATGGCTCTGACTTACAACTTTGGAGTCAATTCATTAGATGCCAGAGCCAACAGTTCAAATGGGAAATGAAGGCTCACCTGTGTCAAGTATTAACAATTAATTGCCTCTGGGGAAGAGGGGATGGAGTGACTCAGTAGCAACTACAGGCACTTTGCTCCTTGAAGATCTATTCCAGCCTTAAAATCCAGTGTCAAGTTTTATAATCTGTCATCAGTATTCAGTAGGATTTCATTTATTCATTAGAGGTTTTGTTTTGCGATAGTAATGCAGACAAAAATAAGATTCTCAGAAGGGATCCTTCTTAAAATTTAACAAACTACTTTAAGCAGAAACATTTGAATAGCACCAAGTAAAAAGGATAACAGGAGATGGCCTCAGGTTGTGCCAGGAGCAGTTTAGGTTCAATATCAGGAAAAATTTCTTCCCTGAAAGGGTCATCAGGCACTGGAATAGGCTGCCCAGGGAAGTGGTGGAATCACCATGCCTGTAAGTGTTGTGGATGTGGCTCTTGTGGTCATGGTTTAGTGGTGAACAAGGTGGTGCTGGCTTCACTTCACGGTTGGACTCAATGATCTGGGAGTTCTTTTCCAGCCATAATGGTTCCATGATTCTAGGAGGCAGTTTAGCCATTGTCAGAGCAGTTTAGAGGTATATTATATAGAGTGTTTTCTCCCAAGCATCTGCAAACTATAAACAGCAGGGTTTTTTACTTGCTCGCTGCATAGGTGTTTTTGTGCAATTGCTCAAGGATATTTACTTTAGACTATCAAGTCAAGGCTGAGTAGATGTCTGAGCACTAAAACATCAGCTGCCTAGAAATAGAAAGTCCTGTGTTATGTACTGAGTGAGTCAGATGTGCTTCTCAGTGACAGAAGCTGCAAATGATGTGAAGCGTTGCTGCAGCACTGTTACTGACAGCTGCAATTGGGATTTTTTTTTATTATTATTATTCTTTCACACTTAGAGTTGAAATTACACTGAAACCTGCAAACAGCTACACTTCTTGCTTGGATGTTTATACTGATGGACTGACCTTAACCTAAGAAAGACCAGGTGTGAGAGGATAAAGTAAACTAACAAAATGAAGACCCAGGAAGCTTTGAAGTCTCTGTGTTGTGGTGGTTAATCACACAGTTAATCAATAAATCACATTTTTTTGGGAATGAGATGAGAATATTTTCATGGCAGAGCATATTGAGAACATATTACATGCTGACTAAAGCCTTTTTAATTATTTTAGTTTTTAATTCAAACCAGCTTTGCATCTGTTAGGGTTACATTCTTCTCTTCCTGAATTTATGATCAGTTCCTATTTTGAAACAGAAAGCAATAGAGCTGTTGTAAGATTGCTGTCTGTATATCAGTGCAGTGGTCCAATGCTTAGGCTGGATTCTGTATTTGACATTTTAGTAGGGAGGATAAAAAAATAGGCAGATCATAAGAGAGGAAGAGAAAGAAAGAAGAAAATTACACAAAAGGGTAATAAACTCAGAAGGGATAGATCCTTGGCTAGTATAAATGACCAGAAATATATCTTTACAGAAACATTCCATTTCTAAACCTTCAGGAGCTTTTGAACACCAGGAGTTATACTGCACACAATGGAGGCTGCTTTGCAGTACAGTACTCTGCTGGTTTGCTCCTGATGCTATAAATAAATACTTGCACATGGTTCTCACCTTACTTACAGGGCCTGCAGCTTGATGCATGTATGAGACAGGTATGGCCAAGTCTGGAGATTTATAGTTGTCTATATATATATATATTTATATATGTATGTACGTATGTGTGTGTATGTATATATATGTATGTATGTTTAAAATATATCTTCAAAAGGAAAGTGCATTCACTTATAATTTAATGACTTGCCCAGTCACTGAGCTTTTTGCAGCGAGACAGTGAAAGCCAAGACTTGATGTTGTTTGCATACAGCATTGGGAGGGTACCAAGGTGATGCCCTTCACTGGGGTCAGCTACAGAGAGCATAAATGTATAAATTCTGTTTTTTCCAGCAGTCTCTGTTACACACACACACAGACACACACACACAGACCAGCCTGTGTCACATCCCCATACGTCTGAAACCAAAGGCAAAATGGGCTCCTGGGCTGATGAGCTCCATGTCCTGAAATAAAACCTATCTGTCAGACATTTTAGATATGTTCTGGTTCAATTCCTACAAAGAATCAAAAGGTGCCTAGTGAATGAGATAATAATAAATGTATTTCTAAAGTGTTTGGAAGATTAAAGTAGTCATTTGTATGAGTTACATTTTCTTGTCTCAGATATGATGTCTTCATCTTGTGTGTCTCCCCATTCAGGTCATGAATATAGTTAAAAATCCAGGAGTTTGACAGTAATGTTATTCATGAGATGGGATCTGGTAAATACCAAAGTTAGTGTTGAGGCACAGCAGGAAAGAAAAGCCCTACTAAGATCTGAAATTAGTAGTTTTAAACTAAAATGTGGTAAAAAATGGAGAAGCTGGTAAGCCCAGGAGACATTGCAAAGATAGAGGTCTATCTTTTACTTCTCCAACAAGAACATGAATCACTAAGCAGATGTGAGGAGTCATGAATTCACTGGCATCATGCAGCAGTTAATTTCCTTTGCTCTGAATGGTATGTTAGGCTAAACACTTCAACAGCATGGATGATTTCCTACCTTCATTTACTCCCCTTGCAACAGTTTCTCACAACTCATCAGTTTTCACTTCACAGAAGTAAAACACTGTATTTCAGACTTTGTTGCCTTCTCGTGTCTAATATTAAAATGTATTAACTCCATCTCTCATGCCATGCAGGGACACTTTGGCACAGGGAATCCTACTGAGTATCACTCAAAGATGACTACTGCTAGCTGGGAGAGCAGAGCACAGTCAGAGCTCTAGGGAAATGCTTTCACAAGTTTGAGTGACATTAAAGTGCTTATGTGGTTTAGTCTCAGCTTCAATGAGCTTCTTTCCCATCCCTTACATGGGGAGCTCAGGGTATCTATGAAGAGAGGCATGCAGAAAGGGCTATGTGTGTGGGTGCCTCTCATGCTCTGACCCAGCAGGGTACAAGCTGCTGTACTGTAAGTGCTACCAAGCCAGCACAGTTCATCTGTTATCCCTGTGTTTGTCCATGCAGTTGTGCATTCAGCTCCTCAGTTTTATAAACGGCATCTTGGGAATTTGAGTTAGTAATTTTCTGGATCAGACACTTAGCAGATTCATATCAGCATTGCAGTCTTGAAGAGCAGAGCTAATTATCTCCCCCGATATCCCAGGCCATGCCTTTTAAATAAAAAATAAAATTAAAGAAAGCTTCTCAAATACTTGATAACCCCAGATACATTTCTGAGATGATTTCTAAAGAAGAGATCCCCAGTGGGATGTGTCTTTAAAAGCTGCAAATCACTTTCCTCTGCCAGAGTATCACACATAAAATGTGTCACCTGATAAGCCAGCAGGAGCAAGTCTGCTGTGCACTTCCAGGGTTTTATTTGCAGATGCTGAGGGGGTCTCATCAGGCTGACATGTCACTGGAAACTGCTTGTGTGAGAGTTTAACTAGGGTGACAGAAGAGAGTAGATGAGGAGTGCCACAAAAGCCAGAAAATAGCTGCCCAGAGGAGAGATGCTAAGTAAGAATATACATCCCAAAGGGAAAGCTGCTCTATCTGCTAGCAGTTTGTGTGCAGGAGGGGGTCCTGCAGAGCCATGCAGAGTTGTCTGCCAAAGCAAAATAAGCAAACTTGTGAGACACCCAACAGAGGAGCCAAAGAAACCCATGCAGGGTTCAACAAGCCTCACTCTCTCCTCTCATGTTGGCAGTTTAGTTACTTCTGCTTAACTTTCCTGAGTCCTTGTGCAGGCACGTTAACAGATAATTGGGCTAGGCTCACAGTTAATTTAAATTGTCATAGCTTCATTAACTTCAGTGGAAAGAACTCTGTTCATTTTCACCCTCTGGCAATGGGGACCTCTCTCAGCCACGTGTTGTTCATTTTGGCAGCAGCTGATTGGGAGTGAGTATGTGTGTGTGTGTGTGTGTGTGTGTGTTCAATAAACAAAATAGTTTCAGCACAAAAGACAGGTATTATTTTTCATAGAAGTCTATTAGTTTTACACAGTGAGGGGCAAGCACTCTGATAGGAAAAGCCACTTTTCTTTGTTTAAGACCTTGACCTTTTCAGACAAAATCTGTAAATTATTTCACATACTTTGCCTGTAGTTTGATTGGGCTGCTCTTATTAGCAGTGAAATTTGAGTCATTAAAGTGCAGCTTATTTCAAATTATAGGTCAGACCAAGCATGGATTTCATGTAAGAGTATAGAAAATTATTTCTAATTGTCTCACTTGGACTATAATAAGGAGCCCAATTTCTGCCTTTTACTTAGGTGTAATTTCTTTGATCTTGAGGGTCTAGGGTCAGAAAAGCTTGTGGTTTGTTTACTTTTGCTTGATATTTTCCTCCAACTATCCTTAAGTCTTTCAGGAGCTTAGCCTGGGAGGTAGGGATGCTTTTTATCTCCCATTACCTTATCAAGCCACCTACAATCACTTGCTCCTGGGTAGCTAGAGGAGAATTTACAGACTGTTATTATATGCAGAGGGAGATATGTGTCTGAGTGAAATGAAACCAGGCTCCAACCCAACTCAGCAGAACGAATTCTTGCTTTTCATAAGTATATTGAGTTTGCTGAGCCTCCCTCTTTGCCTGGACTAACCAAATAATGGTGTATCCTTAAATGTAACATACTCAGATCTTCCTGTAGACAGGACAGCCTCAATTTTAAGCATATACCCACTGGGTAAGCTGCAGGCTGAAGCTTTCACTCTCTTATCTATTCGAGAGTGCTATTACTAGTCAGTTTTAACATATTTGCCTGGAAATTCTGTTTTGTGAATGCCTATGGAGAATGATTCTGAGAATCATTTATGTCCTATCAACATAAAGTTTCCCCATATCCGCATACATGAGGATGTACTTTCTGATATGAATCCTTGTCCAAATACAGCCAGTTAATTGGAATTAATTTGTAAATATTTATTAGTCAGGAATCTGGGAATCTTCAGTGATTTTCCAAAAACACTGTGTGCATACACGTGCAGTGGGGAAAATTTCCAAGTTTTCAGTGTTTGATTCATCTTTTGTTTGAGAGTGGAGCAAGGGAGGAATATACTTTCAAATGAAGATCAGAAGATTTTTTTTTAAATTTGAAATAGTAGCATGCAATGAAGAACTGGATGGACTGTGTGAAGATTGGAAAATAAAGTGGTGCTTGTTTTCTCAGGAGTTTCCAGTGTCCTATATTTATGTTCTAAACATAAAACTGGGATACCATGGGATACTTACAAAGACATCTTCCCTCCCTCTACCCCAAAACCAGATCCTACCAGAAGTGTGTCTACACACCTGTGTATGTGCACAGGCTGTCTGTGTTTAACTTTCCCCACCAGTTTGTCCCTGGGCAAAGATGAGATTGGAAAACTGTATGGATCTATAGCTGTAACTCCTAAAATGGCCCAGGCAGAAGTGAGAGAGAGTAATAATGGAAGGAGGGACCCTCTTTTCCCTTTTTCCCTGTCCCTTTTTCCTAAAACCAGGAGCATGGGGTGAGAAGAAGTGATATGTTGTTATTTGAGGTTGGTTTTCTCCATTGAAAAGGATTGTCACATAGGTAGGCTAAGAATTAAAATTGTTTTCTTTTGAACACACCTTTGAAAGCCTTTTAATGGTTTCACATTCTGTGCTATATCTGGTGCTCAGAAATAATCTCTGGTGTAACAGTCCAGCCTACACTTGGCTTTGAGAGGTCTGGATTTCAGTGCTTGCCTTCAGGGTAAGCTTTGATTTCTTTTTTTCACTTGTACCATCACATGGTATAAACACATTAGGCTATTGCCTTTAGTAGCCCAATAGATATTTTTGAAGGCCAGACCCTTTGTAAAAGGCTTTCATATTCAGTGGGAAACATTCATGCCTGTGAGAGCCACAGACATTCACTGAGGTAAGAAAGCACATCTGTCTCCAGCAGTGGATGCACCACCTGTGCTGCTTGCTCTGGTGTCTCCAGTCTCTCCACAGCTTTAGAAAAAGGAGCACAGATCAGCCAAATCCATTTTTTCCTTCTTGATAACTTGTGGGAAGCAATCAATTCTGATGAGTCTTTCCTTGGAGTCCAGTCCCCCAGCGAATATTTATAGACACACATAAATTTCTGAGCAAGCAAGGTATAAGGAGAGGGACTATAAACCCATGGAAAGACAGTGCTAAAAAACTTCTTTTGTCCCCAAAGTTTTCTTTGGCCAACAGAGCTGCTATGGAAATTTCTGCTTTTCATTTTTAGCAAGTGAAGAGTCATAAAAGAGGCACAGGCTGTGCTAGAAAATGACAGCAGACCAAGAAATGCCTTGGCAAAGAACAGCTCTCTCAAGGTGGAATTACTGGTTTGGGGAAATACTCGCTGCATCTGAATCCCACGAGCCATAATTTCCTATCTGCAGTATATTGTTGCCATGGCAGATGAAGCCCAGACCTCATTCTCCACTCCTCTGAAATCAGCATTAGTGGCCCCTGTGAGGGAGTACCCTACAGGAAAATCTGGGGTCTGATTCCACAGGCATTCATACACATCCTAATTGCTTGCCCAGGCAGCTCTGCTGCTTCCCAGTTGGACAAATCACAGGTGCAAAAGTACCTGTCTGCACATATTTGCAGATTCAGGACTTTGTGCTATTGCAATAGACAGGAAACCACCATGGGGAAAAATAAAATGGGCATTGAAAGTGCAAGTGAAATAGGTAAAAAAAGTTTGCATTTATTTTAAGTTATTAGGGGAGATTTTAATTGCTTTTATGGGCCACTTGGAATTGATAAGACTGTCTTGGGGCTCACAAAGTTTTCTATAAAATATTAACAGATTTCACTGGTAAATATGTAAATGTAATTTTATCCATTACAGTAACAGCAAAGACATGGGTTGCATGAGATGGGCAATTTCCCAAGAGTACAGGGTTCAACCCAGTGGCTTAGCCCCACCTTGTTCACCAGATTGTTCTCCTATGGCAAAATGTTTCCCTTTCCAAAAAGCAAACAAAAAAAAATATTACCTCTTGCATATTTGTATTTCTTTCTAGCTATTTCTCAGCAGAGAAACTTATAATTCTATTTTTTAATGTCAAGTGAGGCATAAAGTTTCAGGGTTTTTTCCCTCAAATGAGTTTTATTGACCTGGTACATCTGCATCATCACCTTTTCCACTTTCTTCATTTCTGTACTTTTCTTGCATCAGTCTCTGTCACTGTATTAGAGGAGCAGTATTTTACAGTGGAGTTACAGTCAGTAATTTAAAGACAGCTGAGGCAGAGATTTTTGTGAGTATTTCAATTATGGCTAACTGTTGGCTCTGTTACAGTCAGTAGGGCTGCCTATGGAGCCCTAATTGGAAGGTTTTCACTCTTTTATGAGTTTAATTGCTCTCTGTGTATTTCTCCTTAGCTAAAGATCTTCACAAATGCATGAACATTGCATCTACAGGATTTTTTTATTATATATTTGCAGCATAACAAACAATATTTCTTTGACTTCCTTCATTTCTCTACATATTTTTGCTGTGTTATGTCAGTGTGGCTGAGCACACAGCCTGGGGCCACACCCCAGAAATCATGTAAATTTTTGAACACTTTACTCTAGAAACTGGAGCATGTCTATCCAGAGCTTAACAGAGCCCTGTACAGGCTGGACATGGAGCCAGCAGTCTCCATGAAGTTCCCCCTGAGGAGTGCTTGCCCTTGGATGTACTGATGCCCTGGTCTGGTGGGGACAGCTTGTAGCCTCGGGGCTGTGGAGCAGCACCAGCTCAGGCTTTGCCATTTTGTTTGTCTGTCAGAGGCACGGACACTGTCTGGAAGAGATGCTCTGTCGGCACTGGAAATCAGGGAGACTGGGTCTTTGTTCAAGGCTTTGAAACGCTTTGCTTTTTTTTGCCCCTTTGTATCAGGCTGCCAGGAGCCAGCCTTGGTTCTAGGTGTGGATTCATCTCTTTAGTGTCCTCCAGGCTGAGTGCACACAGTGGTTATCAGCTAAAATAGGCAATGAGGCAAGGGGTGCCTCAGAGGCTCCTGCTTGCGTCTCCTTGAAGATTTTCTGCATTCCACAGAAAGCTTGTTAACCTCTGATCTGGTGAGGTGGCAGACTGCTATTTTTATTAGCCTGACTTGCCAGCTAGAGTACATCTTTACAATGTCCATTGTATAAAGGAGTTTATAGATTTCTATAAAACACCACATGCTGGTATCCTACTTTTATGAACAGTTTTGGGCTTCAGCCTATGTTGCATAGCAACACTTAGGGTTTTGTTAGTCTGAACTCAAGTGATTCAGGATGGCTCTCAATCCTAGAAGCCCAAAAGCCCCAGAAGCCTTAAGCTTCAATGAGATGCCAACTTCTTTTCTAAAAATGGCCCAAAGAAGGAAAAAGGTATGGAAGTCTAAATTTCACCTTGAGTATCAAGTATAGCATCAGTGTAGGGCTTTCCGTGACATTGAGTTCCTCCTAGTGGAAGGTCTTTTTCCAACCTCAGTATCTGTATTTCAGCAGCTGCCCATGTTTCCTCTGCCAGCCTGCCTAGGAGCATGCTTTCCAAGCTATTCTTGCATGGTCATCTGAATGGTCTTCACCCTTGCTGATCTTATGGAAGCGGTGATGGAATATACTCTCCAGAGAGAAAACAGTGTCAAACCAATCACTAACCATTCCCTGCTATCTCCGTGCTGAAATAGCAATACTCACTGAGAGGCTGCTTCTGCCAGATAAAAGATAATCAGCTAAAACATCTGTGTGCCTTGGAAGATTACTTAAGTGAAGGAACTAGGAAAATCAAAAAGCATACACAACGGCAGAAAATAAAATTATTGTGCCTTTCTATATTTTCAGCAATCTTCATCCTTGCTATATAGGATGAAGAAGAGGGTGTGATGCTTAATTTCTTTTTTGCCTCTTTGACAGTATGACCAGTTTTCCTCAGGGTAACCAGCCCCCTGAGTTAGACTGAGAGAAAATAGACTCCCTGTAATCCAGTAGGAAGTAATTAGTGATATGCTGGGCCATGTAGAAACCCACAAGTCTATGGCACCAGATGTGATTCACCCAAAGGCACCAGGGAAACTGGTGGAAGGGCTCACCAAGCCACTCTCCCTCATTTACCAGTCCTGCTTAACCAGGGAAGTCCCAGACAAGTGGAGGTTGGGCAGTGTCACACCCATCCACAAGCAGGGCTAGAAGGAGCATCCAGTAAACTACAGGCCTGGCAGCCTGATCTTTGTGCCAGGGAAGGTTACGGAGCAGATCACCTTGAGTGTGACCACAAGTGCTCACAGTGTGAGTACATACAGGATAACTAAGGAATCAAGCCCAGTCAGCAGGGCTTTGAGAAAGGCATGTCCTGTCTGACCAGCCTGATCCTTTATGACCAGGTGACCCCTCTGAGTGAATGAGGGAAAGCCTGTGGATGTAGTCCACCTGGACTCCAGTTTTTAATGCTGTCTCCCACAGAATTCTTCTGGAAAAGCTGGCAGCCTATGGCTTGGATGGGTGCACCCTTGGCTAGGTTAAGAGATGGCTGGACCCAGGGAGTGGTGGTGAATGGTGCCACATGCAGCAGGGGCCTAGTGATGTCCCCCCAGGGGTCAGTATTGGGGACAGGCCTGTCCAATGTCTTTATTGATGATCTGGATGCAGGTATCAAGGGCTCCCTCGATCACAGACAACACCAAGCAGGGTGGGAATGTTGATCTGCTGGAGGGCAGGAAGCTCAGCAGAGGGATCTGTACAGGCAGGATAGATGGGCTGAGACCAATGATATGAGGTTCAGCAAGACCAAG
>VWYI01025719.1:0-108938 GCA_013399455.1 Anthoscopus minutus | reverse complement strand
ACCAAGAAGTTGGCCCAGAAATTTGCTTCATTCATACAGCAATGAGGGAATCAACAGAACAAAAGAAACCAAGAAATTCCGCAACTCTTGAAAAAGAAAATCAAGCAAAGCAAAAAAATAAGAGTACATCTACAGGAACGCAGTGTTAAAAGAAAAACTAATCTGAAAATGTAACAAAAAGGCAGAGTTTCCTTAATGAATGTACTGAAAGCAGCAAATGGTACATACATTGCCTAACAAACTCTTGCTGTTCTTGTTGAGAAAGATCCTTTCAGCACAGAGCCATGGCGTGGAAAAGCTTTGTCCTGTGTTTACAGCTTCCCAGCTTGGTTACTCATTTTGCTGTCTGTCACACTAATCTACAAAACTGTACCAAGGACTCTTCACTTCCCCCTCACGAGAGAGAGGCTATCCTATAAGACTACCTAAGAGAGTGTGTTGTGAATCAAGGACAAATGCTGAACTCAACTGAACTGAATAATAACTGAAAGAAAGAAATGCTGAACAGAGACACGAGAGACATTTCAGTGCCAGCGAGCTCTTTGGCTCTAGGAGAGTTTCCATTCTGCAGGAGTTGCCTGTGTTGCTAATTGAACTGTCACTGCCCCTGCTGTTAAGATTATTTCATCCTGACCCTAAAAGCAGTGGGACAGGTCCTCCTTGTGCAATTTAACTATGAAGAATTGTTCTGCAAGTCAACAGAAAGAAGCCAATGAAGAATTAAAAGAAATTTACGAATAATGGATAAAACTTGTTGAAATAAAGCACCAAAAAGCATTCAATGTTTTAGCTGAAGAGTGCAGACTCTATTCACTGTAGTGTGTTTGTGTTTGGCCTGTTTTATACAAAGAATGGAAGAAAACCTGCAGTTTTTCCCAGAGTATTTGAAATAGTTTTTTCTTACGTGAATAATGAGTGCTGCAGCTTCCTCTGAAGAACAACACAACTTGTTCTGCCAACGCAGCCTTGCTCCCTTTGTCTGTGCTGTCAAACACTGCATTCATGCATCCCATGAAAAAGATGAGACCTCCCTTTTATAACTGTTCTCTTCTCAGTTCCAGCTTCAAGCCAAGCAGGTCTCCGGCAGGATGGCATTTTAAAGATATTGCTTCTCCACCACCTTCCTGAACAGTAATTTCATACAATTATCCAACTAGGAGATGGGGATCTGAGCTAAGATTACATCCCCAGTGAAAATGGGACAGACATTCACAGTAGCATGAGACATAAAGTCACACCAAGGTTCAAGGTTAGACTTTATAACACATTTTTAGCAGCTATTGGATAGGGTATCAAGCTTTTCCCATTGTAACTAGAACAGACATCTCAAAATATATTAAATACATAAACATTTTTTAGTTCCACTAATGTAATTGTCCTGACTACCATCATGTGGAATCACCTTAAAATATCAGAGGAAAGAGCTTTTCTGACAGTGTGCTTACTGTAATTTGTTGATTTTTTATTTGAATAAGAGATCTAGGAAGATGGCTCCTGGCTGAAATATTTTCCTGGAATATCAGACATGACATGATGGTATATTTAATTATCTCTTATTTCCGCCAAGTATTTATGGAATTGTACAAGACAAGCTGTTGCATATCTATTAATATCCATATCTATCTATTTATCTTTTTATCTATACACACACCTATTTTATCATAAAGTAACTCAATAAATCACTTACCTAAGGCTATTCTATAAGACTACCTATGAGAGTGTGTTGTGAATCAAGGACAAATGCTGAACTCAACTGAACTGAATAATAACTGAAAGAAAGAAATGCTGAACAGAATGCTGAAACAGCAGCTGAAACTAAATACTCATGAGGCCAGGGTGGTGCATGGGAAAGAGGCCACTGTTTGGGGAGCTGTCACCATGCAGAGTTACTGAAAGAGAATCTCTGCCTTCTGCTCCTAGTGGAAAAGTTTAGACAGAGCCTCTCAGGGAAAACATGTCATAAACTTAGGTCCAGTTTTGAGTGAATCATTTGCTACTTGCTGAGTAAAAGGTCCCCTTATAAGAGCAGAGCTAATCTGACAGTGTTTCTTTTCCCCAGGGAACAGAGGTAAGACAAAATCTTATCAAATGTGGCCTTTCTTAGACCAATAACAGCAAAGGGCATGGTTGCAAAAACATTGTCTTCTGGGTTTCTTGCTAGCATTTATTTAATGTTTTGCCCTACCTATCTACAAAGTTCCTTTCCCTTCCCTTTACAAAGCATAACTAACAAAGACTAGGTAATTTAAAGTATTTAAAATGTGAGTTTTCTGGACCTAGCTAGCATAGGAGTGGTTGGTGCTTTGCCAGCAGTGACAACCATGCCTGAATTTCTGACAGGTGAAATAATAAAAAAAGAAATGGTGCTCACTGAAACAAAACCTCCCAACAGTGGATGTTTATGGGAAGGTGACCAGAACTTGTGTGATCATCCACTGTGATCTTTTGAATACTGTAGAATTTTAAATAACAAAATGTAATCCAGAATATGACATTTACCTGATTCCTCTATGTTTTCCACCTTTGTTTCACTAGCAAGCAGTAGTGTTAAAAGCATGATTCAGTTTTATTCTTGTGAATTAAAAAATGCAGCCTTGATGAAAAGTAGTAAAGAAATCTAATTGCTTGAGCTGAAGCATGAAACAATGTGTGTAAAACGATTACCTTAAATTAAACAGGACACAGCAAAATATTCCCAAAAATTTCACAGCAATAAAATCAACATAGTAACACAACATCACCAGTTCTTCCATCCACCCATCACTGAAAAAACATTAAAAGTATCTGCTTAGGGTCTATAGTACAATGGTAATCTTTATTCTGACAAAAAAAAAGCCTTTGAGAACCCTTCATTTCTTCAGATTCACTAGGGACAGTTTTCACTTGTGGTTCCTGTAAGCACCTCCTCTACCTGGAGGATTCCTTATGCTTGGATATTCAGTGCAAGTGTTAGCTAGGTATTAGTGGAAAGCCATTCAAAGCTTCAAAAGGAGAATTTCCAGAGAAAGATTTGAAATTAATTTCTTCTCTTTGAGAGGACTATTTAGGACAACATGAAACAGGCACTTAAGAAATATGGTCAGGAGGATGACATGATACAATGCTGGTCTTCGGCTAAGAAAACCAGGAAAACACAGAACATAAAAAATGTTCTCTGTAATGTGAGCATTTTGGACCAATGTGATAAATGGGTTTGTGGAGCTCCTCATGTTTCCTAAAGGCATCACACCACAGAACAGCATGTCTGTCAAACAAAGTTGCTATGAATCAGACCTCAACAAACAGAAGGACATAAATCTGCAGCTGCAGTTTTTCTTTTTCATAATATCTTTTTTGTCTGTGATAAATTAAGATGTATACAAGAAAAATAAATATGTAATAAAAACAAATATATTTTACTCTTAGAAGATATTTTCAAATCCATTTAAAATAATTTAACCTGCTAAATAAATTCCCAAAGTTTATCCATTGTTGCAGATCAGACCCTAGAGTTTCCAAGAGAACTTTGTACCAATTTGAGCCAAAACCAGTTCAGCCTACTTTTTCATACTCCTTGAAGTGTTGCCTTAAAATGGTTTGCCTGAAAAATTGTGACCAGCTGTTGCAGTATCTCTGTTGTCACATAAATTAAGTGCAACTACTTCAAAACATCTTTTGCAATTTTTTATTGCCCAGACACGGACTGTATTTCTGTGGAACTTAAAGATATATCTCCTCAGCTTTTCTGAGTATTGTGACAAAAGCAGAGAACCGAATCTTTTATGCTTTCTGTTTCCAAAACCTTAAGCTTACATCTCTCCATATTTGTTCCACTTACTGTGGCATAACTGCTCTTGCTAAGGAATGATCAAGGTATTTCTCAACATGTTTCTCCAACGTGTTCTTTGTCCAGAGATCACAGCAGGTTGATAACAATACTGAAAAAGGAGATAAAAATTCCTTTTTAAAAAAAATGTGGATGATTGATGTACAAAATGAAAAGGAAGAAAAGAATGACAGCTGAGCAGAGCTTTTTATATTTCAAAGAATAAGATTTTCATTATTTTTGTAATATTTATAATTTCTTTCATGTTATATTATAAGCTCAAATCCTACATGTTCTTCAAATATCCAGCAATCCCATTAAATGCATTCTCAGAAAGGAAAAGCTTACTAAACTGGCATGCAAATATTGGAAATCAGCTATCTTGTCAGCTTTTTTATTTACTTTTCTAATGCAATATCTAATAGTTTCATCATATTTTCCTGATCTGCCAGAAAAAGAAACAAGTGAATTATCAAACACAATACTTTTCAAGAAAAAAAAACTTGAGAGACAGATAAATATTCTGCTACAGCACAAGAATTTTCTGCCTGTTAAACTCCACTCGCCACAAGCAATAGTTTTGCACTTCAAGGTCACCTCCCTCCTCTCTTCAGGAGTCTCAAGTTTCTTCCAGTTAGTAGCTTGGCAGCCCTGTCCATCTTCCTTTCCTTACTTACTGGCAATAAAGGTAGTGTTGGACAGTTAAAAAAAACCAAAAAACAAAACCAAATCAAAACAGAGCATACAGCCCCCCAAAAAACACAGAAAATATCATTTAAAAGATAACTGTTATTTATTTCCATAAGCCCTGGATGTTTTTAAATGCTAGTTTCAAAGGGGGTGAAATGTTCTTCATCTTTTGTTCTTCATCTTCTAAGTAAAAACATTCAAAATTACTGGAAACATGGGGAAAATGCCAAGTGTGATGCATGGAATAAGCCCCACCAGCTGGCTTTTTTGGCCACTCTGCTGTCCTTAATTTTTAAGTGGGTCTCAAAATTAATCATGTTGCTAGATTTGCACACAATCTGTACCAGGTAGGCTTTCTAGTTTTTTGGGAGGAGTTCACCCCATTGCATTAGAATCTGGAGAGGAGCTAATTGCCAGGTAATATTAGGAAAAGAAAACCTGAGAGAGAGTGCTCAGCCGACATGGCCAATTAATGTGAGACAAACTGGCAACAGACCAGAGGATGGTACTTTGGGAGGTTTAATTTAAATTAATGAACAGTGTCCTATATGAAGGGTCATAAAGGAAACTTGCTGTACTGTTCCTTCACTTGAGGCTCTTAAAAAGTTAGCTGACCTACAGATCTCCATTGCTGAGAGAATTGCAACTTTATTTTCACTGTTTGTCTCTTTCTCTGTGTTTTCTGTGTCTAGCCTATTTGATTTAGTTGTTGGTATGTTTTATGGTTATTTTTCCTTTTTTTTTTTTAAATTTCTGTTTGCTTGTTAAAAAATTCCCTACTTCATTTTTATCCTTTCTGCTCTGAACATTACAATACTTGGTCCAAGTTTTCTGCTATGTGGCTGTGGATCACATTTGTTTCTTTTCTGCCATGGGAATAGACAGCCTGGTTATGTCCTATCCGAATGTCCAACACATAAGCTACCCCAGCAACTGCCTGTATGAAGTGGTGCTGTGGCATCAGGATTATGGGAGGTGACTTTCAGGGAGAAAACGATAGCTTTGCCAGCAGCTGCTAGAGCACATTACAGGGCAGTAGCTGGAATGTGTCCAGGGTCATGCAGATTTATCCACTCCCACAGCATTCCTCCACTGCTCTGCACATTACTCTCATCTTTCAACCCTCCCTGGGAATGCTGAACCAGCTCAGGGAGGAAAGATATCAAATATATATTCAGTGCCGCTGGAAGTGAAAATTACAAATGGGATGTTCATCTCTTTGCAAGTGCATTTTGTTCAAGCTTCACTAAAATTTTGCAGGAAAAATTCCCCCAAACACAAACAGTTTAAACCTTCCTGTATCTTCATGCAAAGTAATAAATGCATTTTATATGCATTCTATACTTGTGCACTACAGGGTTATTCATACACGTGCTCATATACACAATATATGCATGGATCACCTAGTCACTGAAACACAGGCACTGGTGAAATAGAGCACAACAGCTCTTTAACAGTACTTAAACACTTTGAAATTATATTTTAGAATAGCAAAACTAAGGCAGAAGGGAAACTGCTAGGAAAGTTACAGGCAGAACACCTCCATTTTGTTATCTAACCTGAAATCAGTGAAGGGTGTGAAGAGCAGAATCTCTGCTCTTAGGAATGGTGGTCTTTTAAAAGAGAAACACTAAAGAAAATATGAAATCAAGCTCATAAAAAAAAAACCCAACAACCTGCAGTTCTCTCTCTTTATTCTATTTATTTAGTTTCAATTTCTAATTTAAAATAAAGCCAGAACTTGAGCAAAATAACAGGAGTGAAAAAAGGGAGAGAGATCCCTTTTTCCAGTCCATGAGATTGGAATGCAGAGGGAGAAGGCAGGAAGCTTTCACACATATATATGAACAGGGAAAATAAGTGATTAACATTCTAAACCCATAGCCTATTTCATAATCAGTTTTTCTATTCAGCTATCTACAGTGACTACAAGGTGAAATGCAAATTAACACCATTTGTATCTCCTATCTCATCATTATATGTGTTGGAAGAATACAGTGCAGTAACTATGCCTGTCCTAGGGTAGGAGTCCTGTGCTGTCACCCACAGATGCTCCCTGTGTCTTTGGTCTCAATCAGCAACACACACTGATGCAAGTATCAACATCTGCAGTGCATTAACTGCACTTCTGTCCTCACAGAGGTTTCCATATATTCAGCTGTTTCTTGTATATCCTCCTTTTCCCTGCAGCCATTTCCATGCTCACTTTCAAAGTTTTCCCTGCAACATTTTATACAATCTTACGTTTATATTTTAAATTAAATAGTCAATAAATTCAACTTATTTCCTTAACTGTCATTAAATAAAATACTTTTCAGATGTGCTTTAGTTAAGTGAGAGGGGAAGAACAGTTAAAAAAATGCAGCCACTCTGTGAAGGCCATATAGAGCATAGGATGGTACCAGTGTCAAGGTACAAGTGAGCTAGAGGATGATAGGCTTGAAAAATAGTAGGGTGGAATTAATGTAAGATAACTGTGGTGATGTTGAAAAAGTTCATCTGATAGCATTCAAGAAAGGAAAAAATGCAGGGTGATATAATTAGCAATGGTAACTGGGATTCTGTCCTAAAACACTGAGAGTACTGCTTCTGTATACGGGTTCAAATTATTTAAATGTTGTTGGGTTTTGGGTTTTTCTTCAGGAAACAAAATAAGTTGCTAAACGGACAAGATTTCACATATCTTTTTCTGCATTTAGTGATATAATCAGAAATAAGTTCAACAGAAAACCCATTATGTCAATGGTTTGGACAGGAAATGAGATAGAAGTTACATCCATTGTTGCTTCAAATGAGGAAGTGTAGTTAATATGGTACACCAGGTGAAAAGAAAATTAAAATTATAGTAAATAGAGAAATAGAGAGATGCTTCTTAATGTCACGCACTTTGCAGCACATATAAAAATAGTGCATGATCCCATTACATCTCTAGAAGATTTATCGGGGACATATTAACTATCATAAGAGTCTTATTATCCTGCATGAAGATATTGAAATGAATAGGTTTGAAAATTGTAATTTCTAATTTCCTAAGGAAATTAAGGTTTTGGGCAGAATTCTATCAAGGAAAAATGATACCATGGAATGCAGAGGAGGATGGTATGACTGATAACACCAGAGAAATTAAAGTAACTACTGAGTAAGAGCTGAGGAAACATTCCCAAATGTGCTTGGTTGCAGGACCTTCCTACCTAGGCAACTCAGTAATCACTTACATTTCTATATTTATGAGTTTTTAAAAATCCTTCAAACCATTTCTTTCAACTATATATAGTAATAATACTGTTACTACCAATATAAAAAGTAATTAATATATATGTTACATGAATATGTTAGAATGTAGGTTATTGAGACAGCATTCTTGGTACCAAACATGTGGAATTCCATGTTAAGGTGATATACTGTATTTTTAAATTATTGAAATAAAATTTAATACTTTTATTTTTCTCCAGAGATTAGTATTTCATAGCCTTTTTATAGTAGAGGGAATGAGTATATAGGAAGAAAAATATTTCAGCTGTCAGAGGGAGTTGATCTCTGTGACTTGTAGCTCCACTGGCATTCTCTCTCAATCTTTTTGCTTCTCCAGATGATCATAGATCAATGTTTGGATTTTTGAATAATTTCTATGCTTAAAACTTTATTCATTGTCGGATTTTGGCCACCAGTGATGCATCACCTAATTTCACCTTTACTACACAAACAACAGTGTGCAAACCCCCCATGCTGTATATCTAGAACTATCTAGAATGAAGAAAAAGGCAAACTAGCCAGTTCTGTGATTATTTATATTGACTATAATTTCCCTCATTTCACACAAATCAAATAAAGTACATATCTTTAAATAAAATATTTTTCTACTTTGACTGAAAAAAAGAATGAATCAGGCTGGTGGCTTTTATCACCTTGCTTCTGAAAAATTCAGCAAAACATCAATCAAAGGCTGGCAAACTGGTAAATCTCCCTTAACTTTTTACAAGTTCCTTCATTATTTCTCCTTCCTGAGCTGAGCAATGAAATAGAGTACATCTTCCCCAGGCTTCATTTCACATCTCTGCTCTAATAAGCCCCAGTCTAAGTCACTGGCTCCCTTATATTAGTGTGACTTGTTTATGATTTCCACAACAGGTAGGCAGAATTTAGCAATTTGGTGCAAATGTGTGGATCAATAGATTGAAGCAGTATGTGCTGAATACTCTCTCCTACTACTGGAGCACTGGCAGTTTATTTCCAATTGGATTTCTTCTTCCAAGGGACACATTTCAACTACTTGTGATGGAAAACTTTTGGAAGGAAAGTGGCAATGGGCCACACCAGAAGCCTGAGTCAGTGCAAAACCTCCACCCATGGTTTGGGTCTGAAGCTCCTTTTTAAGTGTTAAACACTTTTTGGAAAGAGCTTCTGTTGATTTTTCTCCAAAATGAACTGAGTTCTGACATAAAAAACTACAGTGGAAACCAAGGTTGCTGTCAGAAAAAGAGTTTGATTTCTAAGCAGTTTTTGATTTTCTAAAAAATTGCACTGAATTAGCTCACTAATGGAAACACAGCTAAAGTCTATACATAGACCCTTTGAAAGAATTTATGCCAAGGCCATAAAGTAGACCCAAGCTTGAGTGGAATATATCTTTCCTTGCCAATATCTCCATCTACTTTTCCCTGTCATATGATTCCATGATTCTTTGATAGGGCAGAATTCACCCTCAGGAGCTCTTTAGACAACAAAAAATTGGGCAAGGGACTTGACAGAGCACAAGTGTCCTGCCATTGAAGAAACCTTCACAGACTGGAAAAATGGGTCAGCACAAATCTCACAAAGTTGAGCATAAAGAATTGCCAATTCTTGCTCCATTTTTCCGTAGTAGTTACGATCGTAAATCAAGTGCTCCATATAGTATTTAAAAGTAAACAAATAAATAGAATTAAGGTTGAATTTACACAGATTTAAGAACTGCATTAGAAAAAAAAAAGGAAGTAATATAGTTTGAGTTTTTTAATCTTATGTATTTTAAGCATAATAAAAGATAGGACATTAAAAAATCTGTTATAACATACTGTGATTAAAATATAGCTAAGTACTGCAATTTGCCCTGGACAGAAGCAGTCCAACAAGTTCAGGGTCAGCAGTAGGAAGATGGTAAGGGGAAGAACACACTCTAAACCACTGTAGTGATTTAATGTAGTAACTGGTAAAATTTAATCAAGAATTTAAAATGTTTTCCTGACATGAAAAACGTTCAGGTACCTTTTGAGACCAGATCGATGCTACCCTACTGATTTTTCACAAAATATGAACACAGTGATATTTCTCCTATTTCCTGATGCAGATCACATACGAAAAGTCAAATATGCCATGTATCATGTGCGATAAAAGGTACTAATGAAACCATCTTTGAAAGGGACTGTAAAATTTTCCATTACTGAAGGAATGGAGAAAGGAAAAAAACAAGGATGGCTTTTAATGAGCTGGAATAAACTGTTCTGACATGGCTTTCAGCTGCAGGTGGGTCTCAGAGCAGGCAAGTTTATCAGTGATAATATGAGCCACAAGTGAATAAAATGAAAGGCAGGAGGAAATAACTGGCATGTCAGAGATCAGACTTGATAAATCCATCCCAAGATCTGGAGAAATACATGAAAAGGGGGGAGAATATTAGAATAATTTTAAAGGAACATGAAGTCAAAGTCAGAAACAATCTATTCACTGAATAGCATGACCTTCTTCACAGCTCAGATTGTCAGTGTCTTGCACTTCTTATGAGGTCTGTGCATAAAGCAATGTTAGAATATTTAGAGATTGCTTTCCATATGTTTGATGAGCAAGACTGATTTCAAAACACACTTCTATGAAGCAATGGGAATGTACAGATGTAGACACATTTCAAGGTAACCTGACTCCAGGCTCCCTTTTATTTTGCTGTATTTTGCTGTACTCTCTCTGAAAGCAGCACTGCAACAAAGTTTTTCACTAAACCTATCAATTGGTGTGGTAACATGTCCCCAGATTTTGTACTCTTGTCCATCAAAACCAGCTCATGGTCAGAGTGGGCTCTCATGTGGAACATATCCCCCTGCTCCCATAGCATGGAAGCAGGAGTGAAAGAGTGCAGAAGAGCCAACATGTGTCAAGTGTTGCCTGATCTGAATGTATGAGGTATCCAAGGACAGCAAGAGCATCACAAAGCACCTTTTGGTTGTGTTTATGGACACAGTGGCAAAGAATTGTTTTTTCTCGCTGGAATTTTTCACACTTTCCCAAACAGAAAATGTCCTATCCAATTTTATTCCAAAAAGTCCTTGAAAGCTCGTATCTGAAATAGAATACCATGAAAAAATACCCATGCAACATCCAGCTGTCTTGGATGTGTTTCTGATGCCCCAAGCCACCTGTGCTGTATGTCACCTTGGTATGCTCTTGAAGAGTGGCCTCACAGTTCCTCATGGGCTCACACCAGACCTTTCCATACAATCACAGAATCACAGAATCACTGGGTTGCAAGAGNTGAGACTGTGACCTCTGGTTCTGTCAGCTGCTGCCTGGAGAAAGAGGCCGACCCCAGCTGCCTGCAGGCACCTTTCAGGGAGCTGTAGAGAGTGATGAGGTCACCCCTGAGTCTCCTTTTCTCCAGGCTGAACAGCCCCAGCTCCCTCAGTTCCTCACAGGGTTTGTGTTCCCAGCCCCTCTCCAGCCTCGTTGCCTCCTCTGGACGCGCTCAAGCTCTCAAGGTCCTTCCCAAACTGAGGGGCCAGGACTGGGCACAGCACTCGAGGTGAGGCCTCACCAGTGCCAGGTACAGGGGGAGAATGACCTCCCTGCTCCTGCTGGCCACACCATTCCTGATTCAGGCCAGGGGCCATTGGCCTTCTTGGCCACCAGGGCACTCTGCTGGCTCATGTTCAGCTGCTGTCACCAGCACCCCCAGGTCCCTTTCTGCCTGGGCACCGCCCAGCCACACCGTCCCCAGCATGTAGCACTTCAGGGGTTATTGTGGCCAGAATGCAGGACTTGGTGCTTGGACTTATTAAACTTCATCTTGGATGAAGTTAATCTTGGGATGAACTCTGCCTATCCATCCAACCCTTCCAGGTCTCTCTGCAGAGCCCTCCAGCAGTTCACTAAAGTAGCACACTAAACAACAGCAGATCTGATTGGTGAGGCTCCCACCATGGCTATTATCTGGTGGGCTTTTTCTAATGCTCTTTGATGCTCTGAATTAACACATTTCTCTGCAACACCCTTAAAAGTCAGAAACTAATAGACTGTAACTCTTGTCACCACTGTACTAAAAGCCTACCTAGTTTCTGTACTCGCATGTGTAATTAAGACTATCAGTCTCTTTAATTGCCCTCCACTAAATAACCCCTTCTCACTTGAGCTAGTATTTTTCTTCTGGGACTTTCTACTTGCTGGTATTGACAATGTGCAGCCATCTCATCAGGCTGACGTACCAGGGCTGCAGGAATATCACTGGTGTCTGCCATTTCATGCTTCATTAAAGCTGTGCATCTGAAATCATAACACTAATTAGCAAACAAGTCTCTTCTACACCTGCCTTCATGATGCAGAATAAGATCACTGGCAGGCTGAGCACAGCCAAATTAAAGCACTTTACCATACAGTTCAATGGTCAGTACAGTGACCTTATTCTGCCTATAACAACTGTACTGTTTTGCTCTTGTAAACTCATCATTTTGGGCAATGTTAGGAGAAGATTTATCCTGCTCCTGTTTTCCCCTAAAAACATCTTTGCAACAGATAATTTTACATGTGAATTGGTTATTAGTTATTGTTACATGATCAGTTCAGCAACTTGGTCCTATAGTCATGTATTGACCAATAACTATGTATTTTCACTACTTTTTAGTCAAAATCAGTTCAGATGATCCCACAAGTGTCTCATGCGTGTCTTTTCATACACCAGAGAAGGAAACTATTTGTAATATCTTTACCTTATACATTCACTGGAGATGAACAAAGAACTTTCCTGATGTTTGTATGTATTAAAAGAGAGATTCCTGTTAATTCCATTTACCCATCCATTAAAAAAAATCCAAAATGTATCCTACAATCTCATATAATTTAACTTTAGCATGTCTGTGGAAAACTCCATGAGTCATCACTGCCATTTTTCATGTTAGCATTGGGGTACAGAGAGTCTCTGACTTGCCTTAGGTATCAAAGTCAGGCTCTGAGACAGAGCTGGGAATAGACCTTAGATTTACAATCTCATAGCCCAGTGCTCTGACTGAATAAATCTCTACTTCTGCTTTATGCAGTGTAGGGAAGACTACAGTGCCTTAGCCTGCAATAGGAACTTTCAGGAAAAAGATGTGTGTGTAAATAATCTGTTAGGTGGGTGGTTTTTACATCATCTGTGGTTAAAAGCCATGTCTGGTATGAACACTTTCACAAAAGACTATTTCTAGGAACCTCTTGGTCTCACTGTGCTTATGAGGAGGATACTAAAAAGGAAACAGGTGAATTTAAAATGTCAAATCATTCCAAAATCCAAAGTCTAATTTTCTTGACTTCAGAAGAAATATCTTCATCTTAGAACACTACAAATACATGAACAGTTATCATGTAGTCCTGAATTCCAAGTGAAATAATTGTTGGATTTCCTTTAATATTAAAAAAAAGTCCCCATCACCAATCAAAACAAACAAAGAAAACAAAACTAAACTCTGAAGAAATTACAGTTTTCTGCAGAACTTGAAGACTGAGAAATTTGTCCATCCCCCTCAATATTTTACATCTGGGAATCCTCACTGCTAGGTACATGAAGTTAAAGCCAATGGACTTCCAAAGACAGGTGCTTTTCTACTGTACTCAAAGAGAGCAAGAGTTGTGGAGACTACTACCTCCTCACAATCTGTACAATCTAAAGAAACAGGCCAGCTGTAAAAAATGGAGGAGACTTTATGCCTCTAAAACACTAATGAAGTCCTTTCCAGTAGCCTTTGGAAGGACATACCTCTTTCTCTGTATCTCCACTGAGTTTTCTTGCCCTACAGAGAAGAAGAAGTCACAGTTTTGCCCTCCTCCACCCCCTGGAGCTGCTGCTCTCATCTGTGGCAGGGCCCAGCCACACCACTATATCTGCCCTGCCTCAGTGCACAAGACAACAGAGGGGAGCAAAGTCTTTTGTAAGAATTCATTAAGGCCCCACAGAGCAAACACAAGTGCTCTGTCACAGCACTGAGGTTGTAGCAAAGGACATTGTCAGGATATTGCCCTGCTGTAACTTCAGGCTGCCGCGACAGAGGGCATGTGCTTTTGTCATTTCATCACATTCATAAGAATGTTGACATTGTTAAAACTAAACAAAAAGTCACATATTTTAGAAAAAGCAGGCTTCTCATTCATGAAGTCATCTTTCAAGCAGAGAAATCCATGCACTTCACTAAGAGATCTATCAAGAAAGCAATGGGTTATGGCGGCATATGTTGTCTTTTTATACTTTCAAAGGGAAATAGATCAGTATTTGTGCGCCAAAGATGCACTTAAATTTGGATCCACATCAGGCAGGAAAAATAAACTAAGAAAATAAAGGAGCTGGGAATGAAGGAAGGTAGTCAATCCATAAATCATATTATTTAAGACAGACTGTACAATCCCTCTCTTAACTGGCTTTTCTCCTTGAAAGACATTTGATGGCACAGCCTTCTTCTGTTTCAGAAATACCAAAGAAAACTTGTCCAAAACCCAAGCCCCTCATTTAACAAGAGCTATACTACATCATAGCAAGGGAGGATGGGGATTTGCCTGCTAATGGGGCACCTTGAGCTCTTTTGTGGAAGCCACAAGGGAACTGTTGTTCTCCTGGAGGTCTCTGGCAGCCTAGTCCTGGCTTAGGTGGTTTCGCTTCTCAGTGAAATCACAGCAAGTCCCTGGGATGTGGTGAAGTACTTTCCTGCCACTACACCAGTGAATCAAACCACACAAGGATGTCTCACAGCCCTGACTCTGCAGGTGTGTCCCCACTGTCCCTGCTCTAGGTCAGGGCACTGACAGTCTGAACAGCCAGGACAGCCCAGCTGTGTCCAGGACCCTGCCACATGACCACAGCATGACTGTAGGGGCCAACATTGGGCAATTAGGGAAGTTACTCTTCTTTGGCAGTTTTCATAAACACTTATCTTCCCTTTTTGCTCCAGCACAACAGCTGGATCCAGCCAAACAACATTTAAGAGGAGCAGTCCAACAGTCCTGGTACACCAAAGTGACATTGGGTGCTGTTAACTCCTCATAACTTCTCTACTCTCCAGGAATATCTGGCTGTGTTGTCAGAATATGACTGCAACAGCTTCACCCTAAGGTTCTCAATAGGAGGACCTCTCCACTAATGGGATACAGGAAGCAATTCATTATTTTCAGCCTGTTGTTCAAGGGGCCAGAGAGCCCAGAGCTGGAGGCTGTCTCTGCCCAAGCTGTGTGCAGAGAGGAGCAACAGCATTTTCCATTTGCAAAGCCTCGATCTGCCCCAGGAAAATGGATCCACGGGAGGCTGGTGAATCAATCCCTGTAAATACGTCTTTGAGAAGAGCTACATTGGCGGGTTTTATGCTGAAAAAAGCTTGATTTTCCTATGCTATAAAAAGTTTAATCCTTCATTCAAAAGTCTTGCTCTACTCACCTGTAACATGAAAAAACATCAGCTAATGCAGTGCTGCCTGATAAATGATGACAGCGATTAGATTGCCTACAGATTTGTTCTCCTGAGGAGGCTCCAGTGCTGTAATCGACTCTCTCCTTGAGATCTCTTTGTAGAAAGCCAACTTGCCAGTCTAAATCAAATCTATTGATTATCTGCAGCAATATAATAAATGAAATTTTAAATAACTTGACTCTAAGAGAAACAAGTCAAGAAAAAAAAAGCTAAGTAAAACATATCTGTTGCAAATGTTTTGAATTTCCTGTGGATGAAAGAAAATTTGGTATATACTCCAGATTTTTGAGCAAAACATTGTATGTTTCTAAATAACTTTATACTACTTTAGGCTTCTAAATTTTAAAATTGTCTCACTATCATTGAAGCTGAAATAAGATATACAATATTTTGGTGTTCCTTACAATTTCTGGGATGTCTTTAATGAGCCAAATATACTGCAAAGATTTTAGGGAAGCAAGATAGCCCTCTCTATCCGTAGATCATTTACTAGAGTTATTCAGCATATTCTATACTTTGAAAATAAAAGGTCACTGCTGGATAAAGGAATGGTGCTCAAACAGTTTAGCTGATTCTGAGACATGGCCACAAATGTCATCAGTTTGGTTTTGAAATGGTTCCTAAGGGATTTTAAATCTGTGAATGTAGAAGAAATGTATGTACCAGAAATCTGTAATTGACTTAATATCCATTATTTCTGATGGTTGTTTGTAAAGGATACAGCACAAAGCTACTGTAAAAGTGAAATTTTGTTTTATTTTAAAGGAAGCCCATCTATTCAAAAAATCTATTCTTATATAATGTGAGAAATTTTATATTTGCAGAAAATGGAAAAGTTGCTTTTGTTACCTGTGAAAAGGAATTTAATTATTTCCTAAAGCAGAATTCATCAATGTCATTTGTTCAATTTATATACACAGGCAACTTTGAGACTTTGGAAAAATTTCAGACATTTTTCTTTAATAGTTTCTCTTTTTGTTTCTGTTTGCCTAAGCACATGGTTATTAAAGCTTTTGAAGCAGTTTTCCTATGAAAAAATGTTTTAAACTTATTTAAAATTATCAGTAGGTCAATTCCAGTAAATTTCAGGTTTTTCCTTATTTGTTGATCTCTAGGATGAAGGTCCTAACAGAAGCAATGTGTTGATCCAGCCTGTGATATGCGAGGTTGCAGACACAGGCAAACCCTCTGGATGCTGGAGGAACACAAGGCATGCCCCATTCTATAGAAGCTCCAGCTCATCCTAACAGGGTGAGTTAAGGGTATTGTTTATTCAATAATTCACTGCTTTAATTGCACTGAGCACATTATGCAGCACGGATTTTAACTTGGGGTTTTGTTTGCATGTTCATGCTACCAGCACAGCACATCAAGATCTGTACAAAAACTGAGTAGGAAATGTCAGGTTCTGCCTATCAGCTATTTGGTAACACCTAGACAGTGCTTCTCCTCCATTTGCTTGCTCTTCTTTAGAGCTTTATTCACTGAAGCAGAAGCAAATAAGACCTATTAGGGCACTCATAAATAAAATCAACGCTCCAGTGACTGGACAAGCTGCTGGAATTTTTTTTTCTCCACAGTATGTATGAAAATGTTTATCAAGGGAAAATATTTCAGAACACAAATTAATTTTTCCTTAGGTCAGTAGCACTGAGCTCTCCCCCATCTTCCCAGCCTTGCATTTAATAGCTTCAGTGGATCTGGGACAGGTCCCCAGTGCACAAGTGCTGTACCCTGATGTGGAGCTGCTTCAACTACTTGCCTGTACATTTGTCTCTGAATTGTGCCTGTCAACTTGTCACTCTTTACTCTAATTACATCCTTTATGATTACTCCATACTAATTCTCAGTCCCAGAGACTCTATTTTGTTCTTCAAAACTTGCACAGACGTAATTGGAACTTAGAACACTCAGAATGGAATAGTAAAAGTGCATCTCCTAGGAAAATATCTTTACTCTTTTCAATAAACACTTACCTCTCCTTGTTGACTCAACTGACTGTCAGGCAATAGTTTTGCATGAGGACCATCTATGGACCTTTTATATTTTTAGGTCTCTCATTATTCCCTTCTCCCACAAAAATAACAGTATTCTCTGAAAGGGATGGGAAGCGAGTCCAGATTCTTCATATTTTTATCTAGACAAGTTCTTCACATAGCACATTGTAATACTTTGAAAAAGGGTTGTAAGCAAATGTTTTAGTGAAGTACTTTTGTATAAGCTACACAAAGATAAAGTGGCAAGTTTTATGAAGGAAAATGAAATACTAAATTAAATCCATTTGTTGCTTCTTAACAAATACCACAAACCTCTTAGGTGCAAACCAGTTTTGGCTTTTCCCACAGGATATTTCAGTTTACAGACTTGTTTTTGTTCTTTTGTTTTGGTCATTTCTTTTCCCCTTCAATAATTTTTGCATTATAAAAGTATATACAGTATAAAAATACTCATCTGGATGCCCAAAATGTCTTCCTTTTCTAACTCATCGGCTCCCACTTCACAAATAATGGTTTTCAGCTCCATCAGTCATGCTGAATTGCTGTAAGCCTACAATGTTCATGGCTGTGGCATCAAAATGTATGTGCTCATTTGTTATATATTTCATGAAATAAATTAGACTGCTGCATAATGCAATGTATCTGTTTTATGCATCATTGTGTTCTTTATACAGTTTGAACTTGTCTGAATATGGAGAGATTTGGTAAGTTAACAGCCTCAGCATCTAAAAGCCTGCAAACTCATTTTTATACACTGAAGTAATGTGAAATGGCAACGAGCAGAAAAAGAACAACTAGGCACAGTTCTAAGAGAAATAAATGAATTTCTGAGAGCTTCTTGAATCATTAAATGCAAACTTCAGGGTTTGATTTTTTTTCCTTCTTTTCTGAAAATAAGAATATGGGGTTTCTTGAATCTGTGAAAACTTAAATTGCTGCAGAATATTGCTTTAATATTTGTGAGGGGACAGCTCTACCCACCATATGACAGAATCAAAGGTTCATTTAACAACACTATAGCAACGAGTAAATAATTAAACAGTGTTCTGTCTCAAAGACTAAAGCTAAAGAGACAGGGATAACGAGAGGGTCCTTGGGCAAAGGACACAGGTTACATTAAATCATTGTTCTATTTTCCTAGTGGATATTTCCTACTTTCTTTCATTTCAGCTGTTCTCTTTTAACTAAGGCACAGAGACACACATGTGGAAGGTAGGTCCTAATGTCAATGAAATAAGGCTGAATTCTGCATGCAGAGATATTGAGAATTGTCACCAGCTGGGGGAAGTTTGAGGGCAGAAACAGCAAAATGTTTTAGCCAAACTGTCTAAATTGATTCTGTGCAAAATTAACCCTGTAGATGATCCCCTGCAAATATGATCCTTTGATGCTGTGGGAAGACAAGGGCTACCTACACACCTGAGTAACTCCCTGCATCTGAACTGGCTTCTGTTAAGAACTTTACCTTGCCTACAGAAGGAAGGGCAGTGAATCAGAAGGAAAATGCATTTTGGCAAGGACTTTGGCCCCATTCTTTGTGAAGACAGAGTGCAATCACATAACAGGTGTAAAAGAGGGAAGTTGGCAGCTCATGAATGCAGAGGTTTCTCCTCGAGGCCATGCAGTGAAGTGCCATTGGGAACACCATGAGAGCTTGCACCTGTCCTGAAGGAAGGGTGCCTTCCCTGCACCTACCTGCCAGGAGGGGGCTTTGGATAGCACCAACACCTAGAATGATGGCTTAGAAGGAATTTTTAAGAACAGGGCAATTATTGAATAGTTAAATAGTTTTCCAGGGGTTTTCACCCTACAGAGATATGCTATTACAATGTTATCAAGAAAGGAAGAGGTGAGGGGATTGAGTTTATAAATGCACAATGAAGATTAGTGCTGCTGACAGCAAGAGAGGTGAGTCACAAAAGTGCAGGTGAGAAGATTTTTAGAAAGAAGATATGAAGATTTGTAAAGTGCATGACTTTTGCATCTAACAGGCTGAATTAGACAGGAGAAAGACATTCAAAAGGTGACCCAATTCTTATTTTTCTCACATCTCCTAAAAAAAAGTATGAGTTTTTCTAAAACATTTGGCCTGCAGGAGCAAATTTTTTATCCAGCAAATAAAAATATAAGATCAAAATGAGAGACTGGATAAAGCTTTTTAAAATTACTATATAAGGACAGGCTATTAAGGTTTAGTGCAGGCTCACACCATTTTTTTCCATAGATTGCCTGTTTTCCTTCAGCAGATAGAATTTGTCAAGCAGATAGAATTTGTCAAACATTTGCAGTGGAATGAGGTGCCCTGACTATGTCAAGAATCTAGAAAGAATGTAAGGCAGAATTCTACTTTTTTCCCCCAGGAGAATTGGAAAGGGATGATGGACTCTACCTTCAGAGGCACATGCTATTTGCCATAAACAACAGAGCATCCTGCTGGTTTTCTGTGGGTTTGAGATGATGAAGGAGGGGCACTGCTGCTGCTGAAGGAACAAAGGAGCTATCCTTGTTTATAGGTGACAACCAGCAACTTATCCACAATGTTAGAATCTCACTCCTCTGGAAAAACGTGTTATAGTGGCTGCTGACTTCTGATTTCCTGTCATTTACTTCACCAGAAGCTGACAGATTGATTGCTTAGTGTTGGTTATTAACTTTTACAATTCCAGCAGCTGTCATGGACAGTCATGTAATTCAGAAACTTTGAATACTTCAGGGTTCTTTTGGTCTTTGAGGGAAGAAAAAGCATATATAACTTGTCCCATAAGTTAATTACACGTTAACAATGTGACATCTTGCCACTGAGTGCAGAGTGTAATGGATGGGACTGGCATTCTTAACAACATGGTCATTGTGAGAGCACTGATGTCTCTGAAAAGATCTAGCCACACATAAATGGAAGCCACTTTCAGAATTACCTGTCCATCGTGGTAATTTATGTCGGGCTTTCTACTGATGGCTGGAATTGTGTTGTCTCCTCTGTTTACAAATGCTACGGCAACCTGAGCCTTGGGGTTTAACTAAACCTGATTTAGTAGACATGAACTTCAAAAGTAAGACATTAGACAGCTGTTTCTGCAATTCAGAATGGTCTTTATTATGCCCAAATGTTGTTGATTCTTTTGTTTTTTTCAGACTTTACAAGAATCCTAACGAGTTGAAGGGATGCAGGGGAACATTACTGAAAGGCAGAGATTCATGCAAGAAGCTTCCAGAACTACCAAAGGCTAGGTATTAAAGTGGGGAGGAGAGTATTTCCTCTCAGATGTCATGCCTTGGCCTCACCTTGGTTTTAAATTCCTTTTTTTTATTATATAAAGTGATTTTATTTAATTTTTTTTCCATTTGCTTTCCTTTCAGGTAATTCACAAGCAGTTTGTCTTTACTCTGCAGATACAATGGACCAATATGCTGCACACAATGAAATAAGCAACATGTCAGGAAAAAAGTAGACTAAACATGGATGAAAAACCTGAGGGAAAACATGTCTATTGTGAAGTATTCCCACCAGATATCATTAAACTGTACAATACAAATCTCTTTTATGAGCCTTGCAATGTGGAATATGCTTAAAAAGAAGAGCTAACATTTTCTTAGATTAAGATCTTATCTAGATCTTAAGGTCTGTGCTCGGGGTATGGAGCTGTCTAGTCTTTCTGGTGCCTGCAAAGAAAGTCTTGATCACAGTGGGGAAATTGAAACAAAATCAGAGGAGGGATGAAGCATTTAAGATGATCTTCACTAAAAAATGAAATTAATTCTTCATTAGATTATTAATTCATAAGCAAGCATAATTAATTTATTGGCCATTAATGCTGCCATTTGCACTAGCATTGGGCTCTCTAGATAAAAGCACAATGTGACTTTCCTAACACATTTCAAATGTTGTAATCAGATAGTGACTTGCTCTTCAACATTGTTAGCCAGATTTAAGCCATGGATTATTTGGCCTCTCTAAACTTCTTTCTGAGGCTGGTAATAACTTAACAGACTGCATGAATTGTTTTGAACAGGTCTGATACAAGACAATAGCAAAAAAAATCACTTACATTCTAAACATATCTCTGTTTATAGGATAGCTAAGGCTGTTTCTAAGTCATTTGCCCTTTCTCCATTGTTCCACTACTTAGAAGGACCCTCCATTAAAATACCTCTTAAGGTCTATGTTCACTATGCAAGGTATGGACAGATTTGTGAGAGGCCTCTGCACACAAAGGCCTCACTTAGAGAAGAAAAACACAAATTGCAAATAATGCAGACAACTTTGAGAACCTGAACTTGTTTGACAGCACCTTCTCAACACCTATGTTCCTATTTTCATTATCAGTGTAATTATGGCATTTCACATGTTCCCCCATAGTTACAAGGATTTCCATATATGCAGTAGGAGCTGGAAAGAGAAATTTCAACCAGAAGAGCTTTCAGTTTGGCTCTCAAGTATTTACTCATGCTCCTTCTTTCCCCAGATAGTAATAAAGCACTCTCAAGTCTGAAATATAGTAACTGTCGTTCTCTTGATATTGGAGTATGCTAATATTACACCTCTACAGTCTTACCTAAATGAGCTCACTGAATTGCGTAAATAATATTGGCAATGATATGTCAGGAAAAAAAATCAAGTTCAGTGTCTCTAATCAATGCTATCTTGGCAAGTCCAATGAGTCAAACAAACAATCAATGAAAAAGGCTGATCTGTGTCACTGCAATCAGGAACAAACTGCATCTGAATCAGAAAGCTTAATTTTTACATTGTTTCTTTTGCAGGGACGATCTTCACAGGTAATCTTCAGAAGACATTGCTGAAGAAATACAGACAGAGCAGAATTCCATCATCAGAAAGTTTTACAACATCATTTCCTTGAGCTGCATTAACAAAAAAAAAACCAAACAAAAAAAACCCAACCAAACATGGACTTTTCCAAGAAACTGCTAAGTTCTTTTAAAGGAGGAAGTCTAGCTAATTATTTTTAGTTCTGTTAGCCATTTCAAAACAGAGAAAAGGTATTTTATTTCCACAGTCTAGATGTTCAATAATGAGTACTCATTTTGTGAAAACATTAAGGTGTATTGGAAGCAGTTTCATAGGAGAAGGGGATCAGGACACAATAAGATGAAAAATGTGGGACAGAAATAAGTTTATAAACAAGTGTATTTTTCTTTAAAGCTTTGTTGCTGGTGGAAGCTATTTTATAATTGTAGCATACATCCTTTTACTATGTTGCATAAGAGGCCAAAAGGCAGAGTTAGAGGCCGGATGACAGCTGTCAGGTGAGTTTAATCTGTATTTTAGTGTCTGGTTCAACTCTTTATGATATAAAGGTGTTTGAGAAATATCACCATAAACATTTGACATAATATATAAAATGACAGACTAAAATTGCTTATGCTTGTTTTCCAGCTTCTGTTTTAATGCACAAACCTTCAAGAAATAAGAGTAGACTGCTTCCCCCAAGGATTTTCTTAATAAAAGTGTTGCTTTTATGCTATGACACAATGCATGAAAATGAAAGATTCCTCCCAGGACCAAGACCATTAGTGAGACAGGGAAGCACTCAACTCAGTGTCACTTTTTGAAACACCAAACAGAATCAGGGCTCAAGTTTTCCTAGAAACTGATACTCATTCCCTGACCCTTGTGAACTGGGCTCTGGCTCAGCCCAGCAAGCTGCTTTGATGTGCATCAGGTACCTTTGGACACAGACTCTGATCCTATTTGCCTGCTTTTTGGGGTGCCTTCATCCCCCTTCCAGACTAGAGGCCTGATGCACACTGTGATCACAAGTGACATGCTTCCTCTGTAGTCCTTTGAAGGAAAATATTCATCCAAACCTGAGGTAAATGAAAGTTATTCTTGAAAGAATTGTGAGGAAAGTGCACAGCTGCAAGCCCATGATCATAAAGACATCTAATTTTAGCACTGCCATTGTAGAGGGCTTTCCCCTTTTGATCCATCCTTTCCCACACAGTAAATCCATTCCTGGGTTAGACTAATTGTAGCTCCCATTGATGGAAGATGTCTATTCTGCAGATGAACAAGAGTTTGGAGATTCTAGACTGTAGCTAGAATACTTTCTCTAGTGCTGAATCAAATTTTGGTCTAGAAGAATGATATTTTCATATGCAAAGCAGCCAACCCAGTATTCCATTTTCAGCTGCTGGAAAAGTACCTGCTGATACAGAAGCCTTTCTGTGTAGTGGCAGATCATGTCAGCAGTCCCAGGAAGGGCC
Organism: Anthoscopus minutus; assembly: GCA_013399455.1. NCBI lineage: Eukaryota > Metazoa > Chordata > Aves > Passeriformes > Paridae > Anthoscopus > Anthoscopus minutus. The sequence continues at coordinate 85,552 of VWYI01025719.1, read as the reverse complement.
TCAAAAACACATTTTGCTCCTGAATGGACAAAGAGGAGGAAAACAGGCTTTGCACATATTAACCAAATGAAAAAAGTGGAAATGTAAAGGGTGAAAGAGCATAAGTGGTAAAGGGAAATGGAAAAATCACATAGGGAATAAGAATTAATAAGACAAGGTAGCAATGATATAATGAGAGAGAGAAATACAAAACAAGGAGCCAGAGGGAGCTGAAATAATGAGAAATTACTAAGTCAGATCTAAAAAGATGGACAAGAGAAGAAAAGCAGCAACCAAATGCAAGACAGGATCCCACCAGAAGCACAGTAATGTGTAAACACTGACTTCACAAAGTTACAGAGTTCCAGATCTTTCTCTTCCTATGTTCAGCAAGCAGGCACGGAGCCCAAAGTAACTGTGCATGTCTCCAGTGATGAGGATGAGTCCAGAAAATCCACTTTGATTGTATTGCAAATTATCAACTTTGAATCATTAAAATGGTAATCACAGCTGGAGAAGGCAAGAGAATTTACAGAATTTGGAAGATTTCTTATGTGAGGTGAAATAATGGATAAGTTTAGGAAATAATTTTAAAGTACAAGCTGAAAAACAATGGGGCTGCTATTAGAGCTGCTGCTAAGTCAAGCATTCAGATGATACCTCATATATCCAGCTTGTAAATTATTAAATGGTATTTATTTATATGATCACATTATGCTTTTCTCTTCCACTTTATCCATACCTCCTCCAAAGGCCAAGTGTTCTTTTTTCAACATAATGATAGAATGCACAAACAAAAAAAAGCTCTCCTGGGTCAGATGAGCAGCCTGTCATGCTGAGCCTTGGACACATTGAATGCTAGTGAGATAAGCAGCAGAAGGAAAGCTGTGAGCCTGGTCACCCTCCAGTCCCCTTCACTTCATCCTCCCCCATTGCTTGGTGCACTAGGGATACTTGGGGACACATCCTTGCCTTTCCTATTTAATATTCAGGTATGGACTTGCTGTCCACAGAGTGGAATAGACATCTGGAAGTCATCTGTCTCTGTCTGAGGGCAGGATTAGCTATCCTTGACAGATACATATCCAATGTATTCAAAAAATCCCTGGTGAAGAGCTCTCCTGAGCCTTTTCTAATATGATCTACTTGCTCTGCTTACATTCAGAAATATTTTCTTTGTATTTAACCTAACCCTCCTTTCTTGTATTTTAAGTCAATATTTCTTAACCTTCACAGCACCAGCACAGCAGTAAACTTTTCTGCCTTTCCAAGCACTACTATGGAAGTAATTTGCAGCAAGCTAAATAAACTGTCTTAATGTAATAGCTGAAGTGAGCATCAGCAACAGCAACAATGAAAATACTGAACACTAAGCTGTCTGCACCACTGACATTGTGCCCATATTCGAGTGTCCCATGGGATGTTCTCTGGCACTGGGGCTGACAGGGATGGAATGGCCCAGGTGTGATAATCACTCTCTACAGCATCATGGCCAGCAGCAAAACCAGTGCTGGCTACTGCTGTAACACCTGATCAGCACAGAGTCATATTCCTTGCCCTGGTGGTCTAACCTATGCAAATCAAAACAGGGTAAAGAGGCCAGCAGTGATACAGCCAACTGAAGTATTGCATTTTTAAATTTTTGGTTTATTTTATTGATTACAGAATGCTGCTTGTTCACATACTGGGCCTCTAAGAACCTCATGGAAAAGGTAGCATTATTACATATGCACAAATACTAGCTTTGATTTGTGTACTTTCTTTTCTCCTAGTTCATTACTCACAACACAGCTTTTATCTGTGCCTCCAATCTCCCTTTGTTTCTTAACTCATTTTTCATCACTTTGCAGTCCCAACCTCATACATTTTTATTTCTTATTTTTCAGAATTTCTAAGAATTGATCTTTTATCTGACCTTTCCACTGAATCCATGCAACATGCCTATACAACTTCCACAATGGACTTCCAACCCTTTGATACCTTCTGAAATGCAGCAGCATATATGGTCTGAATGATGTCTTCAACAGTATTGCAGTTTTCTGGCTGAACACAGGTCCAGTTTGTCCTAGCACCCTCATTTAGTGTGCCCAGCTCCAGAAGCACAGGAGTCTGTAGTTAGTTCCCTTCTGTTTCTTTTGGAGAAGTATTTCCTCTTCCATGCTCACAGCAAAGCCTCTGCTATATCATTGGTACCCTTTTCCATCCACTAGCTCTACCAAAAGCAATTTCCTTTCCCAATCATCAGATAATATTTATGCATTCAAATCTGTGAACAATAATAGAAATATCCCATTTCAAAAGCAGAGAGGCCAAATAGACAAAATTAAGCTGTTTCGCTTGACGGAAAATTCTTCCTGTACTGTCTTGTCCTTCAAATACCATTTCAGCCCTAGTTTAGCTTTTCTCACTGAGCAAAGAGTTTATCTATCAACTGATAATGTGAAAGTTTGGAACTTTTCATATCCAGCCTAGATAGCACCTTATAAGCAGTTCCTTAGCTTATAGGAAGAAAACATCAATAGAAATACAATTTATCTTTTTCTCATCACCCAGAGGCATTCTCAAGCACTCTGGTGCAGATCTGCAGCTCCCACATGGGCAGAGCATCAGCACACAGCCCAAGCCCTGGGCAGTGCCCAGTTAAGGTGTCTGGCTGTAGGAAGAGGGATGTGTCAGCTACAGACTCATGTGAAGCTCTGCACAGCTACACTCACGCCTCTTCTCCAGCTTAAATCTATACCTTACATTCTGGCAGAACATTTTAATCAGGGCAAAAGTCAAGGAAATGTGTTATTGCCTCCCCCTTCCCCAGACTGTTGTATTTTTTGCTGGGCTCTCCTGATCCACACCCCAGTCTCCCCCTCTGTGCTCAAACCCACTGAGCTCAGGAGCCCAGCTGACACCTCTCACCCCATTTCCTTATCAGGCTCGAGGTAGCATGGGCATTTCTTCTCATCACTTAGACAGATTTAAGAAGCAAACTAGATCATATTCCACTTTCATGTTTCCTCCCTAATGCAAGTTATTTCATTAACACTCTCGTGTCCACTTCAGAAGATTTCACAGCCCAAAATAATCTCACACATCAAAGTAAAACTCTCCTGGCTGCTCATAAATAACTCCACAAGCATACACAGCCATATTATGCCACTATGAAAACACTGCTTCAGTACAAAACCTTCAGAAGATTAACATCCTTTCATATTTGTTTTATCTTTTGTATCCCATATAAGATGAGCTAGGAGCCATGGGCACGTGATGATGTAGAAAATGCAGGAAAAGTTTCTCTTGGCTGATCAGATTACCAGGGTTCGAGGAGGGATTGATTCAGAGGAATCCATTTTGCTGGAAAAGGTTATACATGTATTGAGAAATAAAATAAAAGGAAGAGGTGGGGAAATCTCAACACAGACAAAAATAGCTTCCAATAAGCTGCCCTTGGTTGCCATGGTTCCTTACTTGCCTTGTCAATAAAAATTATGAATAATAAATACCTGTATGAAAGTCAGACATAATCACACTTCTATTGCTGCCCTCACAAACATACAGAAATTTTTACTCCTGCACTGTTGATTCTTTCTCCCTGAGCAGAGCATGACACCACACTGGAACTACTCCAAACAGGTCTTGAAGTTCCCAAACACTTTGGCACCTCAGAGTACGAAGCTATGGGATCCTTTTCCCCCATACTCAATGATATTCTTCCTCTGTGCCCTTCAGAGGCCACATGGTGTCTGCCTCCCAGCACATGTCCCCACTCAGGGCTGTGTCCCCAGCACTCCCTCGGGGCCTCTCCAGAGCCATTCCCTGCAGGGGTGCAGCACAGGCATAGGAAGAACAAGATGAAAAAATGGTTGAAATTTGTCCTGCTCAGGACAAAGTTTTCTGTGGCAGAAGTGAGTGGCACAGAAAATGCTCCTCTTCTGGGGCAAGCAGCTGAGGCTGTCACATCTGGGCAGACACTGATCTCTACCTGCACTGCAGTGAATCCACAGCTCAGCATTCTCAAGAACAGGTTCTCAGCTGCTGCATTTCAGTTGCTTCAGAAATTAATAGACACAACAAAAGCACTTTCCTGGTAGTAGGAAATTGTGCCTACCACTAATCTGGGGCTCAACTCCTTTCCTTCACACACCCCTACACACCCACCCCCTGCAATTTGTCTCAAACTCACAGGTTTTGCAGGTGTGACCTCAGAGGCAGGTGTCATGCTCAGCAGTATCTTGCCTTTGGCATAAACTCACATTTTCCACTGAGTTCTGAGGTACAAAAAGATCCAGAAGTCACTGCATTGCATGCAAGAGGTTCTAACTTGAACCTCTGAGAAGGCAGGTACATACCTGCTGAAGGTACTGCTTTTTAAATGTCAAATTACACCCATTTTTTTAAATGGAAATTTATTAATAAAATAAGTTAGCCCTCATAAGCTATGTTTGCCTTCTAAAATATTTAATTTGGAATTGTACTTTAATTTTCAAATAAAATATTTAGTTAAATATTTCCCCGGAATACCAAAGAATTCCAGACTCTGTTCTGCAATGATCTCAAAAAGCTTTGGAGGGCAAGATACTAAGGGAGATAGATACTAAGTCTATAATAGAGACTTGGCTGCCAGACTCAAACTAGAAAAGGTTTTTTTTGGTAATTTTGTATGAGTCTGGGATTTTCCAGAATAACTTGTGAAATTTTGTTGCCTGTTTTTGCAATTTCCTTTTTTTGTTTTTTGCAAATATTTGATGACTTTATCCTCTAAAAGCAGTGTGCTTTAAGATAACTGTAGTTTAGGCATTTGTAAAATTAAAATGTGCCCCTCTCCAGTTATGTTCTGAAAGAGAAGGCTCTTCTCATCTTACACAATACAGAGCATATGTTAGCATAGGAAAGCAAAGACTGAGACAAAACCCAAACATTATGGATGCAGCAATTCAAAGCCTTTGATCCTGAACAGATTTTAGACATTGTCAGTTGCACACTTAAAAGATGGGAGCAGGAAAGATTAGAAGAGCAAAATATTGGGATAGAAAAAACATGATGTGTTCTGCTTATGCCTTAACAGCATAGCCACTCATGCTGATTTATATACTCCCTTGATTTGCACGATGCATTGAAAGTGGCAGCCAGTCATGAAGAAGTTGTTTTCCAGAAAACACATTTTCAGACAGCTTGGGAACGTGTGCCTCTATAAGAACTTGAATCTATACTCACTATCAGATTTTCTGATACCCATTACACTCTACATAATATTTAGTTTCATTGTGATTACTCTGATTGCAATACTAATAATTAATAGTTGACTTTATATCTTGCTTGTAAAGTACTCAGGCTCAGGGGAATATAACACAATAAACACAAATACAACATAGGAGCATATGCTTTCAAATTCATAATCAGAGGGAAATGATACATAATTTAATATTTGAAGTATATTATTAGAAAGATGAGATCACCAGCTTGTTTCCAGATCACAAAGCCCTTACTTCAGGAATAAAAGTGCTAGATATGCACTCAACTAGATGTGAATTTTTTAAGGAACACTGAAGATGATCGTTCCCCACAGCTGATAAGGAAACAAGGACATCATGTACATTCTGAAGCAAAAAGAGCTGCTCCTCTGTTTTTCCAGATGAAGAATTTGACTTCACCGGTTTTCTAATTGTCAGAAAATGCTGAAAAATACATATATTTACTATGAGTCTGTTCTAAAAGCTTGGCTTCTAAGGTGTTCTTTATAATCTGCTTTTTCAGCACAAGGTTTTTTATTTTTCACGTGTTTTTCCAATTCCACAAAGTTTTCTTATCACATATCTTAAAAAAAATCATGTCAGGACCACTTGAAAACAAAGAGCAACAAAAGTGGACACCAGATAACCTGCCAATGTCTGTACTTCTGCCCTTTGACTCAATCTATTCCAATATAGCATTTTACATTTTGTGTATGACAGGGAGGTTTTTTTACACTGGGAAACAGTATTCTTCACTGTCATCTTAAATTGTTACCACACAGGTAAGTTTTTTTAAGATCTTTAGGGCCATATTCTATCTAATATTTTCTGCTCCACTTACAGCAAAAGAGCCTGCTGGAGAACAATAGGTTGCACAGTACACATCACATATTGAATTGCATTCCACTTTAGCAGAATTTTTTAAAGCTGTAGCCAGCCATGCTCTAGGCTTCTTGTTGGTATTTTGTTTCTGACCTTGGGCTGGCAGAAGCCATACAAATAAAAATCTCTCCAATATGTTGTTATGGCCAGGTTACTGCCACCACCCCACACCTCTGATGCCACTGTGTGTGCTCTTCTTGCATTGCAATTGCCTGTCAGAAGGAAAACTGTGCAGCCATCCAGAGTTCTTCCTAACAATCAATCTCCAGAAAAAAAACAGACCCTGATATTCCTGCTATAACTGAAACTGGAGGAAGCCTCAACAACCAGAAATGGTGACAGGAGTGCACAATACTCAGCAGTGCTCGCTGGGAAACTGGGGAGTTTGATGTTTCTGTTATTTCTCTCTTGCAACAGACTTTTCAGGTTATGCACAATGAGGAATAAGAACTTTGAAGGGAAGGAGGATAGCAGAAGATTACCCCCAGGAAGTTTTCAGAAAGCAAATACACATTCCTGTAGTAATTTTTAATAACAAATTGCATTTCTGTGGTATTCTAGGAAACTTGCACAGTTTGCTAGATACAACCCTTTCTATTATACCAGATGTTGACTTTGCTTTGTCACCAAGGAGAGTAATTTTCCCATTCTGCTTGCACGCAACAAATTCAGATCTCAAATAATTTCTTTCTACTAAAGCTCGTATTGAAGAGAAAAGTTGGGACAAAAGTGCACTGAAACTTATTTTCTTTATTTATATAGACTTCAACTTGTCTACACAGGAATCAGATCAAGACAGTAAAGCAGCAGCTCACAGATAGCAGAACGAAACAAAGGAAAAATCCCCTTCTGAAGGGATTTGCACATGTCCATATAATAATTCAATTTTGTATAATACATTTAAGTACTAAATAGTTAAGCTGCACAAAAATTAAATCAGACACAAAAATTCACAAAAAATGTGAATAACTCTTTAGTTATGGAACCAAGATTATGACCCTCACATAACTAAGGGGGCATATTCTTTTCTGTTCATTGGTAATTAATGTTTTTCTACCTGTAGAAACTAAAATGGCATTAACAGCAAAATCTTGTACATTCCCTTCCTCTTGACTTTCAGGGCATAGCGCACCTAACGCAAGCTACCATCTTCTGGAAAAAGTACAAAATACAGGAAGGAACAAGCTAGAAGAAATTTAAACACAGGTGATTATTTTTTGGATGCTCAGAAAAAATCCTGAATTCACATTTATGTACAGCCTTGGGCATATGGCTTCAATACAATCAGTTGAAATGGGTTTTTAGCAGGAGAGTCACATCTTGCAAGACATCTCCAGTTTTGCAGCACACAGGTTAAACAGGAGCAGCACACCTTTTCAGTGAAGTGCTGCTGAATCAACCCCACCATGAACTGCAGCTGGCTGTTCTGCACCTCTGCAATGAGAGGCATTTGCATGAGCAATAAATCCCAAATCATAGAATAATAAAATACACTTATTACAGAAGACTGGCTTTCTCTCACACCTCGGAACATGGGGCTTCAGATTCTCAAAGGAGCTCTCTGCGTAAGGAATCATAAGAAATATGCAGCAGAAATGGTGTGGGAATCTTATTAGGTATCACTCTAGTGTCTTATGTCCTGATAGAAGAGGATTAATATCCTTTTTCAAAATGCTATCATCATACCCTTGATACCTATGTACCTTTACTGATTGCTTCAGGAGAGGCTGTGGCCTTAATTTCCTGTGGTAATGGTTTCCCACACTAGTTGCATACTGTATGGAGATGAGTTTGCTTTATCATGCTGAAATTTCCTGCTTCTCATCTAACAGTCTTTCACCTTTTTTTGCATAGCAAAAGCAGAAGAAACTAAGCCCCTGCTTTCCTTTCACCATGTCATTTGTCATTTTATGTGTATTTTTTCAGGCTTGTTATTGGGTTTTTTTCCAAGTAATCAATCCTAATCTAAAACTCCTCTCTGGCTGTTTTCATTGACTCATTTTTCATTTTCTTTGACATGCACAAATGTACTCCAATTCTGCTGTATTATTTTCCAGGTGGAAAGGCAGCAGCGAATGCACGAACAAAGACTCTACCACTGATTTATCTAACATTTCTGAGCTTATCTAATGTGCTCCTTTTTCTTGTACTTAAAGGTTTTTCCTTCTCTGCACACTGAAAGATGTACATTGTCTCCAGCTGAACCCTGACACTCAAAAAGGAAGAGGGAGCCCTTTGTGCCAAAGCTGGGAAGGGGAAAACAAGGCAAAGAGCAAACAATTGATTTATTAACATTGCCAGTTTAGGTTACAGTGCGCTGTCCATTAGATTTCAATAATGCTTACACATGTTCCATACACCTGCACAATTGCTAACACAGCTGCACATTTCTGAGATGCAGTTTGTGGAACTGCACAACCCTTAGGGCATTCCTAATGACACCAGATATTAAACAAGGTATTGCTCCAGACACATAAGAGTATATTTATATTGTGCTGTACAGTCAAAGCTGGGCCATATTTAATGTCCTATTGCACAACATCGTTAGATATAGATTTTATAAATACAGCAACTTGCAAGGTTTATTAGCAAGCAGATTGATGAAAATAATTTTTTAGAGCTGAGTCTGGGTTGTTTGTATTCAAGATCATAACAAAACAGGCGTATAAAAGACATCTTGATGAATTCTCTGAGATGTGAAGGTATCACCATGAAAATAGATTGTCTCAGAATCTGGGCCATTTGATTACTTTATATCCACCATGTTTTCTATGGGAAAAAATTTTAATGTGAAACAAGAAGTATTCAGGCAATGTGGACCAGACTTGCAACTACCTAAGGGATTAACTTCAAGTGATTTAGGTCCTGAATGTGTTTCAGAATCTGGGCTTAACTCCTCTTTTAACTTGTATTTCAACAAAACGCATCCAAGATGGTGAGAGCCCAAAATAGCAGGGAGAACTGGAAGCATATTCAAAGCCAGAGGGAAGGATTGCATAAAGCCTGCAGTGTCCGTCATCCAAGCTAGAGCAGACAACTCCCATACCACTTACTTCAGAAAACTTCACACTTCAATTTTGATTTATATTATCTTATATTTCAATGCAAAGAGATATGAGGAAATTATCCAACTTATAAAATGGTATTGTCTATATCAGAAGATTTCCATTTATTTAATCTGCATATTTCTAGGTTATTGTAATGGAGATGTAAAAGTTCCTTTAAGAAATTCATATCTGTTGATTATACAGAATACATGAGCTCTCTCTTCCTGAATCTACAGAAGTGGGATAAGACATGCCAAAGGCCCACAGACCTCTCTTCTCAGAAAACAGCACTGCAAGAGACTACTGTGCATTAGGAACTAGGTCAGGATGCAAACTGAGATGCCATATTCATTCATTATCTGTAATTACTTTCAGTGACTTGCTGAGCATTGTAATGTGTTTAGTATAAGGTTTGGTTTGGGATTTTTTTAACAGAAGAGCATGACAATGGCAGATGCCATGAACATATCCATTATAACTAATATTCTGTTACTTCCTCATTCTGTTCCATTTAATTTGTTTTGTCAGTGAAGTTGTTCACTTCAGGTATCTACTGTCTCATTTCAAATGTTTTTTCTTTATTTTTTTGTAAAGATTACAGATATCTGGAAAAGACTTGAAGAAGAAATATTTTTAATAAACTTAAAGCCTTATCAAGGCTATGTTTATATTAGGAAATCATCAGCCTCATACTAATGGATTAGCAAACATCACTATGCACAGTCTGCCAAATTTTACTTCAGACTAGATTTAGTTTGGCCATCAGGACTGAATGTCCTCTCTCAAGAAGTCCAAAGTGGAAGTTGTTGAAACCTTTATATCTAGAAGAGGACTAGAAAAGCAGTGGGATGCACACCTGAGGTAGGATTTGTTGAGTTTCCTCTGAAGAGGCTCATTCCCAGACACCAAGAGAGCAAAGCAGGAATTGAGGACAGCCAAGGAACTTGCTTTGAAACTGCACTGCCACTTTAAAGGAAAATGTGTATTCAGGCAGGTATTCTTCTGCCTAGCATGACATTGACCTGAATATGTTCCAGGTTTAAGAAATGAGTAATCCTACTGTTTGTAATTCTGCACTAGTGCTGGTGACAAAGCTAATGATGCACACTCCAGGTCTTGCAGGTTCATGCAATAATATGTTCCTAGGTAAAGTAGGATCATAGAAGATGTTTATTCACTCTATCAGAGGAGGTTTTCATTGACAGCATTGGATTTTTGATGTAGGCATGCCAAAGTCATGGTCACAGTATTGCACCAATATCTGAAATACATTTAAAAAAGCATTTATGTAAAAATCAGGTTAACAAAGAATAGAGAATTACCAAGAAATATGTTAATTTGGCATAGTCTTCAAGCTTTTAATCCTGAAAGTAGACGTAACTAATCCAGGGAACCAGCAGAACAAAGACACAATACTGCTCATAACTATTTTCCATTTATATGAGCAATTGGCAGAACTGCTCTGTAGCTTCCACTATAAAAACAAAAAGTTGCCATATTTTAAAGTAATGGTCCAAGATTATTTAGCTGCATGGGCACAGAGTAGCTTCCTGCAGTATTTCAAGCTATTCTGTAATATTTTCATAAGCAATTAAGAGGTGTCTCCTACCCTACTTCAGTCAATAAGAAATTTGCATTCAACAAGGATTAGAAACAGAGGATCCAAATCAAAGCTCCTAAGAATTTCTAAGTCTCGTTGAGGTCAATGTAAAGCAAGCTTGTACTCGAGTGTTTTGCTGGGAGGAGGAAAAATGCTCTTTGTTTTTATGTTTTGCCTGTTTTTCTGAGTAAACAAAAAAGGCAGTGGAAGCTGATTTTTAATTTCTGCCATCACAGCTCTGAAACTGAATGGCTCATCTGGAAGACATGGAAATCAGCCTGTGGCAGGAAGCTATAGAGACACAACAGCAAGTGAAAAAGCAGCACAGTATTTATCTTCCTTATAAGTTAATGTCTACTTCTGGCAGTGGGTAGATGTCAACTGACTCTAAGTTTCTGTTTTGTCTGATATATACATCCAGGGTATTTAAATATACTGGCAGCATAAAGATTTTTATGCATCAATACTTTTTAAATGCAAAGTTGTCTTTACCCAGACCCTGATAAATGATGACACATGTCAATCTACCAAACCTAACATGGACAAATGGTAGAATGTCATTATAAATGAGAAAAAATTATATTAGAGAATTGGCAGAAACCATTCCATTCATACTGGCACATGAAGATAAACAAAAACTTCTGCAAGAGAGCAAAGATACCAATCCCCGATTCTTGTAAGAGAAAGGTCAACATCATTATAAATTTCCATCCTTTATTGGATGTGGGGGGAAAACATAGTGACAAAAGTGAGAATGAGGTACTTAATGTTGTCTTTGCCTCACTATTCAGTAGTAAAACCAGTTGTTCTCTGGGTGCCCAGCCACCCTGACCTGGAAGACAGGGATGGGGTGTGGAATGAAGCCTCCATAATCCCAGGGGAAGTGGTCAGTATCCTGCTGTTACCTGTTACTACTTAGACACACACAAGTCTGTGAGGTCAGATGGGATCCACTCAAGGGCACTGAAGGATGTGGCAGAAGAGCTCACTGAGCCACTTTCCACCATTTACCAGCAGTCCTGGCTATCCAGGGAGGCCCCAGGTGACAGGAATTCAGCAGATGCAAGCAAGATCAGAAGGAACATGCAGGGAATTAAACCCTGTCTGTCTGACTTCGGTGCCAGCAAAGGTCATGGAGGAGATCCCCAGAGTGTCATCACTAAGGGGACCTGGCCCAGCCTGCATGGATTTGGGAAGTGCAGGTCCAGCTTAATCAACCTGATATCATTCTGAGGCAAGAGGACCTGGTTATGGATGAGGAAAAGGCTGTGGATGTCATAGACAGAGATTTCAGCAGAGCCTCTGACACCATTTCCTACAGCACACTCCTGGGGAATCTGACTGCTCGTGGCTCCTGGGAAGCAGGGAGTAATGCAGGGGCATTGCCCTACTTTCTCAACCACCAGCTGACAAGAGGAAATGGCCTCAAATTACACCAAGGGAAGTTCAGATTGGATTTTACAAAAAATTTCTATGATGAAAAGAGTTGTCAAGCATTGGCACAGACTGCCCGGAGAAGTGGTTGGGTCACCATCCCCAGAGGTATTTAAAAGATGTACTTGTGGTGCTTAGGGACATGGGCTAGTGGTGAGCTAGGCAGTTTTAAGCAAACAGTTGGACCTGGCAATCTAAAATGTCTTTTCTTCCCTAAATTATTCTATAATTATAAAGATTAAAACTGAAGTTTCTATATTACAATGTGCAAATATTTTATGTGATAATGTAATGACCTAAAATGTGATAACCTAGAATACCTGCCTTGGGTGGTACACTGATCTTTACATTTATCATAAACCCATTCCATATCTTTCCCTGATAAGGGTGTTTCCTCACTCACTGCTCACCTTGGACTCAGAATAAAAATGCTTCCATTTCTTCTGCTTACACTGGGACCACAAGAGAAGCTATACCAAATTCATGATATTTTCCTTTAAAAACATAATATTGTGGAATATCATTGAAATTATATTGTCAGATCATTTAATTTTGAGTCAGTTTATACTTACAATTTTGTGCATTTGATCTCTAGAGAGTGAAAGTCTTATCAGGAGAGTAAATCAAGACTCAATTCTCAGTCCACACTTTCAGCAGAAGATAATACACTCCTGAGAAGACACAAGCACTTCTTAAGCTTTCATAGAAATGGAACAAGTGAGATTGTATGGAATTAATTACTGTACTTCAAAGCAATCTGCTATTTCTGGACTCATTGACTGACTTTGATTTTACTGATTTCAAACCTTCAAATGCTTAGCACTAAAACTTTTACCTGCTGTGCTAATGCCTGTGTGCACAGCCTGAGGAACTGACCAAGGCTCTTGTAGAACACAGCAGTGGTAAGTCAATTCCATTAAGAAATGCAAAAGGAAAAAAAAAAGAAAGGAAGATTTAAACAAAATTAAAGGGACTAAAATTGAGTTTTCTGTTTTGCAGTTAAATAGTTTATAAAATGCAAATACAGTGATTTTTAACTAAAACTACTACTTACTTTCTATGAAAAAGCTGGTTGGAGTTACAGCTGTTTTGTTCAGAGATGTATATTTTCAGTAGATCTCTGAAAATATATGTTCCCTGTGAAAATGAATTTCCTGTTCAGTACATACACATCAGCAAGTTATCCTGATCATATGAGTACTGAAATTGTTATCTCTGACAAAGGAACTACTGTACAATTAATTTATCTTTCTCCTGAAAAATAATTTTATCTTTCTCCTGAAAATTTCTCTGTTTTTCAGAGATTAAAAACATTTAAACACCTTTTACATACCTGCTGCCCAAGTTATCTTAGGGGACAGGGAAATAGAACTGTTAAGGAAATCTGGCCTATGCACAGTATATCAGATTTCTAGCTATAATTTCACCAAATTAAATGGTAATAAATAGCTTGTTGACTTCTGACAAACAAATGGACTGGACTACAGAATTGCACAGATGTGAATAACTAGATTGCATAGAGACAAAGCAAAGACTATCAGCAAAATACAGCATTTAATTTCTCCTTTCATTCATTTTGTCCATTTCAGCATTCTTTTCAACCACTATCCAACACATTCCAGTAAAAAAATAAATATATTCTACCAGTCTGCTGCAAAAACAGAGCACTGTCTCATTACAGAACTCAAAAAACTCATTCTTCTCTTCATTAACCAAGCCATTTCGTGGGGTGGTGATGAAAGCAGTTCCCCATACAGATTTGTCATCATATTTCTGCTCCCCAAACACCAAAGAATTTTACTCATCAGGAAGAGGAGGCACATCAAGAAAACTTGAACAGCCCCCTTAAATACACAAGTAAAATTGCTGGTTTTTTGTTGTAAAGTCCTGAGGAACTGATTCAAGCAAAGCCAGAGAACCCAAAACTGGCTCCTGCTGACCAAATCCACTCCATTTCAACAACCTTCTGCCGAAGCTTTCAATTTCTACGTGGCCTTTGTTTCTCACATGTTTAAAATCATCCAGGTGGTGTCAAAGCTGCTTTTGGCAGGATCTCGGCCACCCACTGTGGGTGCAGGATCTGGATAGCCTTCTCAACACCTTCCTTCTTTTCCTTCATGTTTTCCAGCTGCAGGCTCCCATCCTGCCTCCTCCAAAGCAAAAGATGGTTTTGCATTCCCTGCTTCTGGGCAGAAACACCCATTCTTAAGGCTACTTTCCCTTATTGGCACATTTATCGAGGATCCTACTGGCTAAAAAAGCAAACACCAAAATCTCCATCATTTACTCAGAGCAGTGCCCTGCAGCAGCCATTCTGACTGCACCTGCAGATCCACACAGTGAAATGCTGTCTGTCTCTTTAAGTCCAGAGAACCTCTCATGTTTACAGAATAAGGACAAAAGTGCACTCAGGTGTAGTAGCAGCCACAGAAATGCGTGGGGCTACTCTCCAAGGAATCTGGAACCATCCCTGTCTTCTTTTAAATTGTCAACATAGTTCAAGCACTGACAGTAGGTGCTGAATTACTTAAAAGGATGAATATTTTATTTAACTTCCAAGCCAATCAATTCATCCACCAGTAATTTTTAAGAAAGATAATTCTATATTCACCACAAAGCCAAACAGTTGGATTCTACCTCCATATATTTAAGTGAAATGAGACTATAAAAGAAACTGGTGGTGCCACAATGTAAAACATTCCCACACCAGAGCTTTAAACCATTAATGCAACATACATCCCTAGATCTGCTGGACTGGAGGGAACTCCTATCTTTTCCAAAGCCTTACTACCTGTAAATGCTCAAGAGACAGATGCTAGATTAATATTTTTGTGTTCAAATCACTGCTTAGGCCAACTCCAAAGCACAAAAAAGGCTACTAGGTATGAATCAGATCCAGCACAACTCTCTCTCCCTCCAGACAATTACACAGTCCAGGAAAATATTGCATACATAACTAAAAATTATTTCCACCTCCTATTCCCTTCCTCCATTATCTCATATCTTCTCACCTTTCTTACCTCCTGTTATTTTCTCAAGAGTCAATAAATTGCTTCACAGCAATTTTACTATATCTTCTACTGTTCCCTTGTTTCTTTAGCAAGCCATAAATAACTGCTTATTCTGAAAGACTCCTACAGAGGCCAATCACACAGGCTCAGGTTAGAATCTCACTCCTGTTTTAAAATCTGGAGGTCTATAGCCACATTATCTCTGCTCTGGAGAAAAGTGCTGTGGTACTTCTTTCTCCCATGATTTAGGGAAGCAATATAGGGCAGGATTGTTCAGAAATGAAACTCAGTGGAAAGCTAAAACATTCATCTTAATACCATCAAAAAATAGAAAATAAAAAAGGGTGATACAAGTCAAATTCTCTGATTCTGAAGTCATTGCCTCAAATTTGCATCTGTATAAAAAAGGTTCATTTCTCAGACTTGTGATTTTTTATGGTGCTTATTGTATCACTCATGCAATGAGTGCAGGTTTTAGATATTTAAGTAGGACAAATATTTTAATTTCTCTGACTATGTGAACCAGACATCAGAGATGTATATAGAGGTATATTTTTTAATAAACAAGATCTGATTGAAAAATTTTACTAAATTTTGGACAGTTTTTAAAAATTAGTATTCTACTCACCCAAGCTGTTCTATATAACTGACTCATCAATCTGGTGGTTCTGAAACAGTTTAAGTAACTTTAAAATACAGCAACAGATGTAGGTTTTAATGTAACATAAAACTCTGCACAGAAAGTGTTGGAGAACTTTGAACATACTTTATTTTGAGTTATTTTCTCCACTCCTGTGTAGCTATATCTTTTACTACAGTTTTTGAAATGAAATAGTGGAGATTTCTTAGTTCTGTTTTTATAAACATTGCCTATTAGCACTCTGTGGAGGCCAGAAAAGGCAACTTTCTGAAGGCTCCTTCCAGCAGACTGGAATGACCTCACGATGAGCAGAGAAAAATGCATGTAAGAGAAGTACAAAATAAAGGCCTACTTTTAAGCCCCTAACCTTGTTTAGGTTGTTTGACAAAATGGCAAAGTCTAGCCCACATTTGCTGGTGGCTTTATGCTGTTGTTGGGGTTTAGTTCTGTGCTACACAATAAAATTACTTGTGAGAAATACTGGCCTATGTCAGCCCCAGAATAAGAGACCAACAACTTCCTCTGTCCTTGGCAACACGACAGGACCTGGCACTATATCACCCTGAACTGCTCCTGGATGTCTCCAGCATGTTATGTGCAAATGTGCTTTCCTTCAGGGCCGGGCCTGTAACATCTCTTGGCTCCTCTTTTGCTGTCCCTGAAACACACACACTATTCTTGTACCAAGATTGCTTTCATGGAAAATGGGATCGTTGCTTTGACAGCTGACAAAGTTCTGGACCATGTTCTCTCTCAGTAATAACTGCAAATACTTTATTTTCTCCTGATTTCTTGCAAAAAATTATTTACAGTGGCAGGGGGGATAAGGAAACACAGTGAACCAAATCCAGCTTTAACCAACTTTTTTTAATTGCTAAGATTTGAGCACACATAGCTCACACACTCACCCCTGAACACTGTTAGTGTTTCTGGGAATGGTAGAGTTGGCCGTGGGTAGGTCCCAGCAATGTCTCAGTGCTGCATTTGCAGACACATTTAGAGCACAATCAGATTTGAGAAATTTCCTGCCTTTCTCTGTCTGACATATCCTGGAGCATTAACCTGGACAGCCACAAAGGCGCTGGGAAATCTTCCAGCACCAAGTGGGATGGACACTGTAAAGATAAGGAAAACTCCAAGAAAGGAATAATTGGAAGGAAGATTGGTGGACTTGGGAGGGCTTACTGTCTTACAGGTGTGTTGTATCTCTAGTCACTGCAAGGTGTGGGGAGAGGTCTACACCTGGCCTCCTTACATTTCCACCTTTTCCAACCTAACACTTCACTTTCTATCAAATGACAATATGGAGAGATGTGACAAACTCCAGCACGTCCTGCAGGCAGAGGAGAAGAGACACAAATATATAGGAATACATATATACATACGTGTGTGTGTGTGTTTGTTCACATGTACAGACACACATACAGAACTTCACACAATGCCCACCAGCCCCTGCTGAGACTGCTGGTTACCACTTCAGTGCCAAATCTCTTTCCAGTTCTCTCTCTCTCTCTCTTCTGTTCCAGTTTTTAAATTTTTCAATGTTGTTTTTTTAGAAAGCAGTATAGCTTTTAAGGATAGCCTATGGCTGCATGCAGAGGTGTTTCTAACACTTTTTTAAACTGGTGAGAACCCATCTCAGACATGGTGAGGTTTAATGCATGGACACTGCATACTACACCTTGTTTCAGGGTGTAATTCTGTGTCCCTTTGTACTCACATCAAGCACAATGTGAACCCAGGCACCACCCACGCTCCATGCAGGAGAAAAATAATATTCTGAAAGTGTTTTCAGATTGTTGTAAAAATTCTGCTGGATCTAGACCCATGTTATGCCAGAGTGTGTGTGGAAAGAGGAATAAACAATGGAGTGAAGCACTTGGAACAGCCAACAAGCTCAGGGGATCCTTTCCTCTGAGTCTGCATCCCTCTAACATTCTTCTCTGCAGTTTAAAATACTATTAAAGGAAATCTCTTTGGAGCAAGGACACTTTTAAAATGAGCATTTGTTTAGGTCTTTGTGTCCACAGTGCTGAAAGGGAATTTGAAGTGTTATGATGTATTTAAATAAATTCTGTGGCAAGAGCTGAAGTTGCTCATTTCACAGCCTGTGTAGTATTCTTTGCAGCATCCTTTTAGGATGAAACTCTTTCATATAGGGCTTTTGGTGGAAATATATATATATGTGTGTGTGTTAGTGTGTATGTGTGTGTGTGTGTATGGGGTTTGTGCATGGGGAATATATTTTTCATATTTTTTTAATACATTGTTTTATCTCAAAACCATTTTTTCTGAAAATTTTTCTGGTAATTATATTTGCCAAAAGAAATTATTTTGGGAGATAAACCCCATGCAGAAAGATACTTGAGCTTTCCAGTGAAAAATCATCACAGCTGAAACAGGGAGAAGGATTAAAATCAGGTTTTGAATGATTAACAGTAAGAAGGGATGCATGATATTTTAACAATATTCATTTTTAAAAAGCAGCTTTACTGAGGCTGACAACCAAAGAACTTCACTGCACAGCAAGAGTGTGAGCATCTCACTGTGAAACAGAGACATGGCTCATTCAGTAGTGCCTCTTTCTCTTCTGATGGAGTGAGTCTGACCCCTGTGCATTGAACAGGATGCACAATGAAAGACAAAAGAGTGTCTGTCATGACAATTTCTACTCTGCTTTGAGGTGACAATGCAGCAGCCATCTCTTTTTGTTCTCCCTAATCATTATAAAACACATGATGTGAATTTTTTTCCTCTTTCTTTCTTTTAGAAATACATTTAAAATTAATATGATGGATTGGGGGAAAAAAAATCTTTGATTCCCAAAGTGACTCCGATATGAGTATGGGCTTGAAAATATGGGATGTGGCTTGAAAAAGAGGCAAGATTTCAGCCCTCAGGTGAAATGACCTTCTAGATAAGAACTATATTTAATATATGCTTAGTATGATGAACTTCACCCTTGGTTTGCTTCCAAAGCTGGCTGGTGGGAACCTCACAAGTCATTAGTAATTATCATGTTGAATTTGCAAAAGATGGGTGAATGCCAGACCCTTAAAGAAGGAAAATGCTGTGCTTCTGAAATACTTCTGAAAGGACAGGGAAAGAGCTTGAGAGTTGAAAAAGTGTCAGTTAGTTTCAATTTCAGAAAAATTGTAGGGAAAGAAATCATCAAGCCAACTACTTTTAGGCACCTAGAATTAGAGGGGGGAAAAAACCAGCAAAAGGAAGCATGGATTAGTCTGACAAGTCTTTCTTTTGCCAGTCCTAATTGCCTCACGTGACATGGAAACACTTTGGTAGCAGGGGAGAAAAGATGTCACATCTTGGCTTCTAGCAGCGTTTTGAATGACATGTTCATCATCCAACTGGGAACCACAGGAGGCTGAGAGCAAAGATAGCTGGAAGAGTGTAATCAAACCCCAGTTATTCATGAGCCATTGCCAAAAGGAAAGACTCTTGAGCAGACTCTTTGGAGTCTGGAAATACTTAATGTTTTCTTTACTGATCTGAATATCTCGACAGGGTATTTAAATTAAATTTAGAGAAAAGGATTAATGGGACTAAATGGGGACCAGCCACTCTCATGACTGCAAGATTTAGAGATCAAAATGTTCTTGAGACTTTTGTGTGAAAAAGTATGATTCAGGGTCTTACATTTTAAGACAATAGATACATAAATGCATGTAAGGGAATTGCAAAATTGTAGGATTTAGAGATTTTTGACTCAAATTCTGTCTGATCTGCAACCTCAGGTTGCTGCAATAGCTGACTGGGATGCAGAGAAAAATACCAGGCTGGCATGTCAGGTGAAATGAGTCTCCTGGTACTGATAGAGCCACATCTCAAGTATTTCAGGTTTTCAGCTTCACATTTCTGAGCATTTGTACTAAGATTAGGGGAGAGATTAAGCAGAGAATTGAAGAAGTTTTGCTGTGAGGAAAAGAAAAATCACATGAGGTACAGAAGTCTTTATAGGTGTAAAAGGCAGCTTCAGAGGAGTGGAGAATCACCCCTGAATCAGCTTCAGAGGGGAAGGTAAAGCAATGAGCTTAAATGGCAAGTGTTCCCAAGTGAAAGAGGATCTGCTCCCAAGCAACACTGGGGAAGATTTCTAAGGGTGAAAGTTAGAACCAGTTGCTTGAGAAAGTTATGGAAACTCCTTTAAAAGAATTGGTGGGACAACACCTTGCCAGAAGTAACAGAGGCATTGCTGATTTTCCTTGGCCAGCAGGAGGGTCTATGATTTTGGGCATAATTATTAATCATTAGGGACCTTCAATAACCACTGATCCCACCTGGCCCCTCCTGGGGGATAGAACTGCTCGGTGCTCCCTGCCTGGAGTCCCTGCTCTGTGCAGGGAAGGGCAAATCCCTGGTGATGGGTCTCAGAAGGGCAACAGAGCAGGAGACTGCAACTTGCCACTGCTTTTACTCAGGATGAGTCTCTCCAAACAGGATTGGTAAAACTTTGCGTGTGCTCTTCGTGTGTCTCTCCTTTTTCCTGACTCATATTTATTCAACTGCTTAAATCAAGTTCTTTGGGTCCTTCCGTTCCTAAGATAAATAACACTTATTGCTTTCTGACTTCAACAGCCAAGCTAATAAAAATCCAGTTGGTAGACTTAATTTTTTTTAAGCTTTTATGAACTGAAACAGGAGAGCAGACAGTTTGATGCTGATGCACAGTCATTGGTGGTATATGAACATAACCTGTATTACATCCTGCCAGACGATGCTTTATTGTTGTTATTGTCATTTATTGTTTAAACTAACAGGAAGTGCTGCCACTGTTTATTTAAAATCAAATTTAGTAATTCTGCATTGATCTGGAAGAAAACTGTTTAGAAGAAAAACATGGCATTTACAACAACAGTAAAGAACTTTAAAGCAATGCTAACAACCTTGCCTAGACTATGCCACTTTCAATGCTGTTATTTAGTTACATTATTTTGCTGTAACACACATGCAGAAACTATTCTGAAGCTTAGAAGAAAGCTCTAAAATATCATTAAAAATACAGCTCTGAGGTATCATTGCATATATCTATTCATATCCAAAGGAATAAAAAATGTGGATGGTTACCAGAAGCTTAAAATCTCACAGCTATATAACTCCTTAGATAAACAAAAGTCAACAGCATATGGCTCAGAGTGATAATTCTCAAAAACCAGCACCTCCCTGCATCACTAATACCAATCTTAGCTCAAAAATAGCATTTCTGGTATGAAAATCCCCCATTCAGCCTACTCATTATTGCTCTTTCTACATCATGCCAAATATATAGAGGCCATCTACCCTTTGCTTGTATTCCCCAAATTAATTTTCTTGAAAGCCCTAAAGCTATACCAACATTTTGCCCAAACCAAGAAGATTTTAGTGGGGCTGGGACAGCCTTGTTTGTCCTGCTGCCATGACAGACCAAGGTCTTAGACCTTATCTAAAATGTGAGAGACTTCACATTAACCTGAGAGAATGTTTCATCCACTTGAATACGGGATTGAGGGTAATGTGAGCAAGTATGGAGGGAAAGAGGAAAAAAGTCTACCCTGATATAGCCCTAATCCCCAATACCCTTCCCAGTGAGAAAAGCATTAGTAGCTCCAAAGCCTCAAATGCCAGAGGATT
Source organism: Anthoscopus minutus (assembly GCA_013399455.1). Classification (NCBI taxonomy): domain Eukaryota; kingdom Metazoa; phylum Chordata; class Aves; order Passeriformes; family Paridae; genus Anthoscopus; species Anthoscopus minutus. The sequence continues at coordinate 64,109 of VWYI01025719.1, read as the reverse complement.
TCAGAGTCACAGAAGAGGACTGGAGAAACTTTAACAGTATGCTAAATTTTCTAGCATTATCATGCGCCTTCAATAAATAAATCCTTTAGCCTGTAGCCAATGTACCTCTGGCTTTTTAGATCTTGTGAGACTGCAAAGTCTTTGAGAAGAAATTTTATCTCCTTGGTTAAATATCCTGCACACTTTAACATATGATTTAAAACTATTGATATGGCCAAAAGACTTCACTGTCTTTTCAGCTGCACACATTTAGGACAGTGCAGTTGTAACTGGCATTGTTCAAAGCAGAATTTAATCCACATTTCACATTCCTATTCTGGGAAAGTTTAAGGGCTATTGCAGAAAAGAATGGCTAGTTAATTATGAATCTAGTTGTCACATAGGAAAAGGGACACTACAGACCTCCTGGCTGATGAAGACAAGTAAACACTGCAAGGGAGACCAACAAACTTGTTATTAAGGGGAGGGCAATGGGTGCAAGGTTAGGTCTCTAGCAGCCTCTGGTGGCTGTTCAAATAGAGATTTATTATTTTTTTAAGTTCATGGTTATGCAAACATTTTTATTTGGTTATTTTTTCCAATTTTGATTTCATGCAGTAAAATGAACAACTTTTGTGTTGTGAAACAAGTGTCTTTGCTTGCAAACTCTTTGGTTATCTCTGAAAGTCTATTGCTTTTTTGGAAGCTTTTTAATAGAATATGTCACCTAAATACATTGGTTAAGCTAGCAGCATCTAGGTGAGATGTAGTCATGGTAAGTGACTAATTACAAAGGTTAATTCAAATGGTTCTGAACACAGATTTTTGGGTTCACTATTATCAATGTAAGCTATATCAATACACTGCCTTGTAAATGAATAGCTCTGCCTTTTAATTTTACTGAATAATAGCGCTCCATAATAGCAGTAAAACACTACAGGCAGTAGATTCCTACAGGATTATTTATCAGCTTTATGTCTCGTGTCACCCCTGGAAAATGCAGTAATTTTTGTCAGACTGTATTTCTTAAACATTGCAGCTGTCATCCACTACAACTGCTGTGTAAGAACTGCAAACCACCAAGAATTGCAGCTCTTGTTTTCACAGACTCCTAATTTTCTAGCACAGCCTCATTTTAGTAGTAAAATTTTCCATGCTTGGTCTATGCACACAGAACTGAGTATCTGGAACAGAACACCCCATTAAGATATTTTTTCCAAGGAAAAGACCCTAGAGAAGATTACAACACTCTTGTGCACATAAACTGATCCAAGTGTTTAGACACTTAATTACTTGCACAAAACTCTTCCTGTGGCTCCTGCGTAACTGCCCCAAGACATTCACACTGGTGCATTGCTCATTTCAAAGGAAATTAGAAAGGTGAAGGTCTGTTCACCACTAAAACTTTGCCTTTCTGTATCTTGAAATGTCATCAAAATCCTGCCTTGAGTGGGATGTATGCAGGGCTGGGTCAAGACAGTGTGGCAAAGGTCATGTCCTTTTCATCTTAGCCCTAAAACCTACCTCCAACACGTGGTCTGATTCCTCCTCTGTCCTCTAAAAGAGGCATCTGTCACTCCTCCATACAAACTGAATTTGTTCTGCTCCAGTTTCCTAACCAGTTATAAAGAGTGGCTTACGTCTTGTTGACTAAGTCAACCTGACCTCGAACTTAGATTTTTATAATCAATGTATTTCAATGAATACTTCTCCCTAAAACTGTACATCAGGGGATTAATAAAAAAGGCTTTAAGGACTTCCAAATAGCATCTTCTAATCTGGTTTTACTTTTCTTTGCCTCCAAAGACAGAGTATTTTTAAAAGTAGCTAAACATATTCAAATTGACCTTTTCTTTACATTCACGGGTCATTGAACAGTAAGCCCTTCAGACAATCCTAAAAATGCTTGTTTGTAAAGCAGTAAAGTTGTGTCACTTGGAAAACGTGCATTGTATATGCACAGAAGAAAGCCATGTATGATTATAAATAGGAACCATAAATACAGATTTACCTGCTGATACTTGTTCTTAAAATTTCTGCTAACGTAGATCAATACAGGCAAAAAGCATCACTAGAAAAAGTCAGGAAGATCAGAGCTCTCCAAATGGAGCTAGAGAGGTTCAAGCCTCCCTTTCTGTAACATGGCCCAAGAGGAATTCCACTTTACAGAGCAGTGTGGCATTTTTCAAGTCTTTCACAAGATTGTAGCAGCAGGTGTATAACCACAATGAGACAGAAACAAACTTTAGCACCCCAGATTGGAAGAAAATGACCTGCCTGGTTTTATGTTGGAAGTGTTTAACCTCTGGGTATGCCTGCAGCATCACTGCAATGATGCACCAAAGGGAAAGCTTGGAATATTATCCTGTGACTGATGTATCATTTACCAGAGGAACTTTCATTTTTAGACACTGTTGGAGGATGAGATTTCCTGTGAAAGTCTGTAATGAGTTTTACATACACAAGGTCATCTTCTGTGCTGTGCTCGAGAATTAAGGGCAGTGGCATTTGCACAGTGGGGAAGGACAGTGAAATTCTGGCAGGGATGTTTGGGCAGGACAAAGATCAGAGTTAGCACCAGCACCACCTGAAAGAAACCATTGTTTTAAGAGCTACTGAAGTATTTTATTATTGCTTCCTAATCTAGGTAATATAATGGGGATCTATGGTGATCTAGCAGTCACTGCCTTACAAGAAAACCACTTATCTTACACCTTACTCCTAGTCACACAAATTGTGTGCCATTGTTCAACATCCAAAAGCTATTTTTATTGTTGACTAGAGCCTATGCCAAATCACGTTCTGTTTACTTTTGATTCTTTAAATAAGGAAAGTTAGAGACCACAGACTTCTTATTCCTATTAATGGCTTGTCTGATGGATATGAAACCATTGTTTAAGATATGTATCTGCATAGGAGCATTTTGTTTTGAAATGTTTGATTTTAAGTGTGACCTGAGAAAAGAGCCTTAGCAATTAAATATCATGGAGCACAACTGTGGGAACAACTAAATTACATTTTCTTGACAGAAAAAATGTTCATCAAAAGCATGTTTACCCACTCAAAATATAAGCTAGAAGTGTGAAAACCACTCACAGGCAGCCATGAGAGTTGTAAAGATCTATGCACAAAGGACCTGCTCCTGTTGCAGCGTTGACCTGCCAGCCATAAAATCACTGTTCATGGGGAGCAGCCCCTCCAGAGCACTGGTACAAAAGGCCTCACTGTGCAAGCAAACATGAGTGAGCTTGTTTGCTCTGCCATCTGTTACTGAGGCCTCCCGTGACTGCTGAATCATTTGCTTCCCTCGGCTTGTTTAAGGTTCTTAAGCATCTTCAGAAATGAGGGTTTGCTCCTGTCTTGGCTCAGGGTGTGAATGAGGATTACAAACTGGCATTTTCTGTCACAGTCAGACTGGAAGAGAGAAACAAGAAGACAAATGTGTCAAGCCTTGGTTGTTGAAAGTTTGGGATGGAGAAAGAAGAGACTGAATTTAATGTGAATCCTAGTCTTGAAGAAGGTGGTGAACAGGAACAAGAGATGAAAGCCTCCAGCCTGCTGTTCTGCAGGCAGAGAGAGGAAAATCTAAGCAGCAGCTGATTGAGACAGCTGAGTAAAGAAGCTACAAGGTAAAAATAGCAGCAGGCTGTCAATTAATCTGGCAGTGCTGGGCATGAGTGAGAAAAGAGCACGAGGCTCTGGGAGAAGCCGAGTCAGGGGGGCTGTGTGGGGAAGGGGAGGCAGCTGCCAGAGCTGTTCCACTGTGAACCATGGGCAGGAGCTGGCAGAGAAGGAGCAGGCTGAGGGCTGGGTTTCTACTCTCAGATACAATTCTGGAGAGACAACTCAGGTCTCACTTTATAACAACTTCAAAGTGAATATTTGTGTGAATGGGACCCTTTTATCACTGAGGTATCTGCAGTTGTTTTACGCACTTCCCTGAAGAGACACGTGTGGATTTCTGAAGTGCCTTCTGGAGCACAGTCTGTCTTCCCCAAGGAACAGGGATGTCACCATCACTGCCCCACCACAGCCACTGAAACACTTCACTTCTAAATGAGATGTGGAGCACAGGAGGTGCTGAACCCCCTGGAGTAGTGTCAGTGCCATGGGGCTGGGTGTCATGGATTTTCCTGTAAATGCTTTTGCTCACTGAGTAACGACTGCAGTGCACAGGCATTTCTGATGGATGGCCTGTTCAGCATACTGATGGGCCAAGGACTGAGCTCTGTCTGTGTTTTGTTTGTTCTTTCATGAATACCAATGTTAGTGGAGGGTTTTGCAGTCTCCAGCTGTTTATTTACACTGTAAGAATAACATTAATATTTTGAAGTGTGTCTCAAACCAGCCTTCAGCAGAGACAGTTGATAGGCTCAGCAGACAAAGCTTGGTATGAGCAACTAGGGTGTCTCTGTGACTGACTCCAATTGCAGCTGCTGTGAAATAGGCTGTTTGAACCCGTGATCCTAATTGTGCCACACACATTCTTGGATAAAAAGTGCTATAAAAATTCCAGGAGTAGCTATTCTGTATTTTAATAGTATTTTATCTTTATCTTTTCACTTTCACTGTTCCTAAACTGCCTGAGGTGAAAAAGTCAGCCTGTGCCTGTTCAGAGAAAAAGCAGATGTGGCTGTTGTTGCGTTCAAGTTGGTAATGTAAGAGCAGGATGCAGGGATGGAGTGGGCAGGTCACCTCCTAAGCCTGCTGCTCTGCACATGTCCTGCTTTTGTGGCTCAGCGCTCACTAATTCACTGTGCAGCAGTTTGGCTCACGCTGGCTCTGCACCAGCCTCTCTAAACCCCCAGCCCACCCCATTCCCACTGGAGCAGAGCCAGCCTGGGTACCCACCCACAGCACACAACTGAGATCTGGGCATTGCTATCCCCTGTCCTGCAGCAGGCAGAAATGGCTCAGAAAAGAACCCTGGCCCTCAGGCAGGGTGGGTCTGACCAAATGTGCTTGGGCACGCCCCAGGCAAGAACTATCCCAGTGCTGCCAGAGATCCTGGAGGAGTGCTGAGAAGCTCAGAAGGGAAGAAGCAGCATCCCCCAGCATCACACCTCAGCCTGCAGGCTGGGCATGTTTAGCTCCATGAACACAGCTCTGCTCCTGGCTTGAGACAGCTCTCCTGGTACCACCAGCTCTGGCAGCAGCTCTGCTCTGCCCATGACTTCTGTCAGCCTGGGGTGGGGACTGGCTTAGCAGGGCTCTCCTCCTTCCATGCAAACCCACCTATCCTATCATTTGGGAGATGGATTAATTTCTGCTGTTTAAAAGGCAGAAACAAAAGCAGGCCCTGCTGGGCTGTGAGGATGTGTTGTGTTCTGTGGCATCAGGACCAAGTCCAGGGAGCTCTGGTGACCGACACGAGACACAGCGAGATGGGTTTCTGCTGGTTTAAATCCAGGGATCCATTTATTCGGGGTGACACCAATACAGGCACTCACTCAGCTTAACCCATAGGTAGAGAACCCCAAACAGGGGCAGAGTGGTGGGATTTATAGGGGAAGGGTGGAATTTTACCTTTCCAGGTTTATCTCCCCCAAGGCAGAGGGGCAGATCCCCGGGGACTCAAAGCCATTGTTTACCCTGGGCAGGGGAACTCCACAAGGATGGACAGCATTTTAGAAATATCTGTAATAAAAAATCCATCTCAGCCAAAACAGCTGAGACACTGTGGCCAAGCAAGAGCCTAGCAAGGCAGCATGGTCTCTCCCCTTCAGAAACTTTGCAGCACAGAGCAGGGGAGCACATTTCTCTAGTCTGGAGAGCAAAGCAGTTCTCACTTCTCATTGTGATTTTATTCCATGGCTATTTAAGACTGAGCCACGTGGCCATAATTTGCATGAGCATGCCTTTGCTGTTTAGGGATCCAGCTCAGAGGTGTGGAGAGCTTCCCTTAGGTTAGCTGTCAGAGGTACCAAAATCTTTCCCTTCCTGGCCTGTGCCCAGATGCCTTTGCAGGAGAGTTGATCAGTAGATGGGGTGTTTCCTGGACTTTGTGGAGAACAGCCTGCAGCAGACAGCAGTCAGTAGCCAAGTTATCCCAAAACATCGAGCTCTGATACCCCAATCCTTGCAGCACTGCAGGGAGAGCTCATTACATTTGTGTATTCTGGCTGTCTCATGGGTTGTGTGCAAAAACCAGAGAGGTTTAAGTGTTAAGCATTTCACTAATTAAGCATAAATCACAATTTTATTCACTGGCTTGTTGTAATAATCTCAAAAAAGAATTCTTCCTGTCTCTTACTTGTCCTTATGGAAGGCCTATAAGGTGAAACTTGAGCTATTTCTATTTCTTATTAATTAGGAGAAGTACCAAATGCAGAGAAAAGATGCCTTGCTCAGAGCTTAGAGATGACTCCCTATGGCTTCCCTGGGAAGGGAAGGGTCCCAGACACCCAATTATCTCTATGACACACATACCCTGTTAGAAACCTCTCATCACCAGTGTATTAGGATTAGCTGCCCTCATGAACACTTAACTATATCACTTCTTGTTACAGCAAGGGAACATATGGAGTAGATTCTCCGGTATTAAAATTGGTGTGGCCACCATGGCTTAAAATCTCAGAGTTTTGGGTGCACTTCAGAGCACAAGTTTGTCTTGAACTTTGAAAGCTGCAGTGTCCATGACCCTTGTTCAACCCTGAATAAAGACTCATGCAAAGATGTGCCAGAAAGATGAGGGCCTCAGCTGGTGTTAAATTACCAGTGCAGAGTGCCCCATCTGCCACTGAAATACAGCTGCATGGTGCAAAGTGACAAGCACTTGGTGCCTGCTTCCTCTCACAAATGTCCACAGGATTTCAATCACAAAAAAGGAAAATTTCCTGTCCATATGGCTATAACTCATTGGCCATTAATCTCCCAGTGTTTACAAGTTGACTCCTCCAGAGCCTAATCTCAGCCTGTAGCTGTCAAACCACTGCTTGGAGAAAAAACAAGACTGATCCTGCACTCCCAAGGACTCTCAGTCTGTAGGCAATAAACAATTGTGAGGCCATAAGTCAGACATGTTTCCAAGTCACAGGAACAGCTTCCCACATACCCGCCTTGACACCCAAAGGGATCCTCACAGCAGTTCTTCCTCTGCTTCACTTGTAGTTGCCACTAAACAAGGACTGAAGGGGAAAAGCTTCCAGCTCTACTCCATTTATCTCCTTCACAACCAGGCAGTTAACTGAAAAACAGGGGCTTGCAGGTTTGTTTTTTTTTTCTGATAAGGAGAAACTGATGATGAAAAGGGTATCTGTGACATGAATCCAAATTTTCCCGAAGACAACAGGACAGAGAATCTCAGGTATTCACTCCCTGTTTCAGCCAGAACTCCCATGCCCAAGGACTCACTCCATATTGCCCAGCCAACCAAACTTCCATATCAGCATTTGCCATGTCATGCTTTTCACTTCTTGAGCTGTGCCAAGAAAGGCTCAGATTAGATATTTGGAAAATTTATTCACCAAAAGGGTAGTCAAGTATTCCAGCAGGCTGCAATGGGCAGTTGGTTTACCATCCCTAGAGGTATTTCAAAGATGTGTGGATGTGGCACTCAGGGACATGGTTTGGTGGTGGACTTGGCAGTGTTGGGTTAATGATTCCAACCTAAATGATTCTGTGATTCTCCATGGTGTATATGGGCTCTTCTCAGCCAGGTGTGCCTTTAGTGTTAAAAAAACCTTTACCCAGAGGAATGGTTACACTACATAAAATAAAGCATAAAATAAAATAAAGGGTTTTTTACAGTTACTGCATAAATGAAGGATTATGGTTCTTCCTGTCCCCTGAACTCCAGTTTTAACAGATCCTGAGATAACCCATTTTCCCATTTGCAGTCAAGTGTTGGTCAGTCACTTAGGCTCAGCAGCTTCAGCCCAGCTTGTACATGTAGCAAATTATTCCACAGCAGCCTGTGTTGCCTCACTGGGGCTTTGTAGGAGGGAACCACATATGCAGAGCCCTTTCCTGCCTCCCTGTTCTCAGAACTCTTCCACTTCTTTTTCTCAACCTCTTCAGAAGCCTCATTTGGTTTTGCTTTCTTAATTTAAAATTTCAGTCTTTTCAAAATGGAAATTGTTCAGAGATTTTGAGGAGGGAAGTGGGCAGAGATTTGTTAAGTCTCCCTACTCAGACCTGTGTTTTTTCTATGTTGCTGGTTAGTTTGCTAGCTGAACAATTGTATTTTAGATGCTTGGAAACATACCTAGTTTGCCAGAAGAGCTGGTCAACATGGCCCTACATGTGATCCAGTACTTTTCCTAGCAGCAAAAGCCAGGTGTAGCTCAGGTCCATTCTTTAAACATAATAGGCTGTGTCACCAAAGGTGTTCTACCAACAAGCAAAATGTAGCTATCACTTTTCCAAAGCTGAAATGCTTCATTGGCATCGTTTGACCTTCTAATGAGAATAAATACATTGCTAAACATTACATTTTTCCGAGATATAGCCAAAATATTAAGCATTTGTTGGTGAGAATAAATTTAAGCTCTTGCAAAGGGGGTCTCTCTATTCTTCATGTCAGTAGTTTTCTACCTGCTATCCAGGACAATTTATTTTATAATTAAATTACATGAGGATATGGTGTCATTTTTTCTTATGTGACACTGAAAAGTGAGTTATAAAATCCTACAGAAATCTGGGTACTGAACTCTGACAAAACTCCAGAGTGGTTTTATTTCTTTCCTCTAGCTTGAAACCATACCTGTGATCTGCACCTCCCTCAAGTACAAATTACTACAGCTGACTCTAGGCATGCTGACCTCTCTGGCACTCACAGCTGATGATCATCTCCACTAGGCACATTAATTAGTTGATAATGTAATTAACTGGAAGCCACATAACCAATGCCAGATGTTTTGGAGTTGTTTCATTTTGGATTGCAACTGCTACTGGGTTTCCAAATTTATAATCCTGAATGCTTTTCCCAGGGAAGGCTGAACTCTTCATCATCCAGTCATCAGCCCTCCAGCAGCAGCTGTTTGTGTTCTTCCAGCCCAAAGCTGGGGCTGTGACCACCTCACCACCCCACCTTCACTTCTGGTTGGACATGCATGAGTTTGGGTGAGACTGGAAGCTGTTGGTTAACTTTCTATTTCCCTGTGTATCTTCCTCAAAGAAATGTTTCTGCCTTGGGAAGAAGCAAAGCAGTATGGCAGAGTTGGTGTACTTGCATACAAATGTTCAGATCCATGTGATATCTATGAAGGAGAACAGTGAGGGATGGAAGGAGGTTTTGTGTCAGTATTTCTGGGGAGAAAGCTCTGTGGCTTCTTCAGGTTTTACTGAATATTGTAGAGTGGGGATTTCTCTTTTTTCAGTTATTTAAATGATGATCATTATCTGCTCACAAGTTCAACACCAGGGTTTTTTTAATAAAAAAGCCTAAAGACTATATTAAAATTTTTACGTTTTCACTGGTCTTGATGTACCTTTCATAGACATAGTTACATAATGTGCCAAGACATGGCCTTGCTAAATTTATCCTGATATGGGCCTAAATTACATTGTATACTTGCTGCAAACTAACCAAATGCAGTGGAATTTTGTTGGGGAATTGATTTCTTATTAACACCCTGACTGTCTATAGTCCATCAAATGAAACTGATAGAAGTTTAGCAGATACAGGTGTGTTTGATTTAATGGGGAGGGGGAGCCTTTGCTCTTTTAATTGCATCTCTTCAGCACTGTGAATGCAGTGTGGTTTCTTTTGAGCCAGTAGCTGCTGGTGTCACACTGTTAATGTGTTTTCCCCTTTGGGAGTCATTGGTTCTTGTACCCTCATCCTTCCTGGCTCTCTTCACTGGCCTCTTCCCTGCCAAACACTCTCTCAACCTATTTTTATGGAACTGCCATGGCATTTCCAGTTAAGGAATGTTCTGTCTTCTCTACTTTACAGCCAGAATTGCAACAGTCCTCTCAAGGTACTGTTCCTTGGTGATACAGTTTTTGTTTTGTTTTTCTATCAGTTCTATGTGAACAGTTTGGTATTTGTATCTTTTTATTGCTGGATAATTTCTTAGGCTGATTTTCCTTGATGGACTGCTGGGATCTGCACTGTTTTACATAATTCTTCATACATCTTACATTGTGACAGAGACACTGTCATAGGGCTGACAGTCCTGGCAGATGTCAGTGACTGGCTCAAGCGTTCCTCAACAACTGCTGATTTTCTTCCTCCTGTTTCTAGTTTAAATAAACCCCAAAACCTTGTCAGTTTTCTGTGCCAGTTGATTTGTCCTACTTTAAGGTGGAACTATTCCTCATTTACAAACTTTCTCTTCCCAAAAAATTCTAGTGAGGCTGTTACATTCATGTTTTTTCTTCTTCATGCTGCATTTAATTCATTAATTCAGACACCAAAAATCTACCTATCTGGTTCAGTTGTTGATGCTCTCTGTTAATAAACAAGTAATTAATTTTCTTTTACATTCTGAAAAGTGATAGGAACTGCACCCAACCATCATTCTCCATGTGCTAGATGATAGGTAAAATCTTCCAAGAGCAGCATCACAATTCACTATCAGCTATCATGAGCAAGCTAAATAAGCTAAATGCAGATTTCCTCTTTGTAATTTATTCCTTTTAATACAAACCCGGGGAAAGGTGCAGAGATAATTTGCAGCCTACTCTGAAGATTAAGATAAGGATTATATCAGACCATGAACTGATTATATTTAAAGCCATGGGACGCCCCCGTGGCAATATCCCCCAGCTGTTCCCTCTTATTTACAGCAGCACAGCTCTGGCTTCAGCACAGCAGCTGATCTTGGCAGCTGAATCCTGACAGCACAAGGGGAGAGTGAGGGGCAGGGAACTCCAGGCAGCCTCAGTGCAGCCTTTTGTCCTCCATGGTCTGAAGGAGGAGCATGGGGGGTTCCTAATTCCAGCCACCTCCCACCATAGAACGCGGGCACTTTGACTTCTGTGACCTGCAAATGACCAAACAACTCTTGGAGCTGTTAAACCCCTAATTAATGACATTTTTTAATGAACTAATCCAATGTTTCTGCAGCTGGTTTGTGTTTCAGTACAGCGACATGTCATCTAGAAATTAATTCCTCACAGGGCAGTGATCACAGCCACTGTGTGTAGAGACTGTTCTCTAATGGAAGCTTCTTTAGACAATATTTCTGTATAATAAGATTTCTTGACCAGAAGGATTTAATTTTGTAGCTGTGAGCTTGCTTGTATCTGTCTCCCCTTCACACTATGTCTGTGTAATTTAGATTCAGGTTCAATAGGAACTACTTCAAAATGAGCAACTGGCAGCTGAGCACAGAAAGGCTCAGACCTAGGCAGGGTAGCCTTGTTTTTCGTTTGGTGTTGCCTTTTTTTCCCCTTCTTTTATTTCTGTTTTTTTACTTATTTGTTTAAATAGAAGATATTAGGACAGAAGTAAGACAATGATAAATGGAAAGGAAGTACCAATTACTGCTAGCCATGTGGCACAGAAAGGCATTTTAAAATCAAAAGTTTTACATTTGAGTGCAACAGTTCATGCCAGGAGCGATGCAAGGCTGCTGAGTCAGTGCTGTTCACATATTTACCATGTATTTTACCCAATACTCACATGTATGCTCTGAATTCAGAAGCACACGCCTGACTGCCTGCACATTCAGCTTGACTCTCCAGGTGCAGAGTTATGCAAATTCACATTTATTTTACATTTCAAGGAATAAAAATCATCACTATTTTATTCTTACTTTATATATATACTTTTTAACTCTGTAATACACCACACACTGCAGAGAGCTATTCCTAAATGGACTTAGTGTGCTGGCAGTACAATTTGTTGACATAGTGGTTTTGGGTTTGTTTTCTCTGTTGGTATTAAGCAAGCAAAAATGTTTCAGATTGTTGACAGGAGGCTCCAGTACACTAAATGCTGTATCTCAGGCATCAGTCATGACATTTATGGAGGAATTGGTTGATTGTCGAGCTCTGGATTTCTCAGAAGACACAGACCTGTTGGTGTGAGTTTGGAGGAGGGCCACAATAATTATCAGAGGCATGAAACATTTCTCAGGTACAGAAAGGCTCGGGAACTGGGGTTGTTCCACGTGGAAAAGGCTCCAGGGAGATCTTATTGAAGCCTTTCAGTATTTAAAGGGCACTCACATGAAAGATGGAGACAGACTTTTTAATAGGGCCTGTTGCAATAGGACAGTGGTTTTCAATTAAAAGAGGTTTAGACTAGATAAAGGGAAGAAATCTTTTACAAAGAGAGTGGTGAAACACCAGAACAGGCTTTCCAGATAGGTGGCAGATGAGTGTGTCTGGAAACCTTCAAGGTCAGGTTGAATGGGGCTGTAAGCAAACTGATCTAGTTGGTTGAAGATGTCCCTGTTCATCGAAGGGGATTTGGACTGGATGACCTTTAAATGTCCCTTCCAACCCAAACTATTCTATGATACTTAAACCTAAATATTAGAAAAATTCAATCTACGCTCATCAAAGAATGTGTAGGGCTCCCACCTCACCGTGAAGTCTGTTTATTAATAGATCATCAGGAATCTTTCTTTTCATAAGCTAGTTTCTTCAAAATTAAAACCTGTCATCTGAGATGCTTCTTTTAGAGAAGCTTGTGGGAGTGTGGGTGGAGGAAATAATTTCTTATGTTTTTTGGTTTGGTTTTTGGTTTTGAAGGTTTTTTGTTTGGGGATTTTTTTGCTTTGTTTGATTTGTTGTGTTGGCTTTGTTTTTTTGGGTTTTTTTTAATGACAGTTGCAGGTTTCATTGATTTGCAATATTTTGCACTTCAGTGTTATATGTATGAAAACACTGAGGACTGAAGGATATGCGGAGTCTGGACACATATCCACCCTTCCCACCTCACACTGACCATATCAGGTCTGTGGGCTACAGCAAAGGCACCTTGGATACCTCTTACAGTGAATGGCAAAACTGGGCCTTTGGTTTTTGTACAGACTGGTAAATTGGAACTCATCTGATGAACATCAACACTGTCCATTCAATAAGTGGAAGGATTTTACTTTGTTGCCTTACCCTTCTTGCTACTTCTGATTTTATTTAGTCACTTAAGACTTGTGCCAGGCTGGTTTGTTGGTATCTGCTGTGTACTACTATGGGGGGATGAGCAGTGAGTTGCCAGGTTTTCCACTGACAGATTTATTTCATTTTTTTACCAGGAGAAGCTGGGTACTTTGCAGAAATGAAGTACATAATGGAATAATGAGGGAAATAAAAGGTTACAGATTGTCCTTTGCCCCATGTCTTTATTTCCCTAGCCACCAAGCAGTGATTTTTAGACACATTTCTGTGCAGTGACCTTGGCATCAGCTCCTGCCATGACTTCACCACGCTTTCATCATGCCTGGTCTCAAAATCGAAAATATCCTACTACAGGAAATCTGACACTACCAATATTACAATAACTGCAGTAAAGTAAACTGCAGAAAAATATATTTCATGACAGTGGAAGCAGAAAAGCTGGTAGATGAATTGGATTCCTTTTTAGATGAATCTTCTATGGATCAGTAGGTTTATTCAGAGTTACTTAAAAAGCAGTTAACATTCCATTAGCAACAAACTGTGATCTGTGTCAGCAGTAAAGCGCTGTTCAGTCATTTATTTTAGAATGAGCAGTCACTGCAGGGAGAAATAAAATTATGAAACACCTCACAAGCAAATAAATACTAAGGCAAAGCCAGGGATTTTCTCTCTTATTCTAAATATTAAGCCTTCCTCCTAGGAATGTATATTAATATACAGCTATTTTTCCCCCAGTGTTTGCTATGTGCAGGGTGAGTCAGAACTTTCTTCTTGTAGTTTGGGTTTTTGATCAAAGAGGAAAAAAGTGCAAAAAGATTTGGCAGCTGCTGTGGTATTTCACCAGAGTAAGAGCATTGTTGGTTCAGCATTTTGTCCTCTTCTAGCCTGGCCTCAGTCCCAAAGAGCTGCATCAAAAGAATCCCTTTCCTTGCAGCAGGAATGGATAGGGAACCATGGCCCTGTGGGCTCTTTACCCCATCAGGATTACCTCCTGTGCCTAAAGCAGCCTTTATCTCCCCATTCTCCTGACTCAGACAAAACCTGCACTGGCACAGGAGTTCATGTTTGGCTCCTATTATTTTTGATGGGCAGTTTTGATAATTCCAAACCTTTTTGTGTCTTGTGAGAGAGATCAGGTATAAAACAGCCTTGGAGTATCATTGATACCATGGTGAGCCAGACATGAGTAGAACAAGCATTGCTGAAATCTGTGCAAAACCTTCGCCAAGCTGAGCTGCTAATGGCAGGCATCCTAATGACATCTCCAAGTTGTGTCATTCTCCTGAGTGCATTGTGCCAAATAAAGCTCAGCCAAACATCAATTAGGTCGATTGCTTGGTAGTGCTTTGCCCTGACTGTACAATCCTGCATCCCCCCAGGGCAGACTGTCCCCACTACTGGACACGTAAAACCAGGAGCTCAACACCTGCAAGAGCTCCACTGTATTTTAACAAATTTAAATGTCGACCTCACTCCCAAAGGAACAAGCTCTGTGTTACACAATAATGTTGCCTCATAAGGTTTTAGTCCTTGTTTTAATTACTCTGATAGATGGATCATTACAGTGAGGCACAGAGAGAGAAGGGAGGAAGAAATATAAATAAACACATGGTGACTACACTGGTTAGACAGCCAGCATTTCTGCTAAGCCACTAACAAGCAATGCACAGCTGACTCGTGTGACATGTAAAACTATGATTAAAACATTTGGCCATAAATGCCACATTGAATTTGAAAAACTTCTTGTGTTTTATGAATTAGGTATTTCTATAAATTAAAACATAAAACTGGGGTCAGCAGAAGTAATTTTAGATCACTGATATTAGCATTGAGAAATTAGGAGCTATTACTTATAGAAATAACTAGTACCTCCTCATTTCCCTGAGATTCTGCTGTGCCTACACAGATTAATGTGAAGGGAAAAACTTTTTTTATCCTTTTCAGAAGATAAGGACCCTGAGAGGGGTGGAGAGACAAAGTTTTGGGTTTTTTTCCTACCTGATAGTGGCTGTTCTGATGTGGCATTAGGGCACAGAAATCATTGTGAGGACATCTCCAAAAGCTGTAACTCGAGGCTCTGTTCATTCTCTCCCATTGCCTTTTAAGATTATGATAATGAATAGTAATTTAGTATTAATTCAAAGCTAAATGATTTGGGCTCCTTTTTTCCAGACCTGAGCCCTGGCTGCAACAATTGTGGTTAGCTCTATCTCCAACAGCTTAATTCCTGTGCAGATTACATTTCTAGGGTGCAGAGTGATGGTGAGCAACTTGCCCAGCTCTTCTGAAGCTCACATTTAATGGTAGGTCCAAGAACTTTGAAGTGAAATCTTTAAATAAAAAACCCCAGCATTTGTAATATTTTCCCATGTCAGACCTTTCCTTCCAGGAGTTGAAACACTAATATTTTCAAAATGGATCAGTAATTCTAGTAAAAAGGAGGAAGCAATTAATGAATACAAGTAACCATTCTGGAAATCTTCCAGTGCTGCTGCTTAGAAACAGTTTTTTGAGAGATATACTTGGAATTAGTCCTTGCATTACAAATAATACAGTCATCTCAGTGATGCAAGTGCAAATTATCAAGCTAAGAAGCAAACATGAATTTATTTTTAACAGTTTATATAGTCACTGTAATCCATAAATGCATGCAGATATTATGTAAAACACTGTATGTTACAACCACACAGCTAATGTGGTCTTTCTTTAAATCATCTTTGCAAGTGTATTCTTAATATCAGAAGAAATATGCTCAGGTCTGTTTAAAATATAAGAAATTAGAAAAATACGTTTTTAATATTAGGTCCAAATTCATTTGACAATGGCCTATCTTGCACAGCTCAGAAGTGACCTTGTACACATTGAAAAAAAAACCCACATAATTTTGTCCTGTAAGCACATATTATGCATTCATCCCTTTTAAAACAGATAATAAAAATGGTTCTTTTGAAAACACCTCTCTGGTACTATTTTACTGCAAAATTTCCCATGGATGTTTATAATGTTTGGAGGTATGACAGAGTTTGAAATCCACTACATATAGCAGCAAGTGCAGGCAAGTAAATTGGGCATAAAATTTCTGGAGTGAGCACCATGTAATTTTTAAGTGATTCACCTCTACGCCACCTGCTAATCCATTTCTGGGAGAATTACAAAATTTTCTGCATCTTGCAAAAAAGTGCCATTTTAAATAGGAGAGCATAACTTTATAGGAGTGAAACAAGGATAAAAATGCTTTTACAAAAAGATGTTGTCAATGAAATATTTCCTGTACACCAGTCATTAGCAGTGAAATCATTGCTGATCCATAAATTCTGATTTCTTATGGGCAGAGAAACACTTTCTTCATTTATATATGCAGATATAGCCTTCCTATGAAATCCAGCTCCATTTGTGGTCTCACCAGCATTTAAGATTAATATTACAACAGCTTCTTTCTCAATGTCTTCTAGAGATATGGACAGTAACTTTCCAGTGTTGTGCACTGAATTTATAAAGCTGATTTTACTCTCACTTCAAATTACTTGGTTTCTGACCAAAATGGGGCATCCTGAATTTAGGAGGAGGTATTAAACAGCACCATTGCTGTTTTATGTGTTCCAAACATTTTCTGTAATAGCTTTTCTAAAAATGTGTGGCATAAACAAAATTCTCAAGCACATTGCGGTAAAAGGGTTTTATTGGTGCTCATTTGCACTGACCTACATAGGCTGTGCTCAGGCTCCCCTTTCTGAGCAGTGATGCTCATTCTGTATTGGAGCCAAGAAGGCACTTCATCTATACCAAGCCATCTTTTTGACAAAGTACATTTTACCATCAAAATAAAGGCACAAATACAATTTATGTTCTGTTAGCAAAATCAGGAAAAACAATCTCAATGAAGAAAGGAGTCAGGAGTTACCCATCCAATGATCTTACAAAGCAGGTCTGCATAGATCTAATCTTCCACATTATATCAAGAACAGAGGAAGACTGAATTCCCATCTGAAGAATGGAAATAGAAACACACTAGGAATAGCACTTCTGATTTGTTTATTCTAAGAAAAAAAAGAAAATCTGTCTTCATTCCTCACTGACTTCTCATAGCCCTCTATATGCTAATATTCTAAAGCATTCTATAAAATATACCTGACATAAAATTACTGAAGCAGGACACTTTATGTCACTTTTGGGCTATGTATAATTATCAAAGATTTGAAATATTACGGGATGAATAAAACAAGATTGGCAAATTTCATTAATTAGGACATCTTTGCTGTGTATAAAATAACAAAGCAAGAAAAGGTAAGGGTTTTCTTGTGGAAGAGAACAGGGATCTTTTTTTCTTGCTTGGTTTGCATGGGTGTAACGTGCTGCACATCACACAGAATGTTCACTGACACCTCCTGTTACAGCCTTATTAAACCAACATCCTTTAGAAAGCAAAGAATTAGTTTGAGTTATCCAATCTTCAGATATATTTTTTTTAATTCAAAGTTTTTTCTCTGAACTTGCTGACATCTGTATGACATAAATAAAATTTAAGGCATCCAAAATCCCTTATAGAAAAACAGGAATATTACTAGGGCTCAGGCCTGAATCTTCCATGTAGAACATACAATCCATGTATATCGTATCTACTTAAAAAATATCTAGCAAACTGCATTTTCTTTTTATCTGCAGAATTTATTTGTTCTCCCACCAAAAAAATAACAGATTATAACATTCTCCTGAGGACCAAAGGTGCTCCTTTGATTGGTGAGGATGCTCCAGTGGTTATAAGTTTCAGATTTTCACGTATAAAGTTGCGCTGTCGGACCGTGGAAGATCCTGTGTAGCTGCTGGTGCAAACTACTTTTGCTGCCATTGTAGGTGGTACAGTCTGTGGAGGAAGTCCATTGATTACATATGTCCACTGCATTGATTGTGTCTGAAAATAATGAACAGAGAAGAAAAAAAAAAAAGCAATGATCAAATACTTTGAAAATTAGTCAGTGATTTAAGATGCAACATTGATTTCAAAAGATATTTGTCCTTTTCCATGTAATGCACTGGAATAGCACAGAATGAGAACTGCACTCCTGGAACAGAGAACTGAAATCACATACAGCTTTATTCAGGACCAGGCATAACAAAGATGACAAATTTACCTTCCTTGGCAGATCTAAAATTCCTTTTTTATCTAAAAATCCCAGAGATCCACATGTTTTTCAAAGAGTTCTGTATGTTTTTCAAAGGTGACTATTCCATCCTACAACATAAGTGCCTCAGGTTTATACCACAGGGTTCACTTCCAGCTCTGCTGTCTTTAACAATGGTATTATCAAATGGTGTGATTTTCACATTAAAACAATGAACAAAACTAAGAGAAAAAGATTCAGAGTATGCACAAGAGAATTGAAGCTTCATGTCGGAATCTCTAATTTGAGGCATATTTATGTGAATTGAAAATGACAGTCTTCATTTGCTCTCTGTTTATAACTGGTCTCTAGGAATGGAACATATGTTTCCATGTCATGTCTTGTAATGCTTGAATACTTGATTCTTCCTGAGTACATGGTTCTTATTCTTACTACACATCCCATCTAACCATGCTAAAGGACTTTCATTTCTGTGAATATTAGGGTATACTGCTGTCTGCCTCCCATGCTTCATTTGTGTCCTGAAACAGAATTTTGGATGTTAAAATCTCAAGTGTAATTTCTGAAGCTCTTAAAATCATTTTCCTTTCATAATGTATCACATTAATTTTTGAAGGCAGATCATTATTCCAAGTCTCAAGAACTTTCCTGTCATTACATCTGGGAAAAGGTATATTCCTGTGCTTTAGTTTTCTATTCTCCATTTCTTAAAAAAAACCCCAAAACTACAAACTAACAACAGAAATATTACAAACCCATAAGACATTAAAAAATCTCAAAGGATGTGTCATTATGTCCAGCTTTGTACTGTGCAAAAGGACAAAGCATTGCAAGCCCACTTTAGGCACAGACTGCCATAAATTCCCTCACGCTTAGTGATGACAGAAAATCCCAGGTTTTCTGTTTGGGGCTTTTTTCCTCCTTCTGAGATAAAACTAATAGAGGAAGACTGAGTAAAAATATGGCATGTATAGGTCTATTAAAATATAGTCATCCAAGTGAAATTCGATTTTTACACAGAACACAGAGCATGAACATAGTAGACAGAACATAGCAGACTCTCTGATTTTGCAGTCTCAGAGCAGGGGAGTCACATGAAATAAGTGGTATTTCCAAATTCCCAGCATCTGCCTTTCCACAGGATCCAGCAGTGCAATCACTGTGCTGGCTGTGGTTCCAGGGCAGGTTTTTTGTGCTCTCCTGCTGTGTTGAACTACAGGGACACAGCTCACAGGGTCACCTTTCTCTGCTGCTTCCAGTCACACACTTTCATCATTACAGCAGGAGTTGTACTTCATGGAATTCATCTCCCATTTAAAACTAACTTAATCCTTAGAACAATCAATTTTAGACAGAAACATTACACCTAACACAGTGTCATTCTTTATCTGAGGAAAGAAAAGGTCAGAAAGGCTGCTATGCTCTCAAATTGCTCTGGAAAACAGTGCTACAGTCAACTCTCAAAACTTTCCCTCAGCTGACAGTGCAGCTTCTGCCAGGGCTGGATTTGTGCCCCATTTGCCCATTCCAGTGTGAGCTTCCTGCTCCTGCCCTGCTGCTGGCTGTGTCAGGACCCCATCCAGATTTTGTTTGTAGAGAGGTGCCACCACACCCACACAAATTGTGACAGATTTTCACACACCATAAATGCTGTCAACCATCTCCATGGCACAGTGTGTATATTTGTCTTGTTATTTATTGCATTCTGTCATTTAATTATGGTCTAGGAAAAGCACTACAAAAGCCACAGAGATGAGCAGTGAACCTTCCCCACCTCCAACTTTCTGTGAAGTCATCCCATATTTACAGCAACATAAGAAGAGGACAAAAGCATGATAAAATGTTTATTTGACTCTACTAAGTTTTGTTACATCAGTTTTATACTTGGCACTGAAAAAGTTTGAATCTCTTATGTTTATCTTTGTTATCTTTCATATGCTTCTTCCTACCATTCTAATTGCAACCCTGTTCAGTGACAAATTATATTTAAGGAGTATCATTGCAAGCAGTTTTGAATTCATAATGCAGATATTCAACAAAAAGTTTCAGAACATTAAACCATAAACTCTTTGGCTCAGTCTTTGTTCTCTGCTGTGCACTTATAGAGCATTTACATTATTTCACAGATATACTGCATACACTTACAGCTCCTAAATGCCATCATCACACGAATCTCTAATTGTAGTTTTAACCAGCATTCTGGCAACTGAATTATACTTTTCTGCACCAATGTTGAAAGAATAGATGAGGGGTTTTTGCTGGGTATTTTTAAAGAAACCTCTGCTTGAAAACTGGCAGTACTGCTTTTACATGGTGTCTGCTGAATGACTCGCCTTACTCCAGTAAGATTAGTAAATGAGAACTCGGTAGATACTTCAACATGCATGCATAGTTTCCCAAAATTTTTATTGCCATCCTACTAAAATCAAAATCTAATTTAACTTGAATTTTTTTCTGTGTAAAAAAGACAGATTAACTCATCTTTATTCTCAACCTTATTTAATACTGTGAAATGAACTCTACTGTCTGTAGAAAGTAACTCTGTCTGTAAAGACAACAGCCAGCAAAAGCGGGTGTGACATGAACCAGCATCAGTAGCTGATGTCCAAAGATGAAGCTGTCATTTAGGAGAGGTAAGTGGCTCTCCAAAGTTAGCTCATTATTTTATTAACTTCAGCACAAAATGAAATCGTTTATCTTTCTTTAATAAAGAAGATGAACAATTTAGTTTAAAGGTAATTTAACCTCAGGTTCCTATTCACGGTGTATAAATCTCATGGATTATTTCAAGATCAGAGAAAAGATCTGAAAAGTATTTCAGCCAGTGACTTAAACCGAGTAGCAAGTTAGTAAAAAAAATTATTTTTTTCATGAAATCCATGCATATTGTGACTTGACTGTCTATAGTATTAGTAAGAGTGGGATTTAAACAAAAATGGTGGGCTATGCCATCTCTCAACTTCACTTATTATCAGCATCAAACCATAGATAGACTTCTAGGTAGTAATAACCTTTTATTAATTTCCTGTTTGCCATAGAATTATCCTGGATTGTGTGTTCAGTGAAAAAAAAAGGGGTTATGGCTTGACTTGTGGAAAAAAGCTGATTATTCTGTTGCTGTGTCAGGTATTCTGTAGCAGGAGACATTACAACTCCACCCTAATATCTCATCTTGAACTATGGTAGTTCCCCTATTGGAATCATGTGCCATCACCCAAGACTTGTGGAGACAATTATCCAGAAAAAAATTGTGCATTTATGTATGCATTAGGTGAAAAAAACCACTGTTGTGTAATGTAAGCTCAGCATTTTGTGCCAAAGGGGAAACAATTGTCACACACATGGAAAAGTTACTGTAATTGTCAACAAAACCCAGGGTTCTTTGTTTAGCATTAGAACCACCCAGAAATCAGTAATTTGCAAGGCAACCTAGATGTAAGTAATTTTCAGTAAATGTCCATTTTACTACAATACTTAATTTCCAAGGGCACAATATTAGTTGTTCAAGCTGTAAGTATTTTTTTGGGATAAGTCTGTAAAGCTTAACTTCAGTAATTATTCTAAGCAATATGAAAACTGCAGCAAGAGCACGTCTATCATCTTCAAAATTCATTCAAGTGCCTCAAAGCTGCTGCTTTGAGTTTCCAGGCCAGGCAAGACAGCCAAGGAAAACACAGATCATCACAGTTTCAGACTTTTCTGGGATGGTAGAGAGAAGGGAGACTTTCGAAGGCCATCTACATATGACCATAGAATATTTGATTTACAAGAAATATTTGCTTGCCTCAAAAGCCCAAATTTCCCAAATCAGAGGAACTCTTCCTGTTTTTAAGGCAGTGCAGTTTATTGTATCAAATTTGGTATAATTCCACTACTAGCTCTGGTAGTAGCAAAGTCTAAAGATGAAGGTATCAAATCTGCTGCAATCTGTACTATGACTAGAACAGAAGAACAAAAGAGAATCTCTGTTAAGACATAACTGATAGAAATCTAAGTAGTTAAGAATCCAGGCTCCCTGTGATGTGTATCTAGGCCTATTTCACATGCAGTTTTGGAAGAAAGACCAGATCATATTCTGAAAGTCCTTGACAAACTGAGGGAGGATTTCTTGTTGAAATGAATGACTTTCTTTTTTCAAAACCTCAATACTCCTGAATCAAAATGTGAAGAGAATAAAAATGTGGCTCACTTGACTGGATTAATGGCCAACTACTGAGCTAAATCTCTCTGAAAAATGTTTTTAACAATTAGAAAATGAGAAACACACTACCACTTCTTATTAAATAATGTTAAGTTATTCAAGTAAGTCATTCAATCATCTTGATGGCTGACTGAGTAATGTTCATGAAGCAAATTATTCAGCCAATACTGGTAACAGTCACCAAATAATTTATGAAAACGTCTATTTGCTTGGTATCCAACCCATTTTTACTGATGCTTCATGATTTATAGGATTAATTTGCAAAACACAGATTTATCCATGGGTGTTCACTGTAGGCTGGAAGTGCTGCTGAAGTACATGGTAAATAATTGCCAAAGCAATCTGTTTCCTAAGAAAGTGGATTGGGAGCAAGGATCATGACTTTCAAGGAATATTGCATTACTATTAGCTCCTAAATAGTGCTAACTCAGAAAAGTCAAAATATAAATTCACAAGGCTTCCTAGAAAGTTAAACCACAGGAAATTACAGGCAGTGCATCAAATATTTCCTGGGCATTAATTTATACTGCAATGTTTTGTTATACAAACAAAAAATGGACCAATTACAATTAGTGTATACAGAATGAAATTAAAGCAAACCTTTATGTGAACTGTGTAAGGGAAGAGAAAAGGCAAGAAAACTCAGGGATCAAGACAATGATAGTTTAAAAAGTGAAGAAGGGGAAAAAACCCAAAGCAATAAAACCACTTCCCAACAAGCAGGTAACTTCCCATCCAGGCTCTGACCAATTTCTAATGAAGAAGATGGATAGGAGTAATTTTCTTAGCTTAAAGAACACTTCCAGATATAATTAAAATTTACTTAATTGATTTCTGCATTTCAAATATTTGGTATTTCACAACATTGCTTAGACATTATACAATCAAACTCCTCCAGGACTGACAGTGGTCTGAAGACCCTTTTACAGCAATGGTTCTCACATTATTATCACCTTTTGCCATTATCAGAACTGTAAGTCTCAATAAGCAAAGTAACCTTTCCCAATGCTTGTGAATCAAAAATGTTGAATGTTGATTCTGCACTTTGCTTCTAATCATAAAACTGAAGCCAACATCATTTTATTTAATGGGAAACTATATCAATTATTCTAGTAAGTTAGTTACATTTTTCCTTGCTCATTCTTTTCAACAGATACAATTTAAAATAACAGCAAACTATTGTAATTAAGAAATCCA
The DNA here is from genome assembly GCA_013399455.1 of Anthoscopus minutus. Lineage (NCBI taxonomy): Eukaryota > Metazoa > Chordata > Aves > Passeriformes > Paridae > Anthoscopus > Anthoscopus minutus. The sequence continues at coordinate 40,598 of VWYI01025719.1, read as the reverse complement.
CCAGGAATGAGGCAGTTTCAGCAAGCTGCTGAATATGTAACAGGACTGCTTGCTGTTAAGATATGCAAGCTTGCATAGACAAGTTTAGAGAAGCCACACCTGGGTACTGTGGCTGGCACACTGCATCATTTATTTGCAGAACAGCATGACAAATGGTTTTGATATGCTATCTTCCATAGGCTAAGTTAGTGATTATTCAGTAATAAAGGTGCACAAGCCTGACTTCTGGAGGGCTTGATAATGTTACCTGCAATCTGCTTCACTCTGACACCTATTTTATCATTTAAGACTTATTGTGTGTGCCTTCTGCTTTAGAATATCTCAAAAGTCTCACACATGAATTACAAAGCAGTTGCTCTGGTCTCCAGCTGAATTCAGCACAGTGAAAGGAAATTAACTGCAAGCCAACAGGAATATTCCCCTTGCCAAGGATCCCCAGCGTCCTGGCTGCTCCACCGTGTGCCTGGCCGTGATTCCTGCCCCAGCTGCACCTTGACATCCCTCAACTCTGCTGCTTTTCTGTTCAGCCTGACTGGCACACCACGGCTCTGGGATGTCACTGTGGCTCAGGAAGTCCCTTCTGTCCTCACAGCACTTTACAGCTTATCTGAGAAGTCTGCTCTCTTCACTTATTTATCATTAGAGATAATTTTTTTTAGTCAGTACTGCGTTGTTTATGAAGGCAATTCTAAATTTAGAATTTTGATTATGGAAAAATACCTACTTAAAAATGCTGTTCAGGTACTGTTTCACTGTTTCTTACCTGTAGCTCAATTAAGTTGTGAGGTCCTCATTCAAAGCTACAAGCTTTTTCAAAGAAACGAGCATAATTATTTTCCTTACTGCCTTTTTGTAATAGTTCGTTCTTTGATCTACATAAAACTTTAAAGTAATTTTCTATGTCACTTCTGTGAAATTAAGATTCCTAGCAGCTATTTAAATAATTATCAAACTTCAATTGTTTTGATATGTAGTTGACTGAGAACAGAAGTTTTAATGACGGTTAAAGAACTTTAACTGCTTCAGCAAAGTAATTAAGTTTTCCTGCCATTAATAAAATCTACTCTAAGACTTCATGAATATTAAGTCTCAAAGAATCCATACCATATCCCACTAAGTGCTTGATCTGTATGCAGAAATATAAACTAGCCAACATTATTTCAATATAATATATATATATGCACACACACACACACACACACACACACATATATATATATACACACACCTTCCGTTTATAAAATGTAGACATTAAGTTCTGGTAGAGACAGACTGTTACATACATGTTAATGCTAATTTGCTCCTCAGCACTGAGTTCTCAGCAGGGTAATAAAAAAAAATTGTACATACAGTATTTGGATTTAACATTTAAAACAAATGAGAAAAAGATAACTGTAGGATCTTTCTCCATAATCCTAACCCCCTATTTCCCTTTACAATACAATTGTAATGATGAACATAAAAAACTTACACTGCTATCTCTGCTGCTTTACAGCTTAATTATCACTGTTCATTGAAACACACAAAAATTACAAATCTGCTACTCACTGTTCAAAAAATTTAATAATAAAAATATGTTAGTGTTAGGACTATGACTTTACCCTTGGAAATGCAAAAGGCATTTTAAAGCAAGAGCACTGTAATCCTTTATTACAGCAGAAGCAGCAGAAGAGAGGCACTGCAAAAGAAAAGAAGCTTCTTCAACATTTCTAAAAATAGCCCAAAGCCTCAGCCAATATATTGGCTAGAGCGGATACATACAAGAAAGGTTCTCCAGTGTTAGGTCAAACACTAATTGCATTTCACCACCTCCACTGTTATTCCCCAAATAAGAATGATTTAATACTGCTTTTATTTAATATATCTAACTAAGTCTGTCTCCCTCAGGTCACTAATGAAAATGATTTCAACAAACAGAAAAGGCAAAAATGAGTATCAGGTATTCTCAACATGTCATCAAACCTTATTTCAGGTCAGTGCTGAGAGCACAGCCGCTGAATCACACACAGCCACAGATGCTCTGCCTTCCATCAGAACTGCAGGAATTAAAGCTTGTGTGGAGCAGGAAGGGGGAAGTCTGGAGTACAAAAAAGGGCTACCAAAAACAGCAAAGAGAACACAAGCCTCATCAAAACATTACTGAAACCACTTAATTCTGCAATTTGAGTAAGAATGTTAGAAACATCTCTAAAAGACCATGACGGAGTTATATTGGTCCAAAATGTGCTTATGAGCATCAAGAATCCTTGATGCATTTTTAAATGTCCAGGAACTGACAGAACAAGATGTGATCTGATTTATATATATGTAATATGTATGAATGACTGACTTACTGCAGCCACACACAGTAGCAAAGGTGGAGATGTAAAGAGCTGTCTGCCTAGACCACAACCAGAGACTGAGGTGTGAGTGCATGTAGCTTAAAAATCCAGTTAGAGACAGGCCATCTATACTGATAAATTCCTAAAAGGAAATTCTGGATTACCTCCTGAGTTCTTAAAAAGCTAATAATAACCTTTGATCATTGTGTTTGTTCCATTCCAGACAGATTTATGGTTGAATCTCCTTGTTAGTGATGAAAGCTATCCCAAGAACAAGCACAGCTAGTGCACTTGTATGCACCATGCCTAAAAACAGGAGTTCAGTTCCAAAACTTCATTGGAAGTTTCTGAGCTCTGTAGCTGTGTCATAGAGCACTTTGTAAACACAAAATAGCACAGAACATATTCTGTAAGCTATCTTATTTTTTAAATGGAAGAGTGATAAGCATCACTGATGCTTATTTAAAGAGAATATATTAATCAAACATGTAATACAGTAAAAGAACACAAGTAGGAGGGATTGAAGGACCTTTCTTTTCCCAGGATTTGAATTTCTCATTCACTGTTATACAAGTTGTCACTAAGAGAGGTAAAACTCTATAGTGATTTGCCATGCATTTTTTTTATCAATGTTGTTTTGATCATCTTATTTCTTAAATCAATATTGCTGTTTCATTTCTAATATAGTGGTTTGAAAACACTACCAGCATGCAGTGAATAGACTGAAATACAAACTATGATTTATAGAGAATGTAGGGTGTTTGCTCCTGCTGTGTGTTTTCAACAGATTCCTTCTAAAGTATAACTTAACACTTGAAAATTGGTTTCTGAGAGCATTTTTACTGCTGAAGGAACACATGGCTTCAAATGTTTCCTGACCTCCACACTTCTATCACACAAGCGACGTGATTGCAAATATTTTTTGTTTATTTTGCATCTTGCTTCAATAGAGCTATTTCTGGCTTTGTGCTCTGAAATTCTCTCTTCTACACTTTGGCACCTGCCTTCTTGGAGTCTTTGATCATACAAGATGTATAATACAATTGAAATCAATAACCTAGGCTTCACATCTTCAACTTTTCCGCCAGTTCTCAACAGAACTATTTTGATTCTCTGCAAAAGGCAGGTTGTCTATGGAGCTGGAGCGGTATGTATCAAGATTAAGTATCTGCCTCTGATGCTGATGGCAATAGGATAATGCAGAAATTATAATACAGTGTAAAATACAGTGCAAAAACACAGGATGTTCTTCCAGCTTGTCATCAGAAAATTCTCCAAATTCAGTTTTATTCTTGTCCATTGTGAGGAGTAGCAAACCCATCGCAGCACATGTGCTGGGTGTGCTCCAGGGCTGCTCTCTGCTGCAGGATTTCTCTTCCTGCATTTCTGGGTTGTCCTGGGGAAGGCTTACCTCGATGACCAGCGTTGCTGTGTGCTTCTTGCCATACATCCTTGGCTTGTATCCCACTGTTATATGGGTTCCCACAGAGCCTTCTGGGAGAAGCTCTCCAGCTTGTGGCATCACAAGGAAATCGGGATCGCTGCCTGCCAGGAAATGTGCAGTGAATGGCTCTGGGTACCTGCAGAAAAGCACAGGAGCCTGTTGTGCCTTTTAGAGCATCCTAACAGAATTTAGCTGCAATCTAACACTTAGGCCACCATGTGGCATGACTCAGGAAACATGGCATGGAATGAATATGGAATATTAGCAGCATTCTTAATGTATTCAGAGTAATTATTCTGTAGTAATTCTTTATTTATACACAGGAACATGCATACTGGTATTCAATTTCAAATATGTTTACATGCTATTATAAATATTATATTAACTATGGAATAATGATAGCATTTTCCACTAGGAAATAAAAAAAGAATCATTTGATTTGTAAAGATATCATAATAGCAATAGAAGTAAATTCCATATCAGAATGAAAATCCATTTTTCCTATTAAAAGTATTCCCTTTTCCAATCTCTAATCAAATAAAACTGACAAGCTACCCATTTTATTATGGTTTATTACTAGAACTGAATTTGCATTCTGGCAGAGTGTTATTACTAGACTAGGAGGGAGTTCTGAAAGCCTTGAAATGAAGATATGAAAAATAATAATTTTTTATCACTGTTTTCACATTTTTCATATCCCATAAACTGAACATTTTAAGATTTTGCAATAACATAATTAGGTTCTTCTATCGATAATATTGTGTATCTCTTAAAGAATTTCTGCCTCAGGTACTGCAGATCTTGTCCAATGTTTTGGTTCACAGCAGTGCTGTTGAACCCAAAGGAAATCCCTAGTCCTGGTAAAGACAGTGGTTCAGCACTCTAAAACAATCTTAGGCCAATCCCAAACTAAAAGCTTGTCCATCACAATTCCTTGGGGACTCCTTGCCATAAACATTCTCAGCATGAAGGGAATGTACATTTTTGTATTTTCTGGTGAGGCATTCTCCTTTTAGTCTTTATTTGTGTTGCTGAGGACAGCTCTATCACTCTGAACAGGAGGAGAACACAGGAAATTGAAAGTAGAAACACTATGGGATGCTCAAAAATGAATCCACAACACTCTGGCACCGTACAGCAGGGCAAGTATCGTGCATGCTTAGAGGGAACATATTTTCCATTGATAAAACCCGAAGAAGGAAAAGCTAACAGCATCTCAAAGAAAAGCTGTTCAAATCTGTTTATTCATGGACTGTCACACCAGAAATAACACTTTTCAAAGAAAATGCCCACAAAGAAATGGAATTTAATATTTTATGGCAAGTCGTATCTCCGCAGAAATGTTCCACATTTTTTCCTGGGCGAGCGCTATCCTGTGGGTGGCACGCTGGGCCTATGTGATTTTTTTTAAAAATAGCCCTCTTTTGGAATATATTCTCATGAAAGGTTGAACTATATTAAAAATGTTTTCATGGAAAAAAGGTCAAGCCACTAGTTTATAGGAACAAACAGTGAGAGTGCAGAAAACAGAAACTGAAAAGCTTTTGTTGCCTCCAAAAAAATGAACTGGCATTTAGTAGTGCAGGTGGACTTGGGTGCATCAGCAGATTTAGCCTGGCTTTTCCTGTATGTGACAGCAAGGTGGGCAAAAGTACTGAATGTCTGAAACAACATTTTCAGTCTCCCAGTCTTGAAATCAAACTGATGTTAACAACTTCTTTTTGTGGTGCCTAAAGCTGTGCTGCTGAGTTTATAGCCCTGGGCCACGAGCACTAATCCTGCTGAGCCTGAGCTCCCATCCATGTGCCAGATAAGCCCTGAATTTTCACATCTTTGCTTCCCACAAGGAGTGCTGAGCTGTAAATGCCTAGAGCACACCTACTACACACAGACAGCAGGTAGGGGACCAAAACATGACAGATCTAGAGTGAGCAGCAGAGTGCTCATCAAAAATGCCTGAGATAAATATTCAAACCCTCACTCTGAAAACAGAGACCTGGACACAGATCTTCATTTCCAGCATCACTGCTCTATTGAGTAGGTTCAGGAACATTTTAAGGCAGCATTTTCTGTATTTCCCATGCTCAGTCTGTCTTCCAGTGAACAGTTAAGAAACAAGAATTCCTAGTAAGTGTTTGGGGTCTTTGTAAGACACCCAAGAGCATGACTTGGACTACAGATGTGACAATGAAATGCCAGGGAGATGAGGCAGGGGACAGGCTGCTTACACAGCAGACACAGGAAAATACAGATTTCATTCCTGCAGAAATTGTCTCTTAGCAGGGAGTTATGCAACAGTAGCTTGTTTTGGAGTTTATCAGAGACATCAGAACAGTCAGAAAACACAGAGGAGAAAAAGGTGTAGTTTTTGTCCAGACAAGGGGACCAGACAGTTTAAAGTGAAACTGTCAAAAAACTCATCTATAATTATGCACAAGATATTTACCAAGTCAGAGAAAAAGAATGTTATTACATCACTCTTGTCAGATTTTAATCTTCATAAGGAAAAATTGAAAGGAAAAAAAATAAAAAAAGCTTTAAGTAAAATCTGCACACTTCTTGACAGCATTACCACAAGGTACAAGAGGCAGTTATAATTTTTTTCATGTTGAGTAAAATACATAAAGGCATACAAACTTGCATGAACACATATAATCACAGCTAAAACCTCCCTGTTCCCAAAGCCTGTCAGTTTTAAACAAAAGTCAGAGCATCTGCTGGATGCAAAACATTTCTCAAAGTAGACACTATGTCCAACTAAAGGAAATAGAAATCCTGACAAATTAAATGTATAGCCATAATACAATAGGCCAGCAGGGATTCTGATGAAGATGGTACAAAAAGCAGCAATTAAAAAATTAAACATAATCAGAAGCAGAAACCTTTCACTGATAAATCTTGCATTGTTTTAAATATAAATCTTAAGATGCCCGCTGAGACAAAACAAGCAGTGCTTTCACTGCTGTTCATATTAGGGAGATGAATTGGCATGCTGGGTACCACACAAGCATAAGTAAATCGCTTTCTCTTTCTCATCTTTTATAATAAAGAGAACTCTGGAGATGAAATTTCCAGAACAGCATCTGAATTTCAGACATTATCATTTTCTGTGTCTGTATATTTAGCGTATAATTAAAAATTAATAATGATGGTTTTTTAAAATGATTAAAATTTAATTCCTCCTTTTTGATTACTCCTTCAGGTGAAATAGCTCTGGAGTCAGTTTGGCTTGTCATTTCTCAGCCAGGAAGGTCGGGTGTGAGGCAGTCTGCACTTTTTCAAGAAGGGTGGCAGATATTAGCATACTTTATAAAGCATAATGATGTGTAGAGTTTTGAAAACACATATGAACCAAGCACAAATGAATTAGAAAATGTAAGGGCAGGGACCTTATAAACCAAAGAAAGTAAATGTGTTTTCCCATCTGTCTTTCCTTAACTCCTCATAATGGTTTGGTACTGCCATCAGACAGCGTGAACTCTGTCCTTACTCAAATAATGAACAAGAGCAAACACTAATCTGATTTAAATAAAAATTGGGCAATCAAATCATGACAACCTGGAAAAGAGGAAACTGAGCTAGGCTTTAATGGACATTTTTATAATTTCTGCTTTAATCTTGTCCTTAAATAGAAGTCTACGCTTATCAGTGTTCTCATGCTACACAATTTTCAAATTATTAAACTAAAAAATTATAGCAGTTTACATCTTCAACTATAACTTAAAATTTATTTTCCTGTAGAGATCACACTCCAAGTCTTATAAAATACTCATCAGAACTGAAAATATTTATTACATTTTATTAAATTAAGGCTCAAAATAGGTTTGTTTCTCTTCCCAAAACTACTGAAGCAGCAAATTATTCCTGTAAAAATGTATTCCTTTACAAAACTCAGTATTTTAAAAAGCCATGCACAAAAATACCAGCACATAATCCTTTTGATCAAATGCTTGAGTATTTTTTGCTAATAAGAGTAACAAAATGTCTTAATTTGTAAAGTACATAACTGCTTCAAGAAACAAGGGATATTAAAATGTTACAACAGGTCAAGTGGTTCAAACAATATTTAACTGTAACTAAATTTATTTCTTGTAATTTGTCATTAACATCTGTTGGATGACATAAGAAATTCCAGTTATTACACAGTCAAGTCCTTAAAACTGTAGGCATTTTTAAAATTCTATAGAATTATAGTGATATTTGGTATGACTTGGATAATTTCTTTTCAACAAAAAAAAATTACAATGGAAAAATAAATTAGTAACTCACTATTATTTACAAAAGTTGGTTATGTTTCATGCCCAAACCAACTCTGGTTTAATTAACCACTCTAAATGTTAAAGTGTGGACACAAGGAAAGTTTTAAATCTCTGGCTATCACTTCTGTGGCTTTGGAAAAGTGGCTTTAGAATTAAAGGACTTTCAAAAAATTTGAGCAAACACTGCATGACAAATGCTTGTCAGGGAATGCTTTACCAACCCTATGATGACTTTTTTGTTGTGTTCATGTTGTAAAACCAAAGCAGGAGAGTTAGAGGTTCTATCTTCAGGAGATTATTTATGTCTCATCCCTGTTCTACCCAGGAGTGCTATATTTGCAGATTGACTGATGACTGGATACAGGTCCTGGCTAAATGTGTGACATGACAAGTATTGCATTGTTAGGAAGGATGATCATAACTTTTTGAAAGATCTGCTGGATGTTTACATTATCAATATTTTCCACTAGTTTCCATTCAGGCTCCAAAAAATGGAGCTGAGTCAACATTTGTGCTTTGAAGCTGCCACTGTATGGGCAGTATAAGGTGAAGTATAGGATGACCTTAGGATTAGTGGTAGAATTTTGCAGAACTGCTAACAAAGAGATGGGCAGAGGAATCCAGGCATGTATCATACACAGCAATGTGTGAGAGAGTGAAGGAGAGGATGCATAAACTGAGAACTTATCAAATGCATTTGCTTGTAGCATACTTAACCCTGGATTGTGGTAGTTCTAATGAAAAACAGCAGTCAGTAGAGTAAAATAGAAATAGTTCTTAAAATTGTAATTGTAAACATTTTGTTGTTGTTTGTTTTGCCTTCAAAATAAGGGAGGAAACAGAAACAAAACGGGTTGCCCACTAATTCTTCAGAATTAAAATGAATTTTGTGTGACCAATGAATGCTTTTAATTGAACATTTATTCTATGCACTAGGAAATATGCATAGAAGAAATCAGGAAAATCTCCCACGAAAAGTAGGTTAAGAAAACTAAATCTGCACATGCAGTCATTTTAAAGCCTAATTCAATCGTTATTCTCATCTCCCCAGCCCACCACTCTGGGGCTTTTTTCCTCTATATTCTAGCTCTGTTTCCATAATCAGCTGGAGCCTTGGATTTTGCATATTCCCCTCTGTGGAGATCACAACATGAGGCTGTTTGCTTTAGTGACAACAGGTGTTACATTTTCTGGAGGGGCAGTTTGAGTTTATCTAAGAAGTTTCCTTCATGTCACAAATATCCTGCTTGTGCTAAACACAAGATTGGAGTTACAGGGCAGGATGGAAAGATGGAGAAAATTCTACTGTATATGGGAAGTCATACATGATTGTAACAATCACTAACAGGTACCTGGAAAGACAGAATTAAATTGGTGAAAGGAAACTCTGTGTATGAGAAAGAAGCAGGCAGAACAAATGGGAGAGAATTATCCCACAGTCTGACTAAACCTTCAAATGTAATGTAGTTTACAAAAGATTTCCAAGTGAATACAGTGGTCACAAATTATCTATCTATCTATCTATCTATCTATCTATCTATCTATCTATCTATCTATCTATCTATCTATCTATCTATCTATCTCTCTATTTATCTATCTATCTATCTGTCTGTCTATCCCACACATCTCATGTTGGCTACTGAAGTATTTGCCCTGGAAAACATAAGGTAACGTTCTCCTTCACATTAAAAATACTTGTGAAGAAATAAATCCAACCATTAAAATAACTCAGTACAGGAAGATAGAGCAGGAAATAAGCCCCAAAATCCATTTCTGTATTAATACAAATGTCCTGATCCCAAACTTAATTGATTAAAAATACATTAACTTATCTTCAGTATGCCAAATATAGAAATGGCTAGTTTTCTTAAGCAAAGTATGACTTTGAGAGTTTTTATTTAATGTTTCAATTACATATTTCAATAGACCAATAATTTAAGATAGATATCAAATAAATTTCTATAAGTTTTATTTCCAAGGATAATATCCTATCATTTTTGGCTAACACTGCTGTCATTCTTTAAACCACTGGCATTCAATAATGAATTTGGTATTAAAACAAGCACTAATATTATCTCAAACATTAGAGGTCTGTACTGAAACAAATTACTCCAGTGGAAATTCTGCCAATGATTTCAGCTGGTGTTGAATTAAACATACATTCATGATAAAATTTGAAAAAGGTCATCCGTGAATGTTAAGAAGTGGTAGATTTTTCTTATTTAGAAAGTGAAATCTGCTGATCTGATTCTACTCAATACAAGAAACTCTTCAACAACATGTCCCTTTGGAATTTTTAAGCCTGAAAGAAAAAATATTGGTCTACTCTATCCCAACTGACGTAGGTGCATATAGTTTTAAAAAATACATTTGTCTTCTTCATGCAATAAAACTGCTTAGCTACACTCTCAATATCTTTTCATTATTTTCTGGAGCAGATATTGGGCTGTTTCTCATTGTGTGAAATTTAAATGTATTGAAAGGATGCATTGCATATTTTCATGTACTGCTGGAGCTTTCATTATTGCAGATCATTGTGAAGAGTGTAGTGATGACCTCCCATTTGTAACTGATCATCTTTCCTGAAGCAACTACACCAAAAGCATTAATTCATTCTGAGATATCCTGTACACACTGAGGATTTTGGGGGAGGGAGCAGGGAGTGGAGGAATGAGGAATTTAAGGAGGAAGGCCACATTTGAGTTGCACTGGCTGTAAAGATAAAAAAAGCTAAACCCACTGATCTCATAGGTTTATTGTGGAGCACTGAAGATCCTCACTCAATGTCGTGTATATATGTACATATATATATATACATACATACATATATATACATACACACACATATATATATATACACAAGAATCCTAACCTGTTCTTAATAAGATCCTGAGCCTTTTTTAGGGCCTGTGGCTCTCAAATACTATTTGTTGCATCACTATGCACCCTGCCAGCTCAAAAAGATGCACAGGTGCTCTCAGTGATGCTGTGCAACCCCTCTCTCCTGGCAGTAGCAGGAGAAAAGGACACATTTGCAGAGACCCTCCCTATCAAGTTACTCAAAAATACACCTGTTTACTCCAGTTACTCCCAAAGCAGCAGTGCATGCACTACTGTCCAGCATAAGGAAAGATCAAGTATAAATGTCTATATATGCAAGGAGAAAAAAACCCCATCTCTCTTAAAGTAGCAGAACTGATTCTCTACGGATTGTGCTACTAATTAATTACTAGGAAAATTCAAAAGGGCTGATATTTTATTTTTCAGTGAATAGGAGGAGGACACTTTGTATCTTATTTGACATTTTTAAGCCATGTTTTAGTATTTCATTGTTTTACTTTTAATGTAAATAATTTGAGTTATTCAAGCATTAAATTACACCTGTAATACATGTTTTTCTGGTGCAATTGCTTTTAATCTGTAGGTACACTATACTCTGTGTTGGTTGGCTGAGTATTTTATTTCTATAGAAAACCTCCACCACCAAAATCTCCTAAGCAAATCCTAGATAAGATAAAGCAATATATAACTTATGGAGCAGTTCATAGAATCACAGAGTGGGTCATCCCAGCTTCCCTGCTCAAGTGGGGTCATCCCAGAGCACACATGGCACAGGGCTGTGTGCAGAGACAGTTCTTGGATACCTCCAGAGAGGGAGACTCCACACCTTCTCTGGACAATCTGTCCCAGTGTTTTGCCATTAAACAGGAAAGAAATTCTTCCTCATGTTCAGGTGGAACTTCCTGGCCATCAGTTCCTGCCCATTGCTCCTGTCCCATTGCTGGGACCAGGGAGCAGAGCCTGGTCCATGCCCTGGCCCCTCCCTGCAGACACTGACACACAGGGATGAGGGCCCCTCTCAGCCTCATCTTCTCCAGGCTGCACAGGCCCAGCTCCCTCAGCCTTTCCTCACTGAGCTGCTCCAGTCCCTCCATCTTCTTTGTCCCCTCCACTGCATCTGCTCCAGGAGCTCCGTGTCTCTCCTGTCCTGGGGAGCCCAAACTGGACACAGCACTCCAGGTGATCCTCACAGGGCTGAGCAGAGGGGCAGGATCACATCCCTGCCCTGCTGGCAGTGCTTTTCCTAATGCACCCTAGTGAGTGGAGTTCCTGGTACTGTTCATAACACAGAGCTTTTTTTAGTACATGCAAACATTACATTTTGCATTTGAAATGTATGGGGGAACACTTGCTATATAAAATAAAGTTGGAATTTGTTTAAGGGCAAAAGAGAAGCTATCTTCCATCACAGCTCTTCCTTTATATAACAGTAATGACTTGGGTTTTATAACACCTTTCTGGAGAACATCAGGTATCTTCACTACTATCAAACACCTACCAGGAGATTACAGTATTGCCAGAGCAATTGCTTCACTTTTGTTCCTGAAACAGCCATTCTATTGAAGCTGTTAACCTGAACACTGTGATAGAAGCCTTTGTCAGAGCCCTCAATAATTAACATCACTGACAGACATCTAAAACCTGGAGCAATTGTCCATCTTAGAGATAAAGCTTTTGGAAATAAGCTTAAAAAAAATCAGTTGTAACCAAATACACTTCTTGATGAGGATCAAACCAAAGGATGCATCCACGATGAAAGTGTCAATCTGCTTATCTGGCACACTTTCTAGAGATATAGTAAAAATAGTTAACTTAAAAGAAAATAAAAAAAACTTTAAAATTTCCATAAGCTACATGGACTGTAAACATTATGATTCATTCAGGTTCCCTGTTTAATATTTTGAAATTTATCTATCATTACCACACAATTTATTTCGACTTCATGCTGTATGTAAATGACATTGTAAGTTTACTATAACATTGTGAAACTCTGGGAAAATAATCAAAATATGTAAAAATCATATATTAACAGAGGTTTTGGCAGTACCTGTAAAAAAGAAGAGTAACAGAATACTGAAGAATTATACTATTATTTTAGCAAGTGGAAGTAGGTACATAACACACTTAAGGTTCATAGTAAACTTACATAATACAACAGGAGTACTTTAAAAAGAACACCACTTTTAAAATTTTTTAAAGTACAATGTGAGGGAATGTTTTTAACTTGGTGTAAGCATAAAGTACCTTGAAAAAATCTATTAGCAAAAGCACTAGCTTTTAAAGCTTTACTAATGAGCCTTTAATATCAAAAAACATCTTCCTTAACATTGTACAACACATTTTAACATCCTGCCAAGCTTTCAGGGCAAAAAAAGTCTTAACATGAACATCTGGATGTACTCCACAGATTTTCTCTTAAGCCAAAGCCTAAATGTAGAACGCTTCTGTTTTGTACTACAAAGCTACAAAATCACATTTGTCACTTAAACAATGCAGCTCTTGAAAATAATGATGAGATAGCTGCATCCCAGTTATGTGTCTGTTGCCCAAATTTATTCTAACCAATGTGTTTGAGTAGGAGTTGTACCCTCAGAAAACTGCATGGATTCTTGAGCATGTTTTTACCTTGTCTGGCTTGTGAGCTTAAAGCCAACTATAGATTCCTTATTCAGACCAACTGCTTCAATGTTGATCACATCATCCACTTCTGGCTCTGTGGCAATGAACACCAATGGAAACTTCCAAAGGCCTCCTGCAGAACACTGAACTACAACAGTTGCCTCATTCCTTAAAATTTCAGATAGAAACGGTCAACACATAGAAAAACATTATAAAACATGAACTGATTAATCTACAAAAAAATCTTAGAGTGTATGGAAGTGAACTACAGTAAAATGAAAATACAAATTACTTTGAACTGGAATACATCCCTAATTCTTCATGGCACAGTATATATCGGGTAAACTTGACTGGAAGGTAGATTAAACAGTGCTAGATATTTACAGAAAATTACAAGAAAGAAGATAATATTGAAAGTAACAGTCCTGACACAGCCATGAGATTTTCTTCTTCTGCTTGCTCTCTTTTGAATAAAAAAAAAAGACCCCTTAATTTATTTAACTCATTATTCTGTATTTACTGTGATGTTAGAGGAGAATTTTGTCCAGAACATATTAGCAGTTCATATTAGGATCAAATAGATTTGATAAAGGTCCATGTAGGAAAACGCCAGACTCTGATGCCTTTGGACTGTCTAAGAGAGTTGGTGCTGTAGATTCTGAAGATAACAGAACTAATTAATTGCAGTTATTGAGTTCCCTGCACAAAGCCTAAGTCTCAAGTACACAAAGAAAAAAATCCAAACCAAACAAAAAAAAAAAGAAAAAAGAAAAAAACCAAGAGAGTAGAAATGAAAAGACTTTCTAATTTCACCTCCCTCTGACACAATCACACTGAATCGGGTAGGTGGATCATTCTTCCTAAGGGTTTTCTCTTTATTTCATTAACCTTCTGGACTAATGCAAATAAAGTGCAAACTCCTGCCTCCTGAAGATAACTTTTGTCAGGCAATCCATGATACTCAGCAGTGAGTGCTCCCTAAAACTCCTGGTAATGTTGGAACTCTGGATTTACTTTGTGCCTGCAGGTCACTAAAGCTTCTTTTCAGTCTTCTACTGACCCACACTTGACTGTACCCAAAGGAAAAGGCAACTTCCCTCTCTCCAAAAGGATCTCCCTTCAACAGTTTCCTTTTAAAGATAAGAGTTGTTCTTATGTAAATCAAAGCATATACATCATTTGTCACATCACAATTATAAAAAAAGAGAATAATTTCCTGTGGACCATTGTTACTGGCGTAGTACAAACTAATTTCAAACTCAACTATCCCACCCAAAATATGCACACATGCTTGCCTAGGAAAAGTTTTCCAAGACTGATAAACCATCTTGTTTGTATGTTATTTATGAATTATGAGAATAAATAATTTTCATTTTGAGTCTTTCAATACTCCAATGTTTAGAAGTAAAATGATGCACACACAGAATATGGAAGTAACTCAACAGAACCATCTCACAGGCACTAAAAAGAAACACTTTCAGTTTTAACACCAAAGATGATATACTGAGAAGCAGTAAGGGAGAAAATCTAAACCCATAGATCTCAGAGGTGAAAAGAAAACAAGGAAAAGAATGCAAGGAAATTATTGTACATGTAAGAGTGACCAGACAGGATTTCATTACATGTTCTTTTGGTAGTAAGGAAAAGGATCTTACCTCATTGGTTTGTTAGGTGCAAACACTACATTAAAGATCAGTGTTACAATTCTGGATTCTGTATCCCATTCCTTTTCAACCAGCTGCATACCAACCAAAGATTCAAGCTGAGATCTAATTTCATCTGATTGATATTGCAATTCATACAGAAACTCCAGTGTGGTAGAGGAACCTAAATGATACAGGAGAAAAATATCAGCCTGTGTGTGCTATAATTTCACACAGTTGGTTGGCTCAGTGTTACAATTCTTCCATTTGTTACTAAAAATGACAAATAAGTTAAACTAGCAATTATCTAAAACTTAAGTGATTTCCTTCTGACTGCATAACAAAATCTTCCCATTTCATATGGCAGGCTATATAGTTTCCAGCAAAACAGAAGCAATATTGCTCTAGCTGGTGAGATATTTCTAGTTCATCAGCCAAATGGAAATTTCATAATACTCTTTCTGAGTAATGCCATTGAGACAATTGAAAAAAAAAAATCATTAAGGACATCAATGCCATTGATGGCTGCAAGCCTGAGAAACAGAATACAGAGAAATAGTGAAGATGTCACCAGCAGCCTCTTCTCTTATTCCCCAAAGCATCTATGAAAAGGCCAAGTAATAATGACATAAAAATAAACAGCTGAGCTTCTTGAATCAAATGTCTCCTCCAGCTGTAATAAAGGAAACTGAGATATTCAGTATACAATAGTAATCTGTGCACAGAAGGGAACATTTCTATGAGGAAAAGAATCTCAAGCTGATAATCCATTTAAAAGTTTTTCACATTTTATGGATGAAAAGTGTTTTAACACAACCACTAACTCCTACAGATTTCAGTTTACTGTGACCACCTATCTCAGGCACATTTTGAATTTGCACAGCTGAGTACAAATGGACATCACTGCTGCGTGTGTATCCCTGTTGGTCTCTTTCTCCAGGCAGCAGCTGACAGAACCAGAGGTCACAGTCTCAAGCTGTGCCAAGCAAAATTTGGGTTGGACATTAGGAAAAAGTTCTTCATGGAAAGAGTGATAAAGTACTGGCATGGTCTGCTGGGGAGGTGGTGGAGGCTCCATCCCTGGATGTGTTTAAAAAACACTGGATGTGGCACTTGGTACCATAGTCTAGCTGTGGTATTAGGGCATGGACTCGATGATCTTGAAGGTCTCTTCCAACCCAGTGATTCTGTGAATTCTGTGAATTCTGTACACATATTCTGGCTGCATAGTTCCAGGCAGCTGCAGAGTTAATTCCCCAAGGCCTTCTGACTCAGAATTCTAAAATACAGATGACAGATTTGTTTATATAAAAAGTCCAAGAGACAATGTTGTAGAAAATCTTACTTTGGTACTGCCAATCTGTAAAACCACCCATATTTAACTGAGTATGTAGATGCCTTCCCACACTTCTAGTCCTTAGTCCTCCTCTGAAATGCACAATTTCCTCCTCCCACTTCAGCAGTTAACAGGAGGTGTGAATTTTTATTGCTTCATTTTTATAACACAAAGATTAAGGAACGTAGCAGCTTATACTGAACCATTTGTAACTCTTTAAAGCAGACAGTTCACAGACCTCTGTACAATATATACCAGATTAGAGTCACACAGATGTAAGCAAGTATTATAGCCAGTATATGGGATTATCAGTCATAGTAGATTAGATACTCACTCTACCAAAATACAGGATTTCCATGTATTGATCCATATATGCAGGAACTTCATTACAATAAATGTAATTTGTTAAAATGAAATTCAACATGAACATTTTCTCCTACAGTCTATAAAATTTAGGACCATCCTACATTGTTTCATGCTTGCTGTTTTTCCATTTGAAAAATGTAATGTTTATGTCATGCATTCAGATTCTAACTCAGCCCAAGGCTTTTAGGAGTCACCCTTGACAAATGCTAGAACATGAAGATTCAGAGGCTGACAATCAATGGAAGAGAAAGGATGACACAATCTGGAGCATTTCACAGTGAAAACAAATTGCAGCTGTTGAGCAGATGTTTCTTTCAGCAACTATTCACACAATGCTACTCAGGAAAAGCTTACTTTATAGTTCAGGTGCTAGGAAGATAATGTTGGGAATTGCATGCTGCTTTTAATATCCAAAGACATTTGGATTTGGTGTATATATATGTAAAACTTTGAGTCAGAGGCAATTAAATATTATTTTTTCTGTTCCAGGCTGTTTTGCAACCTGCTTATATTAAGTAATTAGTTAAAATATTTTACACTTCCAACACTAAGGAAAAATGATGCATTTATGAATGCCAATATTTGGAACCGTTATATTGGTCCCTTCAGCTCATTTTGATCTAGACTGCTGATCTAGTTTAGCACTGCTAAAAAAATGTAAAACATAGTTGTTTTTTTTCATCACAGCTGCCCTGAAGACTTCTATATCATTATGATGTGGGAATCCTCTGTGAAATGTTAATATTTGACTCTAGCAATCCTGTAATACATGTGCTGCCTAAACAAACTGGCAGAACCTAGAAGGAAAAGAAAAAGTTATGGAACAGCTAGGAATTGTGCAATTTGTCAAAGTTCTCTTGATTCTTAGAATTCCTAGTTTCAATTAAAATGGCAGAAGATATAAAACATGGAGATAGAACTTTAAAGCAAAGTCAAATACAATGTAAAATACTGCTCAAATAGGACTTTAGGCCCAGCTCTTTTTATTCTTTCATTCAGTTTTCTCCTGATTTCAGTTCAGTTTTCTTTTTAAAAATCACCATTATTAATACAGGTAAAATTCTTGTTTTATCTAGTGCAGGATGTAAAATTCACAAATATAAAAGTATACTCTCATTAATCCACTCGTGTTCTGTAAATAGAGAGCAGCAGGGAGAGCTTTAGCCATACCTTTCTCAGTATGGAGATATTTATCAATTCAAACTCTGGGAAGATATAAGCATGCTATGTATATACAGCTAGTTAAATTTCAGCATTAGAAATTCTGATTATAATAAGCATTATTTCCTATTTTCTGAATAATATCTTGCCTTATTTAAGTCAGAAGAGAAAATATATTCTGAGGTCAGTATTCCAAGACAATTTTTTTTTTAATCATTAAATATTTCTTCTTTTGAAAAGCATATAATCTCAGTCTTCAAGCATTTTCATTTATGTAAATAAGGGTTTCTAAAAATCCAGTTTGCATTCAAGCAACGCCTGTATATGCAGAGCTACTAAGGCATCTATGTTTAAAAGCCTGGGGAACCAAGCTTTTCAGCTGTACAGTACTATGACTTGGCTGTCATTTATTTGCAAGTGCTAGTAAGGATGCTGCTTTAAAAGCTCAGGAATAAAAGTGTTTGGGTTTGTTTAAATAGCCTCTAAGAAGAGGAAAGGATACAGACCACTTTTTAAAAAAAAAATTTTATCGCTCATAAGACTTACAGTATGAAAACTGCAAAGACTTTACACTCTTATATTTTACACTCTGGGCATACACACTGGGGAAGCATAAGGTTTTGTGACTGCTAGATTTACTATAAAACTAATTAATTGATGCATGCATGCATCTAAAATTTAAATAATTATTCCATCAGGTTCACAAAATAGGAATCTTAGAAATTTAAATAACATTTGATTGGAAAAGAACCTGTATTCAAGAATCAAAAGAATAACAAAGACATTTGTAGATGAGCCTCTTGCCTGCAGGAGGCAGTGAAAGACCCACTGGATATTTCTGACCTCAAACAGAGTTTCATGGTGTCAGCAGAGAAGCATCTGTACCTCTGTCCTCTTTCTGAAAAGTGAGTGTCTGATTTCACTGAGACCAGCTCATTATTCACTGCATTTCCTGATGATAAAAATCTCATGGCCACTGGCCTGGGAGGCTGCTGGGAGTCCCCTGTGGACATCCAGGGGAGATCTGGCTGGCTGAGCTCTCCACAAACAGCACTTAACCTGTGGCACACCTGGTGACACAAACATGGCAAAGGGAGGCATCTCCCCAGTGGACCCTCTGCCTTCACACTGGCTCCCATGTCCAGTGAGACAGATGGAAATTAAAACTGTGATGGAAACATGCTCAGACTGCAGAAGTGCTTGTCCTCATTGCAGAGGTTTTTGCCTTCGATGGATGCAGTAAAACAGAGATGCAAGTGAATTCACTTAACTGCTCTTATTTGCAGTCATTTCATAAAGGAGGGAAGCGTAATCATCAAATACAAATATGTAATTAAAGACCAGGCATTCATAAATTTGCAGTTTCATGCTTTGCATAAACTGGATTAATTATTTTCTCTTGGTGCTTAATGTAACACACTGCACCCACGCTCATTTTTTTCACTGCTCTGATAATTTTCCAAGTCTAAGTGTTCATTGTGGCCCTGACACCTAACAAAGATTTCTTCCCCTCTTGATCTATCAGTCCCCAAACTGCTAACACAGAAGCTACAAAACCAGAGGTTAACTACTCATTTCTAGCAGGTATCTGGCATCTAATCTTCACCTTTCAAAAACTTGGAAATATATTCCTTCATAGCCCCTTTCAGGTCTCATCTGACACTTGTCCTTTTCCTGCTTCTCCATTGTCTTCCAGGACTTTTCAGAGACACTGCTGGAACTCAGCAGGCAGTGGGGAATGAACATTACATATGTAGTTCTGCCTCTCCAGCAAAAGCAGAGGCAAACAGAACACATTATTGTATGACAGATTAAAAATTTTAATACTGTTTTCAAGGAAATATTGAAATATACAGCAAAAAGTGAATTGCAAGAGAAATAAAGGAAAAAAAATTTAAAAGTTTACTGGTCAAGAACATCCTAATGCTGAAGTAGACATCATGTGGGCAGTAAGACATGAGATCTCAACTGCAAATTATATATCTGTTTCTCACTGTAAAATGTCACAACCACAGGATAATAGCAGCAGGATAAACAAATTGCATAAAATCCCCCAAAGACCTGGCAGTAGTTAAATATGCCTTTCACCAGATTTCTTCATACAGGTACGAAAGAGCTGTATATGGCGAATTACAAATATAAGCAAAGATAACATAACTTTACTAAATCCCAGACACCAAATTAAACTTATAAAAATTTATGGATAAAAAAGCTGATCTCCTTCTGTTTAAAAAAAAAATATTGATCCTCAGAGGAATTCAAGGAAATTCTCAATATAGTTCTGCATATATATCTTTATATCTCTCCTCTGCAAGTTTTTCTTTTTCCATATCCAGCCAAAAACTTTCATCTGTATCTTCAAGGCTCTAAAAACTCCACTCTTATCCACATCTTTTTTTTTCATTCTGCATCCCACTGCTTATTTCCTTAGCAACCAATTGGAATGCTTCTTTCCTAAATCTTCTCTTACATCCAATTTTTCAGTTTCCTAATTTTTCTCTTTCAAAATACTTCTTTAAAAGAGATATTTACTTCTAAACCAAGTTTCTACTGTAAAGAAGCAGCAAGAAGCATTCTCCCCGCCTTTTTTTCCTTATTTTGGGAACGTGTTTCTTCAAAACACTGCATAGTTTAATGAATGAAATAAAGCTTGTGAATCCATTTCATGTATATGAAACACATGGTGTGCATCTATATTGTTCCTTGCAGCTTGTTTCCATATATTCTCTCTCTCTGAATCCCTTTTTCACTAATTCTCTTTTTACTCTGCCTCCATAAGCTCTCTTTATTCTCATATTACTTGCATAGTAAGTTGAAACACAAACCTCAGAAAAATCAAAAGGATTCTCTTCAGCCCAAAGGATCTCACATTATTCACCTTTGATCTGGCATTCTACTCAGATTTGCACGCTAACCTATAAATTCATGCTATAAAGGAAACAATTAAAATTTATTTCATCATAACCATTATAATCCTTTTTCAACAAGTTCCTTTTTTATTTAGCTATGTCTTCATTTAGCCAGAAACTTTGCAGATAAAGATCACATCTGTACCTTGGCACAGAAACATCAAAGCAGCTTCTTCAGGAACGTATCTCATGATTTAATCTTAATTCACACAGACATTGTTTTTGACATTGCATTCAAAGTAATTTGCCTCACTTTCAGTGTTGCTCACAGAAATCAGCAACAACTCAAGCTGACTTTTAACCTAACCATTCTATTTGATTGGCACACACAGAGGCTAAATTGAAAACTCATGTCACCATTTTTTCAATAGTTCTTGACAGCTTTACACTATACTATGGTCTATTACAAAAGCCTGCACTTTTTATCTTCTGGCTTTTTTTAATACATAAAACAGACAGTATAACACAGCATCGGATCACTAGGGTCACATTAATTTCCTTCCTTTTCCTTACCTAACAAAATGCATTCAGTCACATGTAAGATGTAACATCTATCATACAGGGTAGTGTAAATTCTTCTGCCATGACATTTCATCTCATGGGAGGTGCCCACTTTTGTTATTTTTTGGATACAAATCAAGTTTCAGAATAAAAGTTTTGTGTAGTAAATTTCTGAGGTTTCAGTCCTGTCATCCTCAGCTGGCTTGAAGAAAGAGTGGTGGTTCAAGGTTATCACTTCATTCAAAATTCTGTGGTGATTCTATGTAACTTCCATTTACTTGCAGTTTCAATATCTACCTGTATCTCCAAAGCTTCAGATCAAATTGCTCCTAAACTGTCAAAACAACAGGCCTGATGCCGTAATTTATATAAACATGAAGTTTTATACATTCTATAAAACAACAGGATAAGTTTGTTGGGGGATTTTTGTATCATTTTCTGTTGGAAATGTGTAGTGTGGGAGAGATGAAAGAGATCTAGAGATAATAACTTCATTTTCTGTAAGAACAACAAAACTTAAACAATGCAACTTCAGAGACAGAAGTCAAGGACAAAGAATTTTATCATAGAAATTACAATAGGATGCAATAACCTGGAAATGGAAGAGCATTTGGGATAGGCTTGTTGCATGCATGTGTTTTTTTACTAAAGAAACTGTCAAAAAATTTTCTGAGGCAAATTTAGGTGCATAAAAATCCTCTGCTTTTCTATGACAAAAAGCATTCAAATACAGCTGAGAGATCACTTTCCTGGAAAAACCTATGAAGTTTGCATCTTAAGGGGTTTGACTAGCAATGCCTTGTTGGGTGCCCCATAAATAATGAGAAATACATGGAAATTAATACAGACAGATCACTGTTAGGTGTTATGATGTTCCAGAAGGACAGTTAAGGTCATACAGAGCTGTGTTAGCCATGGTTCTGTATTTCAGAAACTCCCCCAAAACAGCTTTACAAAACAAGGCTGTAGTGGATCTGTTTCTATTGGAAGTAATACTTCCTTATCACCTAACTGAATAGATTACTGGAAATTCTGTGAGCAAGAAAGGGGAGAAACAGCAATCACAAACATATAGCAATTAAAGTAATTAATACACTCTTCCAGCTAATTATATTGCCTAGGTTTTTCTTATCCACTAGCTCAGAAAATTTTAAGGGATATCTGTTTGTGTGTTCTTGTTTCAGACATTATTTGAGTTAGTCAATCAGTTCTTTCCAGCTTCTCATGTTTCCTGGATCTACATCATACTGAAGAGTAGGATCTGCAAGAATTTCATTATACCTAGGTTTGTATTATTTATTGGTTTTGCAATTTTGTGAAGCTGAAGAAACAACTTCAGATTCGTTTATAATTGATCTGGTTCCCTTTAAGTGTTGAATATGTAGTGAGCACGATTTTGCATATATATCAGAAAGTAATTTTAATTAACATAATGATCATTTTCATTCCTAAGGCTTAGAGATTTTAACGTTTTATAAAATGGCAAGGAAATAGAAATGAGTGACTACTGTAAACAGAAATAAAAGCAGTTCCCAGTTGCCTGCTCACAGCTCATGAGTTCTTTTTTTTGCCAGCATTTGTCGCTATTGTTCCAGTTATATTAAGAAATGGCAGTAGGAGGGTTTACTTATGAGATAAAAAATTGTGCTGTACTTATTCTCTTTTTTTAATGAACCCAGTGATAGTCTTGTATATCAATATGAACTATCTGACCTTCTTCATTAAAATGCCTGGCATTATTTCAGTTCAATAACAGAAATAAAGAATACATTAAATCTCTCCCATGCCTCCCTCATAAATAAATAAAGAAACAGGCAGATGCAAACAAAAATTATGTAGCTGACAAAACAATCCATCTAAGACTTTCAGTTCTCCTCTGATGCTTTGTACTTTGACTTCTACTAGTCCTCTGTTTTCCATCAAGAGTTGTCACCTTTAACAACAAACCAATAATCCACAACAAAGCATCTCAATTGTTGGTTCACCCCCTTGTCAACAATTTCATTTTGCCATTGATTGCTGCTTTCATCAACTCTTAATCCAAAACAAACACTTTGTTACCCTTTCTTTATCTCCTGCATAGGAAGGAAATCTAATTTATATAGCTATAATTTTCTCATCCTCAAGGATAATTTTAAAAATAACGCTACAGCAATTCTGACAATACAGAAATGGCTTAGGAAGGATATAGGGCCATCTTCATCATTATTATCCTCCTCATACTCCTTTCAATTTTAGCCTGCTACACTTTATCAGAAATCATATTAACATCTCCGGAGGAAAGATAAGGACTATAAAGATACCTTGTCTCCAAAGATTTCTTTAGCCATACTAAATTTTATTGACCTTATATCTTAAAGGTGAGCCCCCTGATTCAGATCCATCACATTAAATGGGAATTTAGTGTAATCCATACCACTGGCTAACACAAAATCCTGCTGAGGATGGAAAACAGCTTTTTAATGTGTGTTTGGATATGTTTTTATTCTTTGCTCATTTCAAAGAGCTGCTTTAACAAAAATGGAAGAAAATAGACCCTTTAGTATATTCTGATGAGTTTCAGGAATACCAGGCAGTACCGATAAAGATTTTATAAACAGTGCAACAAAGGGTACAGATACACTTTGTATAATGGATGCCAATGTACATTATAGATCAGCATTTCTGGAAAATGTTATTTCACTCTCAGGTGCAGTAGAACTGTCCATCTGTTTAGTCTGAGTTCAGAATGGCTCTAAAACTTGGTCATAACATAAACCAACCTTGTACCTGTGCTACCCTGCAGACCTTGGGCAGCACTATTCCCCTCCAAGGTAACTGTCATGAAACCTTCCCAGAAATAAGAACTCATGAGGAAGGAGCTAACAGCAGCCACTGAGCTGAGAGGAGAGCTATGAATTAATAGAGATGTGGGAAGTTAATGAGAAACACTTGACCCTCATGGCTGGCTTATCAGATAAAGGAAAGGTTACAAAGGACCAATACAAACACACAAAGTCGTGGATGTCAAATGTCAGTCAAACATCCATAACTGGTTTGTGAATGTTTGATTTTTTTAGAAGATTGTGGAAAATTAAATATGTTTGTACTCCCCACTGAATACTTAAACTAAAAAATAGCAAACTTCATACTTGTTTGGATGAATCTCAGCTCTTAAATTTCCTTTAGTGAAAAAGGTATCTTTAGAGCCATATGTAAGAGTACAAGTAAGAAGTAAGAAAGAAGTAAGCCATATGTAAGATAAAAAAACACATTTAGGGTGAAAATATGCATTTAATGCAACTGAAAATTATTTTTAAAGGGTCATACTGTATTTGCTATTTGTAAAATATTAAGCTTTCATTATTTGATCCCTGGAACTTTGCTGACTTCTGAACAAGAAACTATGGCATTGAAGCTAGACAGTATTTAGATTGCATCCTCTTCCTTAAGAAATTGCAGTAGCTTTCTGTGTCCAATGCACTCCTCTGTATTGGATGAAGTTGAATTTTTTATGTAAAAGATGTGCCTGAAGATTTTTCACTTTACAAGAATATACTTGTCCAAATAATTTAAATACTGAACCACACATTAGCTGTTTAAATCTGATCTGCCAGTAATTATCATAATTTATCCTTGGGTGTAAAAACTGCTTGCTACACATCACACAGGCACTGTGATGAATCACTCTTTCAGAAGAGAAAAAAATGAACAGTGTGCCAGACTGTTATCTTAAAGGTTTAGGCTTTTATTTATGTTATTACTGGTATACTGCAGAAAGCTCAGATAGCACCATTTAATTTGCTTCCTAACAGGCCTCAAATTCATCTATCAATAATGGCATTAAAATGTCATTGAAAACTATGAAAAGCCCTTTGTTAAAAATTATCTTACTACCTATGGTGTAAAGCATTTCATTACAAGACTTCTTAAAAAGATGCAATGCCCCAAATCAATGTCTCGTAGCTTGTGCAGAAGCCAGTGTTAATAAATTATTCCTATGAACAAAACAGGAACTAGACATCATGAATCTGCAAGACTTTCAAAATGCTGCCTCAGCTTGCTCAGTGCACATTTTTGTTGTAAATTCAGATGCCACCATTTTGGAGGGAAATAGCCCAGATGTGTTTAAGGCAGCCCACTCATATGTGATCAACCAATAATGAGCTAAATCTGCTACTCTCTGATTAAAAAAAAAAAAGTGCCTTTGTATCTTAATGGACAACTATTCTCAAACGGTTGACTGAAGTTTTATAATAGTATTTACAGGTCTCCAAAGAGGGAAGAATGTACGCTGACAACTTCACATCTTTTTGCTTTACTGGATTTACCACTATCACTTTGTAATATGGGAATGTAGGATGATAACATGCCCAGAAAATAAGTTATCTTGGATATTGCAGTAAGAATAAATACAAAAATTTAAAAAGTAATTATGAATATTAGCCAATCATTAAGCATACACTGTGCAAGCTCTTTTTAACAGCTCAATTTCAGATGTCCTCCTATTTTAAAAGATTTCAGAAATAATATCTCTTTAAAGATCTGGACAGAAATTGCTGATATGAGATTACATTGATCAATGTGCAGAGCATGTGCACATTTACATGAAAACTGGCCTTCTAGGAAGAATTAATGCATCTTGATTTACTTTTTACATCTATTCAATTTTTCTGTTATTTGGCAAGATATTTTCTGTAGCATGGTATTCCTGCAAAGCCTCTGTTGGAACAGACTGTAAATGGTAGAAATGGGTCACAAAAGCCAAGTTTTTCTGCCCTTCCATCTGATGCAATTATAGCAAAAAAAAATATATATAAATATATATACATATATATAAATATATATATATAAAACATATATAGCAAAGATAGCAACATCTGTAAGCTCATCTTTTACCACTTTGAAGAAAGTCAGAGTACAGGTGAAATCCCTTCCCTCATCTACAGCAAAGTTAAACACAAATTAGTTTGTCTCATGTTATGAGTCAAAATTTTAAAATAACATTTTCCTTATAAAGGACTTTGAACCCCAAATGTAATGGTAAGTTTCCAAGGTGCTCAGTTGTCAAATTTGTTGTAGTGGCTATGACTGATAACAGAAATATTGGTGATACAGCAGTAACAAAAAATTCTTTCCTTACTACTTTTATGTTGTAACATCCTGTTTCAAGGAGAGGTATATTTTGAAAAGCTTCTGTATTTGAATAAATTGATTTTCACTGTGTTCTCAGCAGATTAACAGTAAGTGGAAGCTATCCTTTTACAAAGCTTTATCACTTCTTTCGAAAAGTCCTCCTTCTTCAATCCATTCTGATACCAACACTGGCCTGCTGATGGGAATGCATCTTATAAACCTGCAGATAAATGTCTCCTGGCAATGCTTACACAGACTTATTTTTAACTGAGCTTTAACTGAGGAATTTCTGCAGGCTTTCTTTTAAAGGAGAGATTTTGTGTATGCAAGCCTCATATCCAGAACAAATTTAAAGAAAGGGAAGGTTCATGTTCATAGGTGCCTATAGCTGCAGACAAAAAGTTAAACAAATACCCTATACTTGCAAAATTATTAGAAATATAGACTGGGACAATTTGCCCAAGCCTCAGTCATTGTCATGGCAGCTCTGCACATCTGGTGAAGTACTTATTTGAGATTTTCCTGAAATAGTATGGTATCAAAACTGTTCTTACCATCAGTGAATTCTGGGGTGTTAGACAACTCATCCGAATCGACCACGGCAGAATCCCCTGCATCAGGCAGAGCAGTGGCACCAGGAATTACACCCATCAGCAGCAGCTCCACTCTCTGTTCCAGTCTCTGCCTGGCTTGACAGCGTATCACAACTAGAGAAAAGCAAAAACATCTTATTTGCAAAGTGCTGGCATCTTGATTTTAATGAAGCAACTAAACATAGAAGCTAAATATGCTTAGAGAAAGACAGAACTCCAGTAATGAGCAAGACAACTCAAAGGTTTTCCCAACCTCCACTTTCTATTGTTTTGTTGTGGTGAACTAGTGGAAAATATTGTTAAGCAAACAAAAATCTGTTCTGTTAGATCCCAACATCACTTGAAAATTTCTCTCATCTTTTATCACGAAATGTATCTTCATTTCAGTTCAACTGCTAGTTGAAGTAAATTATGGCATAGTTTGAAATATGCCAGGAAGAAAGGAAGACAAAACCAAAAAAATAAAAGGTTTTAAGATTAAATGGAAGAATATTAAGTTACTCTTTTCGTTCTTAGTTTAAGAATACTGTTGCTCAAACTTCAACTTTAATAGAAATATGCCAGAATAAAAAGCATTCTTGCATGAGTTTCTGCTTGAAGCATCATAGAACTTCTTTCAGTTAGGTAAATGATTTTAATTTACTGCTTCCAAAGCATGTCTTTTTCATTACAAAGTTGTTATGTTTTATCTTTTACACTAGTTTTTATAAACTTATTTCAATAGGTAATTTTTCTGGTTCTTTCATATTTATTGGCACAGAAAAAAAAGAAAATTACATAAAAGCACTGAAAAAAATGTTTTCCCAAAGAAAAGACCTAGAATTTCTTAGAGTTTTGGGAATCAACATGAAAAAGAAGAGCTGACCATGTACTTTTCAGTTTCAAGACTGAAAAGTAATTTTCATCAGAGTTAGACTAAATGTTGCTTCAAATATTAACTCTGAAGCTAACATTAGGAATTAATCATTAATACTTTGGAACCACATCATGGTAAATCATTATGCAGTGTTTAAAAAAAGAGGAAGGAAACCCCTTTTTTGATATCATGCTTCAACTTTCAGTTCTGGCACTTAATTCACTACCATTACACTGTAAAATAGATAATAACACAACAAGTTCAGGTAATTTCCTTTCTCCCTTGGTCTTTCCCTGTTTACAGGGTGTAAGTAATTTCTAGAGATCTCATAGAATTTCCATAAGGGAGAGCTTCTTAAGTAGTTAAACACACATCTTTTTGTTTAAATGACCTTTTATTTAAAATATAAAATAGATTTAATAGATTACATTCTCAGTATTCCACTAGTTTATCAAATGTTTCAGATTACTGTGTGCACATTGTGTCATTTTCTATTCTACAGTTCATCTTACTACCAAAATCGATTTTACATTTCCTTTTTCCTAAATGGCTAAGTAATATTTATGAATAAAATTCAGATATAGTTAGGAGTTGACTGGACAAGTCCATGAGCAAGCTGCCCTTGAGCAGGTGGTTGGATTAGATGACCTCCAGTGGTCTCCTCCAATTAAATTTGCTGAATGCTTCTTTGGCTCTACACCCTACAAGAATTAAAAGAGTATTCTGGACAATCCTCCATTTGTAATCACTTTTATAAGATAGCCAAGGTATCATCTACTTAATATGTACTACATGGGTTGTAACCACTGATCATTTTAATTGGTCTCATGAGATAGAAAGCCAAGTGATTTCTAGAAGTTTAAGTATATTAAGATGCAAATAATAATGACCCAAAGATGAACTTCCTAATATACCAGCAAAGCAGCTTGGGGTTTTGACACAGAAACTCGTAGCCTCCAGGCAATTCTAATAAATGTCTGCATTAGAAGATATGACAGTACTCTTTTGATCATTATTTAAATTTTTTAATTTTTTAAAGTCGATTTCTTGTTATTATCTGCTTTGTACTTATACCTTACAATGTAAAGTTGTAGCGTTTAGAAATGTATGTCTTCTAAATGCCCATTTATAACTGGAAAACACAGGTTTTCAGAATCAAGCCAGGAATGGAAAATTCCATAAACACAAACACCTATTTCTATTTTCTGGGACATTCTTGAAAGACCTAGTACTTCCTTGGGAAAACAGTATTAGCCCAACATAACATGCTGATGGGCAAAGAATGATATGTATTCAAAATTAATACAATGCTTTTTTATGTATTACAAACATTTATTGAAGATAAACTAATGGATAACAGTCGTAAATATGCTAAAATTTGGTTTTGCTGTTTAAAAAAAAAATTTAGGAAATTAAAATTACTTAAAAGTTGGTAGTATGTGAGCTTCTGATAATATACAAAAGTGCTGTCACTTAAGCAATTCATAAATGCTCAACATTTTAATTCATTCAATTGGGTCCTCCACTTGGGTCACAACAATCCCAGAAAATGCCCCAGGCTTGGGCAAGAATGGCTAGAAAGCTTCCCAGTGGAGAAGGATCTGGGGTGTTGTTGAAAAATAGGCTGAGCATGAGGCAGGTGTGCCCAGGGTGCCAAGGAGGCCAGTGGCACCTGGGCTGTACCAGGAGCAGTGTGGCCAGCAGGGCCAGGGCAGTGACTGTCCCCTGTACTGACACTGGTGAGGCCACACCTCAAATCCTGTGTCCAGTTCTGGGCTCTTTAATTCAGGAAGGACATTGAGGGGCTGGAGCATTTCCAGAGAAGGGGAACTGAGCTGGGAAGGGTCTGGAGACTAAGAAGAGTGACTGAGGGAGCTGGGGGTATCTGGAGAAGACTCATCTCTATGATCTCCATCTCTGTCTCTAGAACATGGAAGGAGGGTGTAGCTAGGTAGGGGTCAGTCTCTTCTCCCAGGTAACAAGTGACAGGACAAGGGGAAATGACTTCAAGTTGTGCCATGGGAGGTTTGGATTGGATATTGGGAAAAATTTCTTCATGGAAAGGGTGGCCAGGTGATGGAACAAGGTGCCCAGAGAACTGGGGGAATCATCACACCTGAAAATATTCAGAAACCACAGAGATGTGGTGCTTAGAGATGTGGTTTAGTGGTTACATGGAGGTGCTGGGTTAATGATTGTATTCAATTATCTCAGACGTCTTTCCAACCTTAATGATTCTGTGACTTCAATGAAAGCAACAGTCCAATAAAAAGGAGATTTATTTTGAAGAGTGCCAGTGAATTACACAACAGCTTTAAATAACACAACAAACATCCACATTAATATACATACTTCTAATGCTAATGAGACTCATTAAAGCCATCATTTTGGGCAACAGTTGATTACATGATAATATTCTTATCCTTTCATTCCTTAAGGTATTAAAGTGCAAATTAAAGAGATGAAAGCTTTAATTAATACCACATCATTGGCATTTGTCTACAAGTAAAGAGTCCTTAAGCAATATAAATTAATGACATTACAAATATCTATTTCAATGTTTCTCCTGAAATTGTTTCTGTATCTTAATACATTTAATGTAGAAAGGTATTATATTCACTTATCCAGTCAACAAAAGGTAAGCTGAAGGGACGAGGTATAGAATTGATCCCACTTCTACACATTGAGCTCTAGTTTCAGGGTTATAGATTTAAAAAGCTGTTCATAACTTCCTGTTTCATAGCTCTGGAATTACATCACACCTTAAAAATACAGGTATTCAAATATATAAGCATCTACTATCCCTAAAATAAGCAAGAAACCTCCAAGAATGTAACTCATCTTTTAATGCAAGTTTACTTCTCAGAAGCAAGGGGAAAACTTACTGCTAATCACATTACTTTATAATTTGGTTTTGACTAAGACATGAAATTTAAGGCTGAGAGAAGCAGTGAACACCTACTCCAAAATTTTGCACCCTGCAGACTCTCCAGAAATTCTGGGCATGCACAAAGAAATCTACCCTTGAATCAGTCCTTTGTTTAGCTTACCTTCAGTTCTCAAAATCAGGATTAACTGAGACACTGAAGGGCACAGGCCTTAAGATTTACAACTGCCCCCAATTCCTTTTATCCACAATAAGAACAAAGTAATGATCTAGATTTGCTGTGGAAGTGGGAGAAGATTTTATTTTTAATATGTGATTTTATCTTTTTTTTTAAGATATAGCCAAGTACTGCTGGAAATTCTTGTCATCAAGCAGATGAGAATAAAACCAACTATTTGATTTTCTTAAATATTCTTAAATATAATGTTCAAGCTTTTTTCAAGCATTACCTACCTGATTTCGGCTGTGGTGCTTCAGGTGTTCCATTAATCGGATAGATCCAAAGTATTCCCTGAGTTTCCCCATTCTCTGCTACGATAACATTTCTAGAAAAATAAGAGCATCATATCGTCTCCTGAAAATTCTGTTTCCAAAGTAATCTAGACTTTAGAGCTGTTGGAAAGGTTAAACTGTATTCTGTTGTATGCTGTAATGCTAACCATATCTGAGAAAAATATGAAATAAAATCCAGCTAAATATATCAGCTATAAATTATATCAGCTATAAATTGTATCAGCTATAACTTAGATCCATTCAGTTTATTTGATTATAGATCTGAAAGAATTTGGCTGATCTGCATTCTGTCAGGTTATATTTACACTGAGATAAATTTTCTGCAATTTATGAATTACATAAAAATATCAGGATGAAAATCATTATTATTCCAAATATATTTTTAAAAATCAGAGGTGCCCAAGAGCTTTCACTTGCTCAATACCCATAACTGCACCAATAGCTAGTGCTTTATATTTTCTTTATTTAAAGTGAGAATAGGTAGATATTAAAACACATAGAAACTTTACCCTGAATCTGCATACTTTACAGGGTACATGAAAAGCTTTTGATGGATACACACTGCCCTCAAAATCAGACACTAGACTGCCCTTGAGAGCTACACATGAATAGTCAATGGGATAAATGATGATAGGATTGAGCATCCTCAACTACTTTTTCCTTTCCTATTAGAATAAATTACCTGTTTAAGTCTGTATTTGATTCAGCAGTAACCTCATAAGGCCAGTTTTCACCGTTTTGCCTCATTACATGAATTACCACCACTGCTTTATAAATTTTCATTTCAGCTGGCACGAATAACACAGGGATTTCCAGTTTTTCTTTTGGAGCTAATTGGATTCCTGCAAGATGGAACAGATTGTTGTGGTATTTGGAAGTTTTCAAAATATTTTCTATCATTTCACCAATATCTTTCCCTTTTTCTTTTTTAATCACTGTTTAACTTTTTATCATATCGTATATAGTTTTTCCTGTAAAAAATTCCATTTTACTCTACCTTTGCTACAAAAAAAACCAAACAAAAACAAAACAAAACAAAACAAGCCAAAACAAAACCACAGTTAAGTGAATGTCCCACATTTAATATTCAGGGATCATGTGTACCATATGTATGTCAGTCCTTTGATTTTATAGGGCCTAAGCAATGTTTTTTTCAGCTGGGGGTTACATCTATGAGTAACACAGCACAAAAAAAAAGTCAATCCAAAACCAAATGCTCCCATTCAAGAAAAGTGTAAATATATTTAAAAGAATCTTCATTATTATTATTCAAGCCATGCCTTTCCCATACCATTTTTTATCTGATTGATTTTGCAGTGTAAAAAAGCCACCAAACTAAGCTTATGTTGGCTATAATGAAGGTAGCCTGGTATTCTGAATCTTTAAGGACCTTTTCCCATGACTGCCAGTCCGCCAGGTATTTCAGAAATAATAGAAAGATTACACAAAGTAGAACAAGTAAATCACTCTTTTAACTAGAAGGCTCTTTTTTTGAAAAGAATTCTTGGAATTTGCAGGAAATTACATCTCAGGTTTAGGGTTTCAGCTTTAATTCTATCTGCAGAAAATCCTCTTATTATGAGTACTACATTAGGCTTTGAATCAGGTTTTGTGATAATTCTTCACACTTTCTACAGTGAATACAAGCTGATACAGTTCTGGGGGTATCACACTCCCTGAGAATGGCTGGATCTGCTGGAGTCACCCTGCCTGGGACATGCAGCATCCTCCTGGGGACTGCTCCTCTGATCACCACAGGTGGCTTCATGCTCAAAAAAATGTCAGCAGGGACACTTTACCTGGTGCCACAAATGGTCACCTTCCTACAGCCAAAATTCCTCAAGAGTGAAGACCCCAGCGCTGAGAGTTGTAGAAGAGTGGTGGTAGGGAAATTGTAATGAAGTCTTGGGAAGGATGGAGCAGAAAAAAGTGGATGCACAGAAGTTTGGATATGAAGGAGGAAGTGTAGGGAGGCTGAGTAAAATGATGCCAGACAGGAATACAGGAATGGCCAGAAAGAGAAAAAAATTTCAAGTCATATCAGGAAAGGAGAGAAGGGTTTGAAAAACTCTCCAAAACACAGGACAAGAGTCTGGATTCCTCAAATGCACTAATTCCCTACCAGCATTTGATTATAAGACAGATTTCAAGATTTTTGCTAGAAAGACTCTTAAATTAAACTAACCAAATTACGATTGGAAAATCAAGCTTAAATTAGGAAACGGGAATATTTAAAACCACACAACTCTGCATGATTTCTACCTCTCCCAGTTAAAAAGGGCTCAGGACATCAAGTAGAGCCCACTGCCTCACTTTATTATGAATGTGAAAAGCCATAGGAATTTTTTACCTAAACATATCTGAATTTCTGTATATAAGAGGTTTATCATATACTAATTATGAAAATTAACCAACTGCTTTGCATTTGTGATTGCTTAATTCTTGTGTATTTGTAGTTCATCATGGCAAGAGCAATTTGCCTTTGAAATAATTACTTGCAAAGTTTTTTATCAAGAGCTTGAAAATATCCTAATTAAAAATCCATTAAAATGTTAATATCTAAATGAAAAAAAAAACCAAACGTTTTTCTTCTCAATTTGACAATGATTTAAGATTGTTTCTCTAGATTTTTGAGGCATTATCTACCAAGCTCATACCCAGATTTTAAAGACATACTATATATACACATATTGTTGGCAAACACATGGTCAAAGTCAAAAATCTTTTAAAATTAGCAACTCATTTTTAATCCAGTATCTGAAATAAATAAGCTGATTTTAGGCATAGTTGCAAGACTCCTGAAGACACTTGAACTGGGATCCATCCCTCTGGATCAGAAACCCACTGCAGCATTGGCACAGTGCTCTCCCCCAGTGAAAGAAGAGTCAGCTCTCTGCTGGGATTTGCCCACTTTGGGATTACTCTGGTCTAGTTAAGACAAAGGCATGTAATATCTCTAAAATAGAAGAACATACTTCAGGATATATTTGCAATTAGATTGCCTTGAATCCACACATACATAGATACCAAAGTGATATAAACACTTTGTAACTGCACATCCTTAAGTTTCATTTGCAAAGCTTTTAACAGATGGCAAATAGAACAGACTGTAAACTTAAAACTACTTATATACATTACACAGATACTTTGAACTGTAGCTTAATTATGTCTGTTACAGGACAGAGCCCTTTTAGTTTTTTTAAATAGATTTTAATACAGAGTCCATATGATAGCATTCTGGGTCATTCTGGCAGAAAATTGGTTATTAAAGATCATGAAAAGACAAATTTTATAATATTGCTGTTGAAACAGATTGTATTCACATTTTTAATAAAAAATCTTCTTAATAGAAGATGTTCATAATGATGGTAATTTTTATATCACCAGGCTTGCCTGCAGCTGTCAACTAACCAACTGATCATTAACTGCTAATACAGATTTATTTCATTATGATTTTGGCTAGTTAATAGGATACATAAAATAGTCCTAACAGCAAAAATAATTTTCTTTTATTTTCTCATTCCTGTTTAGAGATTTGAGCTAGCATACAGAAAATAGCTCTTGTGTACAACTTTAATAAAAATCAGTGTTGCCAAGCAAGCTGCTCCCATTTGCCCAGGGACCCCAAGTACCCTGCCAGGGATACAAAAAGCCTATGGCTGATCCCTTGTCTTCATGTAAGTATTTATACTGCAATGAGTATCCACAAACTCTTTGTAAGAAATCCAGAGCAAGTCCCTTTTCTGAATACAGGTACATCACATTTGGTAAAAAGCTTTGGGGCAGATTTTGATAATACCTCACTCCTCTTTCACTGTCCTACAGCCCATTTGGAAAGAGTTAAATTTAGCAGAGTAAGCCCACTGATGCTTTAAAGACTGAAGGCATCTGACTCAAACCAAGGGCTGCAATTTGAGTCAACAGCAATTGCAAAGAAGTGTGTGGAGCTCTGCATCCTCCCTCATTTCATTTTTAGGTAACCTTTTGTAAAGCCTTGCCTCTAGCCTCCCCAGAGGCTGCTGGAGAACCCAGCTGGAGAACATCGATTCTGTAAAGGACTCCTCAGGCACTGAGCCTAGAACTCAGAACTGGATTAGATAATAAATCAAAATAAGTGTATTTCAAATTCCTGGCTACAATTCTTTGGGACACTGCACTGTGGTTGAGTTCTGTGAAATTTCTGTGTCAACCCTAGAAAGCTCAGCACAGAGAGAGCTAAAATTACAGCAGCAGTGGATGCCCATAGATTGGATGTTATTTGGAAGGAATACAGATGTGTAAAGATACATTTTTTGCTTTTACAGTAGATTAGGAAATATGTTAAAAGTAAGCATACCAGGAAGTGCCACGGTGATAAAATCATGATGGCAAGGAACAAAATATTCTGTAATATGTCATCCTCTCATTGAACTTTAACCTAAGCCATACATTTCTTTTATTGGTAAGGTGCTTTGAGGATAGAGTTTCTAAATGTTGAACTGCATCTCCCTGATACACTGCTCTTAATTCTGTAGCATCTGAGTGCCTCCCATTGATTTTACCCAGAAGAAGAGCACTCTGTTCAGTCTATTTTAACTGAAAAAGAGAGATGAGACAGAGCTCAGAATATCTTGTTGAAGTCTCATGGAGACTCATTTAGGAGGGGGGATTTTTATTTGTTTGTTTGTTTTCTTGATAGTTTCTCCACTAAAATTACTATAGCAGCATTTTGATTAAACCCACAGACAGCTCTGCTAAAATTAGCACTGGCCATGTAAATGTCAACCCAGTATAATTAGGCCTGTTTTCTCCTATTATCCTATAGGAAAGGGCAACCTCTAAAATATTCATACACAGCAGCTGCCACTGGGGAATTATTGCTAATTCCTTCTCAAGGAACTCATCCAGAAAAGGAGAATTGATATCAGATAGTAAAGAGTGAGATGTTGCCAGCACACCAGTATCCCAAATGCATAAAAAAAGTCAGGTCTAAGTATTAATTTATTTTCATCTGCTGGAAGAGATAAAATCCTGGGTCACATATGAAAATTAAGATCTTTTATAGCAGCTCTCCCAGAAGTGTTTCATTGCTAAATCCCAAGAGTTTAATAAAGAACAGATAACATTTCTGCCTTGACTTTTATTAAGGGTGGGCTTATTTTTGTTTGCATATTTTTCTTTTTTTTACTGTTTCCAATGAGGCTACTTGAATTTTTTATCCCCTTTCATTAAAACACAATTACAATCCCTTGTTATGGATTCTAATTAAAAAACTGTGAAAGTAGCAGCCTGTGTTATTTTTGCTACATCAGTATTATAATTATTCAGTCTCAATAAGTAAATATAAATAAAATTGTATGAATTGGCAGTCATCATACAACAGCCAACAGCCTCCATCTGTGGAGATACTCAAAATTCAACAGGACATAGTCCTGGAGAACCCAATGAAGACAACTCTGCTTGAGACACAGATGGTTTGGATGGACAAGATGATCTCAAGAGGTTCCTTATCACCTAAATAGTTCTGTGATTCTGGAATTCTGAGGTCATGGTAAATCACTAGGCTTTGAGTTTTTTCTGTTTTTAAGAAATCATATAAAATGCATCTTTCTTTGCAAAACCAGACACAGATACTTTTCTCAGTGAATTGCAGGAGATATGAAAAACAATGCATTCTACAAAGGGAAAGCAAAAAGGCAAGAACAAGAGATCACCCTGGCATAACAATTAGATTTTGGGTGCAATTACAGGCAAAGAAGCATGATACTCCTATTTGCATCTTCTCTACGACAAATAAAATGGAACTCAAGGCACTTCAAGGTATTTCAAGTTTCAGACAAATGGGTAAGTAAAAGAACTAACAAAATAACCATTCAAAATGGCGAAAATTAAACTAGTCTAATCCCATGTTTTAATATTTACATCATCATTTTCCTTCCTTCAGTAAAGTTCATTTAGGTAGGTGGGGTGCCAGAAAGCTTCCTTTCACAGATGGCCCAGAATTATTGCATTTCCAGGGAACACTGCTTCATGAATTGTGGATTTTTACACCAAGAGGTAGAGTTGTGTTTTCTCTTTCCTCTGGCAGTTTCACAAAATGCCAGAATACCTGAAGATGGAATGGACATCTGGCAGACAAATGCTCCAATACCTCTCTCCAAGCAGAGTCACCTGCCTGGACCCTGTCCAAAAAGGCTTTAGATATCTCCAAGGATGGAGACTCCATAATTTTTTTGGGCAACCTGTTCCAGTGTTCAATCTTCCTCACAGTAAAAAAAGCATTCTCTTTGCTCAGATGAGAATTTCTGTGTTGCCTGTCATTGGGCACCACTGAAAAGATCTCTTCCTATCCTTTTTGCACCCTCCCCTCTGGTACTTACACAGAATAATAAAATCCCTCTGAACTGATTGATTTCTTAGTTGTAAAACGTAAGTCATGAATATGTAGCTCACATGCTAGTAAATAATTTCACAAATGACTGGTTAAAACTTTATAAGTTGCTTTAAAAAAGACACGGCAAAAATAAAGGCTTCACAACATCACTACCATAAGCACAAGATAAAATGTATTAGAGCATGTCTATAAGATTTGTTCAGCATTTTATGGATCTTGTGTTAATATAATTTTGCATACTTCTGGCAGAGACTTTCTGGATTATTTAATTAAGAGTTTTAATTTAGAATAATTTCTTTCTGGTACAAAATAATGGATACAAGTTAAACACTTGCTATTTAGATTAAAATAAATTGATTGAGAATGGCTCAGTAATCAAATATGCTGTTGCATTTAATGCAATTTATTTTGGTTTTAAATTAAGCATGTCTGAAAGGCCAAGTATAAAGTTTTCCTTCAATTTATAAAATTATCCTTCTCTAACTAATAGCTTACAGTACAATTGCAGTAAAAAAATCAAAACAATTATTTTGACAGAAACACCTATTATATTTATTTATTGTTGAAGCACAGTAACAACTATTTTACAACTGTTAAACACACTGAGGAAAAAAGGTTGCCAAGCACAGTAATTAATTTCTCTGCTGACAACCAAAACAAGCAAAATCATACTTCAGGTCCTTAACTCTGAGAAAACTTTAAAAAATGCATTTAACTGAGATCATGAAAGTCACATTCTCATATTGAGACTAAATAAAAATGTTTCTTAAACCCCAATATAAAATTGTCACTTAATATCTTTCACACAACAAAGTCCCCATCACTTCCCAATCCCATCTAATTACAAATTTTTGATGTAACAATCTTCTGCAGTAATACACAAATCATGTAAAATCATAAAACTGATTTATCATAGATCACCCCTCTTAGCTCCAAACTCTGATAGCTGCAGCTTTGGTTTCAGGTAGGTATTTAGAGATCTGTCTAAGTATCAAACAAAAAATGGACCAACATTCATTCATTCATGGCATATAGGTGCCACATTCCATTATAATTTACATCTCTACTGTTACCTTATGCACTTGTCTTGACACATGGGATATATTTGCAATTTTCCTTCAGAGGTGCTGGGCTGATGGCTTGGGGCTCGCTTTACAGGAATCCATTCCAGCAGCACATCAGGAAAGACACATCCAAATGAAGGATAGGAGAACAGTAGGGAAATAAGGCTGAACCAAGCAGCACAGCGTAACACAAGGCAAATGTGAGAGAAGCAAAATCATTGGAAAGCCAGAAAATACTTCAGCAACAGAGATGGGAAAATGAACAAATAAAGCACCTGAGGAACCAGCAAAAGGGTAACAGGCACAGACAGTAACCTGTAAAATGAAGCCATGGCAGGCAGAGAGCAGAATATGTGAAGAAGGCCAGACTATTATATTAAAGTCATTTGGAAAAGGCAATGCCAAAGAGATAAGAGTAAGGAGTGAAGCATAACCAGGAATGAAAGTAATAACTTTTCTGTTTATCCTCCACCAAGTCTAACACTTGTTCTAAAACTTCATGGTGTACTGACAGTTTCTCTTTCTTTCTCCTTCCAAATCTATTTCCCCCCGCACCAATAATCTGACCATTGGTATATCTACCCCAACCTCCTTTGACCAGTACATATATTTAAAATTGTTTATCATCCTTATTTTCCTGATGGCAATTTTATGTTGATAAAACTCTGTAGATCATCCTGGAATCAAAAATCTAAATATCTGCAACACAGTAATGTCCTAGATCCACAGTCACTGCAAGCAGGAGGCAAACTGCAAAGTCAAAGATGAAAAACCTCTTCCAAATCAGCACTGTAAAAGATGCAATATTACACCTCTTCTCTGAGTGATTATATTTGTGACAGAATAAACAATAGAAAAGTAAAAGCTCAATTATGTTAGGTCAATTTTCCTTTCCTTAGCTAAATATTTTAGTTCTACACACTTGTAAGTATAATTGGCATTCTCAAGAGAGATTAACTGATAAGTAGTTATATAGAAGAAAGATCATAAACTCAGTGTGGATGGAGAGTGCTGAGGTGAGTGGAGTGATAAGATGGCCATATTTTTTAAAAATAGGATCTTACATTTTCTACTTTGGTAACAGAAAATCTACACTCACGCAACCTCTCTTACCTCTCTGCTACAGTGCATTAGTTGTGTTCTGGGTGTAACAAAACACTCTACAAACACAACCTGCCTAAAACCTCAACAAAGTAGAAAATCACCACCGAAATATTTTGAAAATACAAGAGCCACAAAAGGAATAGCATATGCTTCTTAAACTGTGACTTTCAATTTAACGCCCAGCCACACAAAACCCCACCAAACTTTGTCCTTTCTCTCTTAAGAAAAGTTCATGTTACCCTAAGTATTAGCAAGTAAATTAAGACTATGACAAGTTCCCTATTTCTTAACTTTTCCTAGATTGAAACATATACAAAAGTGCCTTGAGTTCATGCCTGAAAGGAAACTGTAATTGCTTCAGTTCAGATGTAATTGAATTTCTGACATATGTCAAATATCTGATTACTTTTGACAAATGTGTTTCTACTTCAACCTTCACAGATATATCTCTTAGTCTGATCTCTAAAAGCACAGTCAAATTCTGAAGCTATAGCAGATTTTAATCATAATCTGCAAAGTGTTGTGAAATCACTAATGATACCAGTGCTGTTATATCCTTCTACTTGTTACATACAACCAAAAATTGTACTGCTTGCTACAAGGATTCAAAAGACATATCACACTTCATACAGCAGACAGTAACTGGAAACTGTGTGACTGTGAGTCATATCTATCTATCTATCTATCTATCTA
>VWYI01025717.1:0-102445 GCA_013399455.1 Anthoscopus minutus | reverse complement strand
AAGATTTTCTGAGTCAACATGAATTGAAGGAGGTTGGACTGGTGCACCAGGCCACATCCAAAACCCCATCAGACACTGTGATGTCCCCAACACAGGGACATGCATCTCCTGTACAAAGCACAGGGACAGACAAGTGCTTTCACAGGGCCTGTCTCCTCACCCACTGTAGCAGAGCGCCTCAGTAACGTGTTCCAGTTTCCTTCAGACAAAGCGTACTGGGGCATGCATAGACAGCTAGGGAATGTAGCAGCTCAAATGGAAGTTACTCATTTACTGTAA
This sequence comes from Anthoscopus minutus, assembly GCA_013399455.1. Classification (NCBI taxonomy): domain Eukaryota; kingdom Metazoa; phylum Chordata; class Aves; order Passeriformes; family Paridae; genus Anthoscopus; species Anthoscopus minutus. Next base: position 102,166 of record VWYI01025717.1, on the reverse strand, counting down.
GTATTCTGAGTTAACTCCTTTTGGATATCAAGCATAATGAGTTACTCCCTCATCTTTTACCACAATGCTGTATTACAGTTGGCATTTAAGAAGTGTCTGAGATACATCTTCTTTCAATTATTTTTCTCTGCATTGAGAACACACCCCAGCTAAATTTCTAAAGAAATAAACTACAAAAATTATGCTATTATGACATTCTGCTTCTATAGAAAACCAAGTCACAAAAATCTGAAATCTATCAATTCAGTCAGGATAGTAATACAGTTTTAGTATACATCAAATATATAGTTGCTGGGAACACAAAAGAACATTCAAAAAACCCCCAACAAATCAACAACCAAACGAAGGCTTTTTTATCTTAAAATATTTAGTTACATGTTTGAAGTAATCAAATCAAAAGTTTGAAGATTTCAGAATTAACATTGAAAAACTAAATCAAGACTTGGGAGTACAACATCAAAACAGCTTCTGAAACGGAATGTTACATTTAAAAGTAGTAGCGAAGGCAAATCAATGTTGTGGTCAATTAACAGTACAGTATTTTAACAAAATAAAATCTACCTCTTCCCCTCACATTACAGACATCATTTTTTTCTCCTCACCCACATTGTAAACAATGTTTCNGATTTATATGTAGATTTATTTAATGTAACATATAAATATAAAATATTTTCAAGTACTATTTCTCAGAAGTTACCTATAGATGCAAAGAAAATGATGGCAAGAAAGTCACGTATTGGTTCAATACAGCACATAATCTCCTCAGTAACCATGTGACCCTGAGAAGAGATCAGAGCTCCAGCTAAGAAGCATCCCAGCTCCATTGAAACATCCAACAGCTCTGTGATCTGTTAAGGAATAACAGAGAATTTACTGCTGAGTGACTTTACATACCATTTCACAATGAAACTATGAACTTTACATTATACCAAATGCAGGAAATTACTATGTCTTTATGCAACTTCAACAACAAACAGAATTCAGCATATGTATTTCAATGTTCTGCAGTATTGTATTTATACAGAAGATGCACAAATCTCGTTTCTCCCTTTCTGTTATCTCCTTTCACACAAAAACAAAAATAAATTTCTTAATCTACATTTCAATGCTTTACATGACCCTTAAGAACAGCATCCGATTCACAAGTCAGAAAGAGACTATGACAGTTTTCAAGTCAGGATTACATAATTGAGGCTGTGAAATAAAGCAGTAAGGTATTTTCCAGCTGTCAAGAGGTGAAAAATGAAAATTGAAACTTATATTTGGGAGAAGATTCTCAATCTAGCAGAAATTCCTGGCAAAAATTACGTTTCAATACTGTAAATTTGGTTCAAATGTGCCTGTGTGCTTTACTGAATAGGGATTCTTTAAGTGTGTAAATTGCTGAAATGAAGCACAATAACTGCTTGAAAGAATTCAGATTACTTCATTCTTTTTTAATATTTTAATGCAGTACAAGAAGAAGAGATGAAATACATGTAAAGAGACTAACAAAACACAAAGCAACTGCTTAAGGCAATGCTTGGAACACTAAAAAAAAGCAAAATGCACTTCTAATGTATGGTGTGGTATAAAGTATGTTTCAAAATAACCACTTCAACATCATGCAGCTTCAGATGGTCATTTTGCTGAGAAAGGAAAATGTTATTAATATTAATAGAACATTTAAAACCAACTACTTATTTTTATTCTAATTTAGATTAAGCAAGAATACACTACAGGACATTTATGGACACCATTCATTATATCTTGATTGGTGTTTTACTGTAAGATATTAAACAAAAACTCAGGCAATATGAAACTAATAGAGGAGTGCAAAAGACACAATAAACAAGTCTCAACACTATGCATAAGGTGCCGCCTAAAAATAACCTTTGTGTATTGAACAATAATGTCTGAATGCTCATCACATAACTGCATTTGTGATAACACATTGTAATTTATTGCAAGATGTTTAATGTATTAAATTGGTTCTGTTAACTAATATAATTGGTTGCTGATAATGTAAAACAAACAAGGTAATGTTATTCTAATTTAAAATCAGAAGGAATTTCAGTGCTTTTTAGAACAGTTCAAAGTTGTAAGAAGGAAGAAGGCAATATATACATGAAGGACTTTAAAATTACCAAGAGATGAATAAAATTAAGGAAACAGTTACAAATAGGAACCATTTAAGTTCTTCTCAATCATACATTAGTTGTTTTAAAAGTCACAGCCTCCTGTGGATGATTAAGATCCAATATAGCCTATTCAAATAAAATTTAAATTATTTTTACTACTCAGCTAGAATCTTCCTACACTTAAGTGCTATCAGCTGTAACAGAGCTCCACATCAAAACTTTTATAGATAATATTTTAAACATTCCCTTGGATGGGATTAGGTTGCCATAAAGGAAGAGAAGTACTTGTACAAGAATTGCAGGATGCTGCAATGTTGTGAATATCACTCTTCAAGCAAGGAGCAATTTGAGTGCAAAAGAAACATGTTTGTCCAGAAAGCATCAGACATAACCGGAGCAAACTGCATGTCTAACTGGGAATTTGGTCCCACAGCATAAAAACTGAATTACATTCCTTCAGTTTATGGCATTCTAAGTATGAACTCAAGGGCCTGGTAAAAAAAATAAGCAAGTTTTACTATTTCTTGTCTAGTCTCTGGGTACTACACAACTTCAGCTCTACAAAATCTAGAAAAATGTAAAATGTATCAGAGAGCTTACATCATCTTCTTAACACTTCTCCCCTCCTCTAATTTGTTAATCAGATTTACAGAATCAACTAGGTTGGAAAGGACCTTTGAGATCATTGAGTCCAACCTTTGATATGTACCTTGACACAGAAATTCCTTTTATAATTCCCATCTTGGTTGCCAGTTGTCCCATAGTATTACCTACAAGTGGATACATTTCCTCAGCTAAAACTGCAGCATCAGGGTTTATTATATATATCATGCATGGGCACATGTGCATGCACAAACCGGAGAAGACTTGTTTTACTGGCAGGAAGGCATTCACAGCACAGTTTTTACGTAAGCAAAAGCTGGAAAGTATTGAGCATTTAGTATTCCTTCTCTGCTTGCATCAGTTCTAATGTTCAGATTTTACCAAAAAGGGCTTTAGCCATTACTAATCCCTTGGCTTTGCACAGTCCCCTTATCAACTCTTATGTTACAGAAAGCTTTTTTAGTCAAAATGACACGAAAAATTTTGTCAATTCACATGTTTTTCTCAGCACAACTTAAGTTTTCAGTTGTATTCAAGGGTCCAATTTTACTCAAATTCAGAAAGGATTGCTTTGCTTTAACTAGAATATTGGATTTTTATGTAGAAATGTTTTACCACATCCATAAATAAAGAAATAAACATTACTGCTATAATATGTTCTTGGTGAATCTCATCCATCTGTTCAGCAGTTGTTTTGCTTATATTCTCTAATGATGTCTATCTTATTGCTACTCTTTAATCGTCACAGAAGCTTAATGAATATGGTAAGCCAGTAAAATTAAATAAAATTTCAGGGGAAAAAAAAGTATTAGAATTTCAGGCTTTAGTAACTTAAATCTGCTGAAGAGTAAAGAGGTGAATTTTAAGCTTGCATTTCAAGAAAGTGAAGCTGTAATGGAAATTGAAGCAATTTTATGTGAACCTCATAAACACTATCTGAACTGTAATTTACGAAATAATTAAAATATTTGAGATTATAGTTCTTCCTTAATCTTCTTTTAATTGATAGAAAAGAGTTCATAAGCAGGTTATAAGCCACTGAGAAGTACTTCAGGCAAGCAAAGAATGATATTTCAACACTAGTAATTATATCCATGAGCCACTGCAGAAAAACCTCATACATTTTCATATGTAAAGTACTGCAATAACATCACTGTTTTCAGTATATGAAGCAAACTGGCGATTTGCTTCCACCTGCTGCCACCATTCCAGGTGAATTCCATCAGGCAGTGAAACTAGAAGCCACTTTTTCCCTATGTGCATGCACAGTCCTATAAGCATGTCCTTCTTGTCAGGTCAGGTTTTATATTTTCCATCTCCTTTATAATAATCCACAATTTTAGTTTTAAAAAACAGTCCAACTGACTACTGTTGTCCTGCAGGTTTCCAATACAGCACTTCATTCCTTGTAATGTTTCTGTACATACAAAACATGAAAAAGCAACACTATACCAGTGAATGCTCAGGCTGACATATTCTTCAGCTCATTGTGGTAAATACCTTGACTTACAACTACCAGTTTGGCCATTGACCCTGCATGGTCATGCTAAAAACTATAAGTTAGATTTGCTCCTTATGTTGCAATTCAGGAGAACAGCTCACTAATTAAACCAATCAAACAAACAATCAAATCACTATCTGCATAACTCAAAGCTTGAAAAGGAGTTGCCGAAAGTATAATAACAATCTACTGAACCTTTGTTACTGTAGACAAGGTACATGATTCAAAGATGCACATCTTTGTCTCAGTGTCATATAAACTATTACAGGATTGGCACTTGACACAATCCCCACCTCCTAGCCCTGATCTAACTCGTTGAAGGATAAAAGGAAGGTGAAGTTCAATTATTTCTGAGAATACTGGGAACAGAAAGGGTATCTTAAGCTCCAAGTCTTACTAAAATATCTGCAAGTGTAACAAGCTGCAGTGTTATCCAAATGACTCAAGGTCAGAAATGCTCAGAAGTCACAACCATACTCAAAGCTCTTCAACTGACATGAAAATCCTTCCATGAAAATTGCTTACTCGTAATGCAGTATAGGAACCTCTTCTGTCTCATCTTCCCTCTTGTTCTCTCATACAGAATTTGTCCTTACCAGCAGGGAAATGCTAATTCTTGTTTAATTAATCATCTGAGATTTTTCAAATACAGGAACCAAGCAAAATAAATCAAGTTTATATATAATGAGCATTATACAGTCTGGTGTTACACATTAATCCAAATACAGAATAATCTTAGCTGGACCCCAAAACCCCAGCCAACACTGAAGCACATAATAAGTAACTATATGCATGAGGCAGGAACACCGTATCATTCCTAGACTTTCTTTTGTGTATTGGAAAGGATGTGTCCTGCAGAGTAACTCACAATACTAGACAGTGAGTTAAATTATTTTATGTAAAAATGTAGTTCAAATTTTATAAATGGAGCCACAGAGCTGCCTTTGATTAAGGACGCTAAAACAGACATTCTACAGATTCAAAAGCTTTTTTAGAATTTTATCATTATAGAAAATTCTGTGTTTGCATATTAATTATACAACCTCCTGCAATATTTAGGCTTGGCTTTCCAAGGAGAAAGATTTTTGCAGAATCCATGACAGTTTAATTGTTTTCCTACTTGGCACCCAAAAACCTTAATTTAATCTTTCTGAAGATAAGCAACATTTTTTTTCAGCTTAGATTGCAATCATTCATCCTATGTTTGTATTCCTGACAAAGGACAGCATCTATGCCAATTAAGATTGGTTTTCCAGAAGACTTGTTTTTTCACCTATTCAACTCAACAAGTAAACTTTTTTTTTTCGCTTGTGTGTTCAAACTATAACTTGTACTATTAGTATAATGAATCTATAAGTGTCAGTGAATATCAAGCATCTCAAGTGGTTCAATGAAGTTACCCGCAATATCCTTTTTATCATTCCCTTTGATAAATTATTCATCAACTTTAAAAGGAAGAATTTTGAAAATGCTGAAGAAGCCTTCTGGGTTTGCAGTATAAATCAAACAAACTCAAACATATTCTTCCCTCCACCATGTTTGTGCATGCACGTGTATTGTGAAAAGTCATGTAGACAAATTCCTTTGTATATTTGAAATGTAATTTTGGTACAAGAAGCCTATTTTTATGTAGGTCATGGTTTTAATTAAAGTGAAATTGCTTCTAGATACCATAATATTTTACAAAACTCCAGTGGCTTCTTTGCTGGTTTTTATCAAATTTGTTCTACAAGTGTAATGTTTGCTTATTAGAAAGTAAAAAGGAGAAACTAGTTTTGTTCCTTCTCTTATTAGAGGACACATTTGAAGTATGAATAGCTGTTTAGTGTAATGGCATTTTTAAATTATACAAGCAATTAACTAAAGCTACAGTCTCACTAACTTTATTTTAGCCTTCTTCCTGAAGGAGGTCACCTTTTCCTGTTGGACTGCAGTAACTAAGCAAACACCCCTAGAAAACAGGCACGGGAACTTTAGGGCTTAATTATTCTCAGGGGATGTAACAATCTGTACATTCAGGATAATGGAGTGTTATCAACCAACAACATTATCAAGCAACTGTCACATTCTGCTCTCCAGCAATATAGTTTTCCAGAATGCTAAAACATGAGATAGAAACAAAAAAGAAGAATGCAGAAAATGAACCACACCCAATAGGGTTAATAAAAATCTATAAACCTTATGGCATTTCTCTACTTTCTTAACTTTATCCCAAAATGTGTCTCTCACACAAAAAGAAAATTATTTTATAATAAAAATAGCGTTGAGAATTTGCTATTGAGAAGAAACTTGCAAGCAAATGTCACAGATGTCATTACCAGTATCATAAAACCCATCTTGAAAGACTTTCAAATGCATGTAGTAGCCCACAATTAAAACTCCAATCACGATTCCTAAAATGGCTCTATTAAAAGCTAACAGCAAAATTTCAGCTGATTCACACTCATATTGTATCTCTTCTTACTTATCTGTGCTATAATGCAGAAATCATCTGCACATTTGGGGGTTGTTTTAAAACAATTTAAAACCAAATAATTTCAGAGGCAGGTGTATACACAGTAACACAAAGAGTGATGGCTTTTGTGATACCGATGAAGTAAACTACCACATTTATAAAAATGTTTTACCAATTGAAAAGATTACCGTTAACATAAGGAAGGTGAATGCAGTTATTCCTAGAATGAGGATTTCTTTATTCCCTTTGCTTTCTGTGTGCAACTTGCGGTAATACGGTCCTATGAGATAAGTCTTTATAACAAGACATAGAAGAAAAACAGCAGCCAGAGAAAACAGAATTTGGCCAATCAATATCAGTATTCTCAGAATTTCCTTGAAAATGCTGAAAGAGAAGAACAAACAAAAAGTTTTTTTCAAGTGCTCTCATACTTCCCAACTGGTTCCCCGTAAATGAAAATACCCAATTTCGTAAGTGCTCAAAACTGAGTAGCTACAGAAAGGTATTCAGATACATTAGTAAACAAGATTAAGACTAAATTTGCAGAGTGCCCAGAAACCTCTTTTACAGTCTAGAATTTACTTCCATACTGACTGAGAAAGATTTTCATTGACTGATCTCCAAGGCAAGCCATTGGCCACAATAATACTATCGCTTAGTCTTTGACAAAAACATGCCCTGTGGGAATAAAGTAAGTAAAGAAATTAACCTACTTTTTTACAGTAAAAAACTTTTCACTAAAAATTTTAATTGCCACACAGGACTTAAGCAGTCATACCAAAGAGATTATTTTCATACAACTACTTCCATATGACTACTACAGGTTTCTACTTCACAACAAGTAGGAACAGTAAAGGAAATCTCACAGAGGGCCTATTTTCCATGAAACTTACTTTAAATTTAGTACTTTCACATTCATATTGGCAATCTACATACTAATTGCAAGAGGAAGGGAGAAGATCCATACAAAGATTTTTTTTACCTGGAATATGTGTTCACTCCTGCTTGAATAAGTGTAGGCATGACAGCTATAAATAAGCCAAGCTGCACATCCTGCATCACCAACATGCCAAGCAGTACACTGCTGTAGTCAATATCCCCTGTACACCAGCAAAGTGGTCATGGAAACAGTCATCAGAAACTGAATGTTTGCAAATGCTCAGAAATCTAGAAAAGGCTTAATCAAATGGAAGCCCAATATAGCTCTTAATGGGCTGAAGGTCATTCAAAGTAGTCTAGGGACTTTTTTCCCCCACTAACAGGTAAATTAAAATGCATCTATAAGGACATTACAAACAAAATATTCATATGAAGCTTCTATTACACAATAAAAACACAGCCTTTGCTTAGCAGTTAAGCACTAGTTATGCATTTAGTGAAATTCCTCCACTGAGAGTATACAGGCTTCATTCTGAAGACACACATTTGAACCAGCACATGTAAAACGTACACCCTGACTTTTGGCATTAGAATGAATATTCTAGAGGGTGAGGAGTATTTTAACACAATTTTTATGAGGGAGGTATATAAGTGGAAGAAAGCACAATGCCAATGCTTTCAAAGGGAAACATTTAGAAGTATTTTGAGATGCCAGAAATATGGCCCTTGAATGTCCTTATCTGAAGAGCTGCTAGCTGTGAGAGACCATCTGAACTAGTCTCTGTTTCCTGAAGAAGGATGTGAATTTTTTGAATTAAACTTTCTGCCTTGATGACAGGTAGCAGTGAGCTGATCTGGTAACCTTTGAAAAAGTTCAAGGATTCCAGACACTCAGTAAAGTCAGTTCTCAATGGAGAGTACTGGTTCTACTACACTGCCTTTGCCCAAAGAGGACTGGCTATGTCAAATCAAGTACACCTCCTAGCAAGAATACACACAACACTGGCTGGTGTTAAACAAGGATGACTATTTGTAAACCAGGCTTTAAGAGTGGGTTTTGTTTTGGTTTTTAACTAGCTTCTCTTATAATATTAAAAAGTCAACTTCTTTCAAATTTTATTAGATACTATAGCAGTCCATATTTGAAGTCATATTTACCTTCTTTATCTCCTCGAACACTACCTGCAAGAAATCTGGACACCAGTGGTGTGCTTGACAAAGACAAACAAGTGGAAATGAAGACGCTCTGTGTTGGCCTAATTTGGAGCAAGTGCCCCCATAGTAAACCAAAGGCAATCATCAGAACTGTCATGTAGCAGGGTCCTTGCAAAGATATTTTCCATACCTTGGGAAGAAAACAAGTTCTTATGACACCTTTCTCATTGCTAAGTTATAATGATTTTCACTGCAAATAAGCAGTTAAAGATGTGTCATTTGGGGCTGTAGTACTGGGGCACAGAGTAATGGACTGTCACACTAGGTCACCTAAAATTCCCAACTTACTACACTGAGTAGACATTCTACCCCAAAAGACTCCCTACCAGAAACCAGGTGATAAAGTTCACAGACAAACTAAGGGCCAATGGTCCAGCATGGGGTGAAATACATTAAAATTATCAAATGAAAGACCAGTTATTCAATGTGATTTTAAGATGAGGAAAAAATAGGTGGGGCAAAGGCAGTCACCAATACCAGTAACCTGCTCTAAACTAGTGCACAAGCAATTCTGAAGCAGCAATTTACCTACTACAGTTTAGGAACCCTTGAATTACTTATTTTTATCTTGGACTTTAGATGGACTAGAAATAGCAGATTAAGCTAGATGGTCATAAATTGTAACATACTTAAATTAAAGCTTTTCTAGTATCATAAACCCACAACCATCATCTTAGATCACACAGTGCAATTCTCTACATATATAATACAGTCTTCACACATTTGTAGCCATACTTTCCACTATTAAAATTCCAGCTGGTTTATAACTTTTTCTTTTTAAATTAAGACCAAAAGAAACCTGTAGTTTTTGCAGAATTCTGATGGCTACATCATTTAATATTCCAGACCGTGTTAACATACTTGCTTAATCAGTTTATTAGCCAGCAGAGTATGTACTATCAATTCAGTATGTAGTAGTTAAACTTTCTGATTCTTTCATCACAGGAATGGCAAACATCACTAACACTCCATAACAGCAACTCCACATTACTGCGTGTTAAAATAAAGCAGAGTTGAACTGTCAAACTGTGAGAGATTTTTCTAGTAATCAAACTGTTTTACTAAAATAGGGAATAAATGTAGGTTTTTTGAGACACTGAATAAATAATGCATTCTGTTCTTTCCAAAGTGCAGAAGTAAATGTCACACTTGTCTTTTCAAAAATGTACAAAGTTACACCAGTGTATTGTAGGGAGTGTGTAAAAATCTAAAATAGAAATGAAATATGCAGTTTCAGTAATTAGCAATTAAATCCCTTAATGCAGAGATATTATTAAAAAAATACCTTTCTTAATCTTTCAGGAGAAAATTCCAGACCAACTAGAAAGAGAGTGAAGAATACACCAAACTCTCCTAATGTCTCCACCTGTACAATAGACTTAGGAAAAAAAATCAAAAACAAAATCAGTGCACAGCAGTAGACTTATGATACAAAATTATAAGTACACTACAAAACAAATTGATTCTCAACGTTTCCACAGGCAGTTCACTTGCTGCTCGTATGACATCAGAAGTTCCCAGAGCACCTTTGGAGTGCAATTATTTTTCCTGTCACCTGGCTGATACTAGGCAATAATTTGGCGGGAGAGTGCTGGTCACTCAACGTCCACCAGGTGCATTGATCTTGGCAAGTGCTGAGGAACACATGGGATCCAGGTAGCTTTGGATAGCAAGCTGCAGACTGAGACGGAGACTGAATCTCAGTGGGAGCCTGCAACAACTGTTAGTGAACTACCAACCTTTGGGATAACCAAAGGCACAAAGGTGAAGAAGGCAGAGTGCCTTGTCAATGGTCAGACTGGGAAGTTTCCTTAAGAGTAAGCTTACTCGGTGGTTGAAAACAAATAGGTTGTGTTTTATGTATGTACTATTAAATCTCCAAGGCTTGCATTCCAGAAGCTACTTCTTGCTAGTTTTTTATTGGTCTATTGGTATAATATTTCTGCTAGACTGTGGTTGCTGTTCTGTTCCCCATCCTCCAGGCTCCACATATCATCTCTCAGACCAGCACAATTACCAACCTTTGTGCTACACAAAGAAGGATCCAACAGCAAGAAAAGTGTTTGTCTTACTTGTTACAACCGAAAAATGGGGATACTTCTAGCTGGCAAGTGGTGGGTTCAAATCTCAGGCCAGTTCTGTTCAACAGATACATACATATATCAACAATCAGAATGGAGGAGGTGAACACACCACTCACAAGTTTGCTGGTGATAACAGACTGGGAGGTGCTGTTGACTCTGAGGGACAAAATACCTTGCAGAGGGTTGTAGATACACTGGAGCATTAGGCAATGATTAATGGGAGGAAATTATTTAACAATTCAAAATGCTGGATTCTGATCCACCTAGGATGGCGTAATGCCAGGCACAAGTATGGATTAGGAGAGAGGAGTGGATGAAGAGCAGCCCTGCACCTGGGGCTGCTGGTGGACAGGAGGCTCAGTGTGAAGGAGCAGAGAGCTCTGGCAGCCCAGAGGGCAAACCCTGTCCTGGGGTACATCACACAGAGTATCACCAGTCACTCAAAATTATCCTGCTGTATTCAGTGTTGAATGGTCTCAGGCCTCACTGGCCTCACCTGGAACAGTATGTGTAGTTCTGGGCCCCATCATGGAAGGAGGATGTGAAGGTCCTTGAACGCATCCAGAAGAGGACAAAGCTGGCGGAAGGCTGGAATGAATGTCCTGTGAGGAACAGCTAAGGACTCTGAGTTTGCTCAGCTTGGAGAAAAGCAAGATAAGGGGCAATCTCATCATTCTCTACAGCTTCCTGAGCAGAGGAAGTGGAGAGGGAGCTTCTGAGCTCTTCTCACTGGTATGCACTGACTGGATGAGTGGGAATGGTTCAAAGCTGCCCCAGGAGAAGTTCAGACTGGACATTAGGAAGCATTTCTTTACTGAGAGGATGGTCAAACCCTGGAACATGCCATGGACCTAAAGAGCTGATTGATGCTCCAAGCCTGTTAGTGTTTAAGAGGCATTTGGACAATGCCCTTAACAACATGCTTCAACTTTTGGTCAACGCAGTTGACTGGAATAGTCTATTCTATTTTAAAAACCTAGTATTTCTTTTCTATGTATTTACAGGCCAGAGTAGAAGAAAACAAGGTTTATGATCAATTACAGAAGTGCAGATGAAAACCATCTTTTCTGCCAGATTAGAATCTGCCTGCCTTCTCAGTTCCTCATACATTTAACTTTTTAGGAAATGGAAAAGAGACCAAACACAAGAGACCCAGTTAACATGAGTATAATCCAGGTGAATAATGATTAATCGTAAGTCCACAAGAAACAGGCAAGTGATTTAAACTGTCCTAAAGAAACTTTCCTCATATCTGTTCTGACCACATCATCTTCAATGTAAGTCTCTTGAAAATTTTTTGTTTTGTCTCTTTCTAATGCCAAGCTTACAAACTTGTTTTTCAGTCAAGCTTTCAAGACATTCTCAACGCAGAAATTATGTAAAACACAGAGGTTGAGATTATTTAATCTCTTCCAATACAAAATCAACAAAATCCTACAATTTCTACTATTTTAATCTAATAATAATTAATTATTATTTCTTCTAGCTCAACAATCGCATTGAACAGAAGGCCATGTAGGAGCAGATGTTGCGAAGACAATGAGCTCCAAGTTGTTTCATGGATATCAATGCAATAGACAACTTAAGCAGACATTACTGTGCAGCCCTAGCATGTGTTCTGTTTTGCCTGCTGGCTAAACAATCTTTCAATGCACACCAGAGCACTAATCAAAACATGCCCAGCCAACCACAGCTCATGGTTTCACAGGAGCCAGTAATCAGGGCACACGTGATGGAGGCTAAAAAGGTTCAAAAGACTTTAGGAATGTGGGCAGGGTACTTACTGGGAAAGGAATAGGGGGACTAGGCTGGATGAAAGCACTACAGAGGTGCAAAGTAACTCCCTGGGAAGCCAAGCTATGTTCCTTGGGGAACTATGTTTTAAATGCTTCCTCCACTGTCAACACTGACCTTTTGCAAGTTTCTGTGTATTTTATGTCATTTAAATAATTTGGCTCCCAATAGTAATGCTTTATGATTAAAATAAAAAAAAATAAAGAAAGGAAAAAACCATGACACAAAACTTCTGTAACACACAAACTTAAGTTTACACTTTCAACTGTCATCATTTTATAGGAGAAAAAAAAGATTGAAAACAAAATTATTCATAGACATAAAATCTGGAGCCCTCCTCTTACAGAGGCTCAGGTTTGGGGATATCTTTTTTTAAATATATTTGAGGTTGGCGATACCATATTCTTTTAAAACTGCTTTTAAAGATTTCAACAAATTAAATCACTCAAGAAATAACTTACATGCTTACCTTGATACTATTTAGTCCTGAGGGTCCTAAGAGTACTCCACAGATGATATATCCAAACATGGTTGGCAATCCTATTGTTGTGCACAGCCAGCCACATGGCAAAGACAACATTCCTATTGTCACAATATCCTAAATATGTAAGATTTACAAAGGCATTAATATAAAGGACATACAAATTTGGAATGAAATTGAAGACTAGTACCTTTCAAAAGGTAAACAGCACTGTAAAATTAAATGTAGATTACTTCCCGTGAACAGAAAACAAAACTTCTGTAAATGAACTTCAGTGCTGTCGCAGGTGTAAGCACAGCAGTTTTTCAGATGAAGTAGATGAGGTACTGACCTTAAGTAACTGGGGGACTTTAAATCAATTTATAAAAATTTTAAATATATTACAGAAAGTAAGCAAATTCCTGGGTGGAATGACACCTTGCATTAAAACAATATGGTGAAACAGAGCTGTTTTGTGCTTTATAATTAAAACAAAAATCCCAATCGAGTTATTCTATATGAAGCCCAAATACAATCAAAGCCCTACTATGTGTTTTCCAGTATCCTTTTTTCATCACAAAGCACAACCAAATAAATTCTCTCTACTGACAACATGCAAGTGGCTTATTATGCACAGCAGTAGCTTTAACACTTTGTAGTCTGAGAGAATGGACAGTGCCCCAAAGGTGCAACAAGAAAAGCTGAACAAAAACAAAGAGCATTCACATGGCATCATGATCAGTCTTGTGAAGACAAACCTAAGAGGCAGGAACAAATGGCTGAATCACCATAGATGGGAGAGTCATGAATACTGGGATAACTTCAGAGAGACAATTGCTGAAACTATACTCACTCCAACCAAGTAGTACTGACATGCAAACTAGTGGGACTAAATCCAAAAGTGAATGACAAGAATGTCTCTAAAATTATTACCTTTATGAAATGATGATCAGCACGAGGAATGGTTGAATCTCTGGGTTTAGTAAGGATATACTGATTATTCTGAGAATCAATAAGCATACTAAGACCTAAGTCATCTTCTACTTCTCTTTTTGAAGCATTTCTTTTGGAGTTAGCTTCATCTTCTTCCACCCTTAAAACCGCTTCAAAGTTTACACCTCTTACCTTTAAGAAAAAGAAAACAAATAATCAAGGAAACAAGGGGAATTAATTAAGCATATCATAAAATGGGAAAGACTATTAGCTGTGCTTGAAGTTTCTACAAAACTTGTTGACATCAACAAGTTCAGCAGGTTTCTTCTCTAAAAATATTTCAGTCTCTTTATCCAAACTTGATGCCTTTAAAAGTAACATTTTATTACCTTGAAGAAAACCAATCAGAGACTACAAAGTGATATTCAGTTCACAACAATCTGAACTAAAGACTGCATTTTAAGTCAAGAAAAGTTCATTATTCTGTAAATTTGAAGGAGAGATTATAAAAAATGTTTCTAGTTATTTTCAGGATTTTATTTCTGAGAATAGCAGTTCTTGGAACACAGGTTGTAGTACAGATTTTTTTTCATTTTTACCTGCTAAAATTCAGCATTTGGCTATATTTAATAGAAGCTTGTGCATTTTATCAGAATATTGATTACTGTATTAAAGCTTCTATATTCTAAAATCCCACTGTTTTAGTTTAAAATAATGTTCCTTGCAATGATGGAGAAGCATATAGTCCTCCAGGTTGCACTTCATGATTGCTTTTCTTTCGCGGATGTTGCTACAAGCAGAAGAGCAGGGAGATGCCGGGAGAACAAGGCAAGTGCCCGGGTGCCGCCGGAGAACGCCCGCCGGGCTCGGGCAGGGCCGCTCTACCCGGCGGGACAGGAGAGGGCGCTCCCGCCAGCCCGGCCCGCCCCGCCCGCTACCAGGTGCGGCTCCGCCGGGCACAGCCGCTCTCATCTGCTGTACACGAAATAAAAAAGCTGCTTTCGCCTTCTCTCGATTCGAGCACAGCTATTAAAAAAAAAAAAAAACACAACAAAAAATACCCCCAAGCAAACAACAAAAAAAACACCCCACAAAACCTAAACAACAACAAAAACAAACAATCCCCCAAAACAACACGGCTTGGTTCTCCTCTGCTAAAGAGAAACTGGTTTTTGCCTCCTCAGCAGAACTCAAGAACTATGCTCACCTCGGCAGTCAACCTGTGGAAATCAACAAAAACCTCCCAAGAGCAGAAGCCAAATAAACTGTAATCCATGTTTATGCAAACAGGGCCAATTTAGGGAGTCTATTTGAGGACGATGGCAAAATAAGACACTAGAACAAACTGACACTTTCCTGGCCCCAGAGACACATAGCCTTCTTACCTGAAGGATACTGTCCCATCATGCAACATAAAAACAAGGACCAGTGCGGGTAGGCTAAGGTACAAAATGCAGAGGAAGTCAGATGTGGAAGAAAGTAACATCACACACACATTTCAGACCTTTCCTTTGAACAATATATCTTTTTCCAGACTGTGAAAATTAATTGCAAGGATTCTTGCTCTCCCATAACTTTCTCAGGAAAATGAGAAAGTGGAGACAATGCTTAACATGTGAACTCCGTATCCTGCCAAGTCCAACCGTCACAGAGATGTCATATCTCTCGTGGTCTGTATCACTGAGATGTACCACTTGTCCTGTTAAAGAGGCAGCTGCAGGGAGGACTTTCAAATCAAAACCACAGAAATCACTAGCAAAAAGGAGCAGTTACTCTCATTTGCTCATTCTTTAACAATCATTAAAATCCTAACAATATAACACAAGAGAAACACACAAACACAATTTATAAATAAATGCACTCCAATGAAATGACTGAGTCTAAAGTATCACTTACAGATTTGTTGTCATCAAAGGCATGCTCTTCTATTTCCTCTTCCAATCTATCAGCTGCCTTCCTGACATCTTCCAGAATTTCATCAAGCATCGACAGGCTTTTGTTTTGGTGCTGCATGTTCTTAAGGGCTTCAACCTGGTGTTTTTCTGCTGCTAAGAGTTCAACATATTCCATTTCTTCCTGTTGAATTTTACAACATATAGATAAAGTGTTGGCAGGCCTTTGAGCATAAAAAACATTTGACATAAATGTGTGCTTCTGACACAAAACATTTTATCAGTGGAATTGCAAAAGCAATATAGACACCACGAAGATATTTAAATACTGCTTTTTCTTGTGCCAATTTTCATTGGGTAAGTGGGCAAGAAAAACAACAACCAAACGAAATACCCACCAATTGCCTTTTCTGTTACATTAAACAGTAGACCTGCCCCAAGGTTATGATCCAGAAAATACAAGAAAGGATTTACTTTGAGAAACTCAAAGAAGCATTTCAGATCCAAATAAAGGTCAGAACTTTGTGCTTTTGCAGGGAAGCATAATACCTTGAAAGCATAGCTATACTATCTACAACAAACAAACAAATTAGATGTAAAGCACAATGAATCTTAACTTTATAAGCTGTTTTATAAACATAGGAAGAGGTCTGTTTATGGTTTACAAAAATTAGAGAAACTGCGGAAATGGGAAGAAAAAAAAAAGAGCTGGGGGAGAAATGAACACCCAATCACTCTAGCCAAGCTTCCTGTTCATGTTTCCCAAAAAGCACTTTTCCTACAGAATTAAAACATGAGACTTCCCCCTCTATTTCAGTTTGGGCCTCTTATCAACTGGCACTGACAACTTCTGAAATTACTAGGTTTCTGAAGTAAAAAGATAAAATATGGTAATATGGTTTGATATGGTATGAAAATATTTCAGTATGTTCCCTGATAGTTATGATGTTTCATTTTTCTTTGAATGTTTCAGGCTCTAAAAGAAAACTAAAAAGCTTAATTTTCTCACAACTGGGCCTAACACCTTTTATATAGTTACCATGACAGTAACCAAACAGAATGAATACTTTGTGAGTACTGAGAACAATTTGAGGGTTTCACAGGGAAAAAAGATTCTTTCCTTTAGGTGCCTCTATTCTGAGAATATTTGGATGAGAGAGACCCTTTTTCTACTGTTTTAGAGACACAATATTATTAAAAAGGAAAAAAAAACAGGCAAAAAAAGGCAAGCAATCTATAGGTCTGACTCAATTCCCAGAAAACACAAGTTTCTGTTTCCAGATGCCCTGTCCCTAACTGGGCACACCCAGTTAGAAATCAAAGAACACAGATCTCCCACAGATTGTGTGTTTTATCTGCCTACCCTCCATAGACACCTTCAATAATCTGACCTTATAAAATGGTCCTAAATAGCTATGCTTAATTAATTGGAGGGTCTCCTCCTCCACACATTTGCAGATGGACACTTTTTCCCCTTGGAACCGGCAAGAACATGCATAACATCAATTCCTCGATGCCAAGACACTAATATGTTCAGTACAACCAGTAACTGTAACAAACCCTTTTAAAATCCTGACAGACGAATGAATGCCTCTGACTGCGATGAAACCACAGTATTGGTGTCTGTTGGCGCTTGGAACTATGATAGTTACACCCTCATGGTGAAAGTTACCCAGATCCCAAAATAACTAGAGCTGGGAAGAATGTAACTATTAATGTGTTTGGCCCAATGTCAACAATTGGTTCTTATGCAACACAGAAGTAGGAGACACAGTCACTCTCATACAGCCTCAAGGAAAAACATTTCCTATCTGCTGCTCTCTGCTAGCAGACATTGCTTGGAACATGTAAAAACAGCCTCCATATGAGCTGCAGATTCTCTGCTAACTCGGGAACAACTTGGAGCACAAGATGGAACTGATAATGATTAGATTCTTTCCTCTCAAAAATGGAAGAGGTTTTGGATGCAAGGAGCCCATCTCAGTCCTTTCCACTGGCCAAGAAAAGCAGGCTGAACAGAGCTAGAGGCAAACTACATTAAAAATAATTCTCTAATTTCAAAGAAGTTAATTTTCCCTGAACAGCAAGGTAGAAAAGCTTGGGAAAAAAAATCAGTTTATCTGCAACTTCCTTCAATAATGAAGATAAAGGTTAGTCTATTAAAGTGGCATCTGTTTCCACCAAGAGACAAATATGATAGCAGTAGACTGGGACAACCACAGGCAATGGTGTCCATAAAAACCATGAGTTAATTCAAACAATCTGCTACATGCTGAGCAGAAATGCATCACAGTACAAACACTGTTCTGCAACTCAGGCAGGGATTGGAGACACTTGACCACCAGGCACATACCAAGCAACCTCTTAAGCAAAGTAATACAGATAAAGATTGTGCACTTAACGGGAACACCTAAAAACACATGAGCAAAATGAAGTAATATTAAGTAAGAATTTGGGACAATGCTATTCAGGATGCAGAGTTGCTGTTGCTCTCTACTATTCAATCACAGATGACAAAAGGACATACAGAAGAGGTTGCACCTTTGCAACACTTGCAATTTTTTTTCCACCCATGTATGATTTGAAGGGATACAAGAAATTAGAAGCTGATTAAAAAGTAAGTAAGATTTTGTTGCTTTTTCCTGAACTTCCAAACAGGACTCTAGAGCAAAAGAAGGCAAAAATCATATTCAGTGCTGGTTTCTTACTTCCCCCTGCCCTACACCATGACTGATTCCATTATATCTTTCCACAGCAGCAGAACCAGCAAGAAATGCATCAGACATACATATCCCAGCACTAATAACTTCCAAGCACTTCAACTCAACAGAAATAAAGGGAGAGTCCAGCACCCTCTACGGTTTTTGTATTTTCCATTTATTCACTGTTTGAAAAATTGATGTTCTATGAGTATACCAACAAAATAATCATTACAGTAAAATGAAACTGGGACAAAGTTGGACCTAATGTGTGTCTTATGAAGTATCAAGTCCAAAACAAAAGTATCCCACGCAATTTTCATCTTTTTGGCATGCATTTTTCCATATCCTTTGCTTCCCTTTATACAACAATTGCAAGGTTAGAATCACAAATACTCGGTTTAAATAACCACATGCATGGTATTAAGAAGGAAGGTGCAAAAGATTGCTCACTGAAGTAATTTTGATAACACAAAAAAAGCCTGCACAATCCACTTCTGCAAAAGTAAACCCTTGACAGGACACACCTCTAAAACACATAATTGCACACAAAGGCCTCCTTCTAGGAGAAGCACCATTCTCAAGTTCAAGGATAAATTACTTCATTATTTTACAGTAACATTACTAAGAATTAGGTAAATGGGAAAGAAGGTTCTGGACAGCCTCACTGCTGCTATTTTACAAGCTCTGAGAAAGAAAAAAGGTGGAAAACCAAGTAAAGTTCATGACAATTTCTATGACATTTCTATGCAGCAGAGGCTGCCACTACCATAAAATATCAATATACAAGTAATATAAAGAAGTTCATTGGAATACATCTAGATCCAAATTACTCTCTATTCAAATCAGTTGTAATTCAGTCTTCCTTTCCACTGCACAGAGTCACTCCAGTCTGCCAAATTTATATCCTAATTTCTACTTCCACCAGCCTATCTTGGCACAATTCACTGAACACCTTTCTCACTCATGATTTTTTCATCTGTCAAGATCTGCACATTTCTTAGCACAAATGCTCTTCAGAGATCCTCACAACACAAATGCTAAATGCCAATTACATTTTTGTTCCTTCTCTCACTCCCTTTTGCAAAGGCAGCCTCTTCTTTTGGAAGAATAGAAAACAAAGAAAATTCTTAATATATTCCTTCAGTGGATCAGGGGTAGAGAAAGGAAAAGAGCAATTTAAATACCAAGTACATTAAATTACATTTTCTCTCAATAGGAGACCTTCAGTACACAATCTGAGCACTACCAAGTCCAGAAGACAGTGGCAGATTGTGCTCAACCTAATGGGAACTCAAACTTTCCATGCAGTATTTATGTTCAACTGCTACTCATCTGTGTTTTCTCTTGGCAAATTTTTCAGTTGACTCTTTCTTGGAAGCACTGCTTTTCAAACCTCCACTTTTTATGATAGGCGTGCAATACTAGGTTTAAAATACTAGGTTTAAAAATCCTACTGTTTTGCATGTCCACTCTACCCGTATTTATACAAACATGGAAATGAAAGGCAGCAAATCATTCTGTTTTAACTGTGACTTTGGCTGAACAACTCTCGTTTAAAATGGAAAAAACAGTCAGTATTTCACCATTTTATGGCACTGTTTCCACTCAGCTAGTGTCACTGGCTTGTCCAGTGCAAGTACACTATGTGCACTGATCCACTCTTCTTATTCCTCTCTCTTGAACACTATACTTGCCATTGGTTTTATGATTATACTTAGCTTTGTGATAAGAATTATTGACTGCTAATAAGTTTTAAGCTCATGCTACTTGTAAATTTACTAATGAAAACAATTACTTCACTAGACAGTAAACACAGCAAGTATTATGTGGATATCCTTTTTTATTAGAAGACTGAAACTGCGCCATAATAAAGCTAAAATAATAAGTAGGATATGAATACTCAAGTAACAAAAATGGGGAAACCAACCTTAATTGCAGCTTCTCTCAAGGCCTCCAGTCTCTGCCTACTGCTTTCTTTCATATTTACAACATCTTTGTAATCACCCTGTAGAGCTCTCTGGAGCCCATGGATTGCCTGAAATACTGAGTTTTCACTTTCATTTAGCTCCTTTTGGAAAATTTCGAAGGTGTGCACCTGAAAAACTTTCTCTTCATCAGACAGTCCTGCATCCTTCTCAACTGCTCTGATGGCGTTTTTTAGCTTGTTGAGAACAACATTCTTTTGGCGAAGAAGACCAGACAGTTTTCTGCAGCTCTCCAACACCCACTGCTTCCTCTGAGTGATAACAGCTCCCTTCCCACGGTGCAGCTTTATTGCATGCTTCACTACATCTTCACGTTCTGCAGGGTTTGCTAAGGGGCCACAAGGCAGCGAAACCAACGTCCACAGGGAAATAAATCCAGTCGCCTTCATTCTTCACTTTGTATTGCTCTAGGGAGAAACTGATAATCCACAGCTGCTCAAAGCTTTCTGCTACATGGTTACTGCATCTCCAGTATGCACTCCAGGCTGCAAGACAGTACCAATCAGTTATCAAGCATGGTAACGTTGGGCCATTAGATCAAACGAATGTAGAAAATAAATCCAAGACTGCCTCCTCCATCACAAGCTTTAACAGAACACATACAGTCTTCTTCACTCAACATTTATGAAAACCAAGAAATAGTCTGAGGTTACTGACAGATTTTTGTTTTCCCCTTGACTATTTCCTAGATAACATCTTGTTTTAAAAGCAGTGACTGGAAAGCTTAGTCACTTAACATAGTATTCATCTATATTTCTCGCATAAAAGAAAAGCCTTTCAAAATATCAGGCCATGATGTCATAGGCTGCATTCCAACCCAGCAAAAGAACTCATCCTCCTTAGCTGCCAGTAAATCTCTTATCTCTCCTCAAACCTATCCTAAAATATTGTATCATAATCATTTGTTATTTATAAAGTCTCAGAAGCATCAACAAACTCAACTATACACATTCAACAAAACATAATGATAAAAAAACTTAACTGAATCAGATTACATTATAAATCATAATTGTGGAAGAAAGAACAGCAACTTCCTGGATTTCTGAGTGCTACTAGTTTGGATCAAAGATCTCCTTCACTTAAAAGGCTGTGGGGCTTTGAGGTACTTTACTTCAAAACCTATTAGGGATCTTCAAGATTTTAAAGTAAATTATAAAAACATTAAATCAATTAATTAAGTTCATTTTCCAGTAACTACTTGAAGATCTATACTTAAAACTGCTGTATTTAATTTTAACACCAAGCAGTATAGAATTAAAAAACTGATTTCCTTCCCTCAGAACCTAGAAGGAGCTACTGACATCATTGCAGTATTATTTTCTTTCAAAAAAACCCAAACAAACATAAATACCCTCAAAAAAACCCCTCACACCACAAAGTTACACATAACAATATACAAAATTCTGCACATGGCATTCTAAAAACTCACATCACACACAACATGTTAATAGACCATCAAAACAGCAGGTGTCTTCCCAGAAATTTAGTTAGTCTTGATCATTGGGCCAGCAGCCTTAGTCAGGAACCAACACATGGACAGTCATCTGGAAGCAGTCTGCCTAAGAGAGAATCTTCTTTTCCTACAAGGCAGTAGCAGTTACAATCCCAGATATCCAAGCCAGCCATCATCAATCCATGGAGCTCTGTGCAACCTGGTCTAGATGTCCCTGCCCAAGGCAGAGGGGTTGGAGCTGTTAGTCCTTATGCTCCCTTCCAATCCAGGCCATTCTGTAACTCCATGGGAAGGGAACACGGCAAGCATAGTCATGCATTACCTTCATTTTCTAAATTCCCTCTCATCTCTGTTTCAGAGAGAAATGAGAAAATCTGTCTGTGGGTTGGTTTATCTCTTTTTTTAGTGCATGAAATGCAAGCCAAAGTATTTAGTTACTAAGAGTTGACTGTGGGCTAGGGTTTAACAACAGAAAGGGCAAAAACATTTAAAAATAAGAACTGAAAGGGCAATCAAAGTAGCAAAAGCATATCCCATCAGTATGTCAATAAAATAATAAAGTACAAACATTTCATAACTTTGATAAAGCTGTGGGGCTTATTGCTTTTAAGGAATCAGGAAAATAACAATCCCTACCATCTGGCAAAGTTCTAGAGTGAAATTTAAGGAAATATTTCTTCATATATACAAACTAATGCTCTTCCTATTTAGTAGGCTTGTGGCAGAGGTTTTGCTAAATATGTATTACAACCTATTTCTGCAAGAAAGAGGGAGAAGAAAACATCCAGTGTATATCCAAGGTGAGTAAAAGAGTACTGCATGTCTTGTATGGTACACCAAACCACATAACTTAAATTTGAGCACAGATTTACACCAACAAAGTTCAGTCACTGTTGTGCTGTTCACATACAGGACAATTTTGTTTCAGTGCTTTTTCCTTGGCTAGCCAAAACTGTTTAGAGGAGCGACACCTGGGGCAGTGCTCAAAACCTCTAGAGGGAATAAAGACATCGAGTACCAAAATAATTGATGTGATGCTGAGCGAGAAAAACCCAAAAAAACAACAAACAAAAACACCATAAAAAAAAGTGAAAACCAAAAAAATCTCACCAAAAAAACCACGCCTCTCCACTCACCACCAGTAAGTACCAAATCGGAGTGAACTACTGTCGTCTGGAGTCCTTATTTAAGCAGCGTTTCCTTCCTGCTGGATTGCAGCTCATCTTCCCCCTTTTTCCTTCCTGAACACGACACTGTGGTACCAGATTTCATCCAGCTCTTAATATCGGACCCTGCCTCTCGACCCATCTTGCGGGTCCTTCCACATCTGTGGGTTCACCTCCACCCGCCCCCTTTCCCAATCCCACTCCCCCGGGAGCCGCAGGGCAGCCGGGGCCGTGCCCGCCCGGCACCTCCGCCCCGGTGCGATCCCACCTGAGCGCCATGGCAGCTCCCGGCGCCGCTCCCTGCGGCAGGCCGGGCGGACGGCGGGGCACAAGGGGAGAACAGAAGGGGATAAGTGGAGCGCGGGGGCGACCAGCCCGGCTCCCTCTCCCTCATGGCGGCGGAGGGACGGGGGAAAAGAGGCGGCCGCCCCACCCGGCGCTCTCGGCAGCGACGCTCACCTGAGGGAAGGAAGAAGGCCCGCAGCGGCAGGGCGGGAAGGGCGGGATCGCAGAGCGTCGAGCACGGGTGTAAGTGGGCGGCGGCCGAAAGGCAGAGGGCACCAAGGAGCCCCGTCCTTGCGGCCACCCCTCGCCCCGCGCCCGTGCCCGAGCGCCNGGCGGGAGGCGGCGAGGGCGGGCGGGTGCGCGCCTGCGCGGGAGGCGGCTCCGGGCGGTGAAGTTGGTGGGAGCGCCGGTGATAAAATGGTAGGTTGTGCGAGCCGGGGGGGAGGGGAGCCGGCGAAACCGGGGAGGGGGAGCTTCGAACAACCTCCACGCACCCCCCGGGCTGGCAAGCCGAGCGGCCCCGCGCCTCCCGCAGAGCTGGGTCCCATTGCCCTGCCCGGGGAGGCGCTAGGCGGGTGGGACGACCGGCGCGGGGACACGGGGACGCGCACCCCCCGTGCGGAGTCGCTCTCCCGCCGCCTCCTCTGCCGGGCAAGGAGCGGGGAAGGTCACCGGGGGCAGCGGGGGACGGGAGGGGGCCGGGCCCCGCCGCGGGTATTTTGAGCGCAGGCAGCCGGCGCAGCGCGTATCTTTCCCTTTTTTGGGATTGAGGATGTCGGGGTAAGACACTGCAGCTGCGAGTCCCTCGCTCCCACCGGCCCCTTCCCCGCCGCGGGACGCGGCAGGTGCAGCCTGAGGCGGTGGGAAAGGTGCGGTACAAATTCCCTTGTCATGTCGGGGTGGGGAGGTCAGCCGGGGTTGTTTTGGGCTCTCCTGGTGTCTCTGCAGCAGCTTCAGCGCTTCCCTTGGGTGTGCGGTGCGGTGCCATTAGCGCTGGGAGAGGGCTCCAGAAACGTGACTGAGCTGTGCCTGGATGCGAGGTGCGCATCCCTGTTCGGGTGCCGTCAGCGAGGCTCATGCTGGGGACAGGCGCTCCAGAGGCGGGCCGGCCCCCGGGGAAGGTGCGCGGTGCCGCTCCCGCCGCTGGGCAGTGGCCGCGGATGAGCGGTAGGAACCGTGCTACGTGGCAGGGAAGCGGGCTGGAGAGCCGTGTGTGTTTCTTATCGCTTCAGATGATTCAGTGTTTCGTTAGAACTGGAGCTAGAAAATATCCGTAAGTGCCCGGTGTTAGCTAGGCTCGAAAGAGGACATGAGGTTTGATTTGGCGTTGTTGGCAGAGTCCTCTGTTCCGAAGTGATAATCGCTAAGTTGGTTGCTCAGAAGTTTATGTAACTGAGGAAGATCTAGGTGCAGAGTCTCCCTTAGCTAAGCCCTCATGAAAATTTGGAGGCAGACTGGAGCTTGAAGCCAAAGGATTATTGGTTATTTACTTACCAAAGTATGTAGTAGGTATATTTTGCACGTTTTTCCTCCCACCATACATATTTCTGATGTAAAAAGAAACCTGGCATATTTCTTCTTGTATTAGAATATGAAAAATCTTTTAGGAAACACCAAAGTCCTTATCTTGTTTACATGATGTATTTCTTGTCTCAGGACCATCTCTAGTCAAGATGTCCATATGGGTACCAGAGATAAAAAGTAAACAGAAAGATGGTCCCGTGTTTACTGCTCACTGGATCGGGATTCAGTTCTCTTTTAAGAGACCCGTAAATTTTCCATTATACCTAGCAATTTAAGCTGTAGTGGAGAATTCATACAAATTTCTCAGCTTAATTGTTGGCCCATAGCATGTATTAAGTATGGCTTAGCAAAATTGGAAAGTACAGAATATAATAAAAAACAGAATTTGATTTAAGCTATCTCCTTCTGCTTCCAGCTTCATGTAAAGAATAATGTTGAAATATGTTACAAGCAAATTTTCTCCCTGTAAAATGCCCTTTCCTACCTCTTAAGTGTTCCAGAATTTAGGAATATTGTCTCAATATGGTTGCTGCAATTGAGAGGAACATCATATTAGTTTCTGTAGACCACTGCAACTGGCTTTTTGCTCTTTAGTGTATTATTAGTATAAATGTACTTTTCAAAGTTTAATTAAAGTTTTAGATCATGTTTACAGCAATCTTACAGTTTTATTGTAACATTCAACAGTCTCCTATATGTCTGCTTCATCTATTTGATTTTTGCCTTATGTCTTCTGTTGGCAATGTTTGATAACATAACAATATGAGAAATACTTCTGCCTTTTTCAGCTGATGACTTAAAATTATTAAGCTTTGCCTTGTTAATTATTGCTAAGAAAATATTAGGAAAACTCTTGGGTATTTTTTCTCCATGTATGAAGAACTTATACAGAATTTGAGAATCTGTAAGTTGCACCTTTTTAATTTCTGTTTTTTATAACCACTAGGCATATCTTTCAGAAGATAACCATATTGTAATATGACGAAACTTGTGTTTACTGCTGTTACAGAACAGAAAAAACATCAGCATATGTGAGCAATAAAGCAGAAATACAAGTTTGTTACTGACAGAATATGTGCTGCTAAAAATGTATATATAGATGCTGTCATTTCAATTTTCAGAAGAAAATGCTGTCTGTTTAACTGCAGAAGAACAAGGCTTTGTCTTCCTGTAACTCTGAAGTGAAAGTTGTCATCAACAAGAAAACTAAAACCTTTAAGAGATAGGCATTAGTAGTAGAATGCTGAAACAAACTTCTGGATTAGCTTCATTGGCTTTCCTGCTTCTTTTGCATCCCAAAGCATAAACTTAAATCATCCCAGAAGGACAAGGTCCGCCAGTTTATGGCATTTACCCAGGCTGGTGAAAGGACTGCTATATACTGCTTAACACAGAATGAATGGAAACTAGAAGTGGCAACAGACAACTACTTCCAGAATCCAGACTTGTACTACAAAGAATCCATGAAAAATTCAGTAGACAAGAAGAAATTAGAACAGTTGTACAATCGATACAAAGGTAAGGTTTAGTTTTCTGGGGAGTTTCTGGTTGGTGGGCTTGGGCTTTTTGTTGTTGTGAATTTTGTTTTGTTTTTTTCTAAATTATGTTGTGTGAGGATTTTTTTCCTCTACCTCTTTTAAGGAGTTTTAAATAAAGCTTGCTAACTTTTGCTTCTCATTATGTGTTTATAGTAACAATGTAAGAGTGAAAGAAGGTTTTAAATGCTCTTAATAATCTCTACACAACTTCTGTAGAGATTTCTGTAGACTTTAAACGTAGGAAATTAAAGTGAGGAAAAAATGCTAGCTGTCAGATATGGTAGCAAAGTTTATTAGGCAACTTATGTGATTTTTTTTTTTTGCTCTTAAATCTTCATGATGGTCTTTCCATGGCAAAATAATACATATTGTTGTTATGCTAACATTTGGGGAATTAATTCTGTTCAGAGACAGTAATATTTCTATACATTACAATCAAAACTATTTCAGATAACATTACAGCTAGGAGTGTGACAAAACAGTCATATGAAAACTCAAAAACTAGAAGCTACATCCTTATTTAATTCCTTCATGCTGGCATATTACAGCAAAAATAATGTGTCTTTTCAGAGGGACTTGGAGGGAAAACCACAGGAAAGTGGATTAAAAGCAGACTTACTTCTTTTCCAAGTTTAATTTTACATTGTTGTTAAAAAAAACAACAGCGGCAAAAAAGATAAGGCATTTAAATATAAGAATGTATGTGATCCAAGTGACTGTGCTTGCTGAATTCCGGCCATCTGACATGAATGTTCCTTGTTCATGTTGGAGCAGTGCAGGCTGGAATCATTGCTAGCTCCTGTTGAAATCCGTACATCTCATGTTTGAAAACATGACCTCTTAACCACTGCTCAACTGTAATTTTCTGTACTTTCCTAATTGAAATATATGGCATACTTTGTGTACTCTTTTTCCTTTCTTTATATGTCACCGTTCCCACCATTTTTTTTTCTTTACATAATCTGTTCTATTTTAGGTGTAGGGATTCTTTCATACTGCAGTATTGTGTGGTAATGAATTGTGTAGGGACAAAGAACAAAAATGCTATAGGATTTCCTTGTGAAGACAAAAACCCAGAGAGAAACTCAGAGAACCATGTTTTGCTTTATATATGCCTATGTGTATATTTACACATATATATAAATACAGCGTATACATATATCTGAATTTTTTTGTTTGCTTCTTGAGCTTAAGTCTTGGAGATTGCCGGGTCAAGAATATATATTCAAATTCATAAATGCTGTTAAGAAGACCTAAAATGGAAGATTATCACAAATGTTATTTCTTACTTGGAGATTTCTAGCAGTGGCAAACTGCACCATCTGACTTTTGTGAAAGCAAGTCTAGCCAGTTTAAGTGTTTTAGTTAACAGCATACCTTTGTTGTTCTG
Organism: Anthoscopus minutus; assembly: GCA_013399455.1. Lineage (NCBI taxonomy): Eukaryota > Metazoa > Chordata > Aves > Passeriformes > Paridae > Anthoscopus > Anthoscopus minutus. The sequence goes on along the minus strand of VWYI01025717.1, from coordinate 74,187 downwards.
GCACTTAAACACTGAGGCTGTGAGCATTAAAAACTTTCACAAGATTTGACAGAAGACTGTAAGTTTTGGTTAAGCACATTTCATTGATTCACACCTGGCTTAAACCTATCACTGCCCTTTGTTCTACAAGGCCTATTAGATACTGCGCTGTACTCGAAATCGGAAATGTCTTTTTCTGTGCGTTTTTTTCCTTAGTTTTCCTACCTGTTTATCCAGCAACTCAGTCAAAACAACAATTGCATTTTTGTTAATAGTTGCCTGGATGATATGAAAATTGTTAGGGATGAAAAGTCCTTGATATCCACCAGAATTTTTCCACTGATTTCAAGAGAGTGCACATCTTGCCCTTCAGTTCTTAAATTACTCCCCAAATACACAAAAAATGTTTACATGTCTTAGAACTAGTTGAACAGATGTATTTACTTGTTATTTGGGATTTGAGGTCCCTGAACTATACCATGGGTGTAATTCTTGGTTTAATAGATGTGAGTCTGTTTGCCAACTTAACTTCCTCTCTGGAATTTGATTTCTTTCACTGTAGTATTGGGTGGAAAAGTAAAAGAAGTCTTGGCTTAAGAACTAAAATTGTATTTAAAAAGTTTTATCTAGGCTTGATTTTTCTTTTTAAATCAGCTTCTTGGATTAGCACTTAAAAATAGCATGGTTGAAAATGGTAGCAGTTTAAGAAGTTAGTATTAAATCCACTCAAAAGATGCTTTTCTACATAGCCCAACTTATGATATTGAAATGTCTTCCTCTCAAAAGCTGGGAAAGACAGTTTTGTGGTTTGTAAACTCTCAGGCTTAGAAAACCAGAGCCGTGGGTTTACTTTCTTTCATTTTCAATTGTTTTTTTCTTCTCCAGTTATCTAAGTGTACATGCAGGGGGTTGTTTGTGTGGGGGATTTTTCGAGAGAGAATTTTGTTACAGAATTATTATAAGGCATCTACCAACATTCAGAAAGATGCTAATGGAAAAATACTGTGTTTCACTTGTACTAAACTGTATTAATTACCTTGAGATTCTGCTATGCTAAGGCATTATTTGAACAATGTTCTGGTGATTTCCCTGACTTAAAATTAAACCCTCAAAATATTTAAATGTGGTATTTAAGTAAATATAGTGGATACCCATATGTCACTATCAGGAAAAAAAATCTGAGGTCTAATGTGGTAGGTATATTTTTTTTGGACTTGATTTTGGGTTGTATTTTTAAGCTTAATGCACGCTGACCAATATAAATATATTGTACATTTTGATTTGTTTACCATCCTTACTGTTTCTAAATATAGGCAGCATCTCCTGAGCTAATTCAAATCTTTTATAGAGGATTGTGGAGGGAAAGCAAAACTATTTCATTGATGTTAGCAGATAACTTCAGGAAAAGTTGCAAACCAATTTCTCTATAAATTTACAGACTACTTAATCTGTTTACTGATTCTCTTTTAAAAGTATCTAGACGTCAAGTGAAAACATTTGTGAAGGTTATGAAAAAATGAGTACCTGTATTATGCAGCACATCAGAGCTGTCATGTGATTATTTGTTAATATGTTTCATAAATAATTATAATTATCCTCTTTGTATTTTGTACTGCAGACCCACAAGATGAAAATAAAATTGGCATTGATGGGATTCAGCAGTTCTGTGATGATTTGAGCCTGGACCCAGCCAGTATCAGTGTTCTGGTTGTGGCATGGAAATTCAGGGCAGCTACTCAATGTGAATTCAGTAAAAAGGAATTTGTTGATGGCATGACAGAGTTGGGGTAAGTATCCATTTCTGCATAGTTTATAATGTAAGGCCTGAACCATGTTTCTGTTCAAAACATTTTCAGTTAAATTTTGTGAAGCTTTAAAAAGCTGTTGAGGCTAGTGCCAAACTTGACAGGTGCAAATGCCTGCAGTGTCTTTTCTTCCTTGAACTGGTGCTTTACTGCAAAGCCTTAATGACCACAGTAGGGGGGAAGCAAAACAATTTCTACCTGTACAACAAGGGAGTCAGATGGATTCATGTCTCTCTTTATGTAGTTCATAGTAAGCATATGCATATTTGTGTTAAGGATTTGAGTTGGACCTCCTGCTGTTAAAAACTGAAAGTCACTGAAGGTGTATGAGGGGAAAATAATGTCAGTGTTGAAGCAGAAAAGAAATAGCAGAAGAGAGTCTTCAATTCTTTCCCTTAACCTTGCCACCAGCAAATGGACCCATATTTATTTTTGTCCATTTTACCATACTTCTGTCTTTTATACTAGGTATTTCATTTGTACAAAATATCTATGAGGAATTGAAATAAAAATGAGGATATTTGTAGTAGAAAAGATGGATCCAACTGTGATATAACTGAAAAAAATTTCCTTCCTGGATTATGGAGCTATTCTGGATAATAAACTTTGAATGTTGCCTCTGTTTACCAATAAAGTGAAACATTTGCCATCATAAAATAATATTTTGTGTATAACTTTTCCTTGCAAGAGGAGCAGCATTTATAATATCTAGAGATGTCAAATTACTCTTTTTAACAGATTGCATTAAATGTGTGGATAAGTACAGTTTATTACTTGTTCCTGGTTTTTGTAGCCAAACAATTTCATTTGATGTTGGAATGACACTTTATCAATATATTTCTCAGACAGACCAACTTTTAGGAAGTGTGGTGGCTATTTCTTGAGCAGAGATTATAGTAGTCGGATGTTACTGATCTCATCAGTTACTGATTTCTTTTTAAGCTTTCCTTTTTAGGAAATTGTGATGAAATAATTTTTTATACCATCTGAAGTTCGCTGCTTTATTTTGTCCCATTGGGTAGAAATTGCAAGAATAACTATGATTTTCTAACCATGGACAGAAACTAAATGCTCATGCTGTTATATTAAAGGTTGTCAGCATTTCTTTTTTTTTCCTCATGAAAGTGATTAAAAAGATTTTGATAAACCACCTGTTCTTGGAACAACAACTGTTCTTGAGAGCATAATTTGGCTGCACCCTATTGCCACAGCACTTACTGAGAACTCGGAATGATTTTGTTACATACTTGGAGGCACAGTGTCTGGTTTTTAGCTATGAACACGAGTGAGCAGTCAAATGGAAAGAAATTCCCTGGGACTTAGATCACACAGCATCTTTAGGATGCATATGGGACAGTATTTTTATTGACTAGATCAAGTCCCAGTGAAACTGAGCTTCTCACTTGAAGACTGTTGGCAGAATTCTTTCTTTTCCGCACCAGGTACTGCTGGAGGCCAGAAAGGTACTTATTTTTATCTGTACCATGTGAGACAGTTAACACTGCCTTTTTGTTTTATGGATGTTGTTATAGTTACCCATCCTTTAATAGAATTTTTCTTGAATCTTTAGAATGAATACAAACATTTGCCTACAGAGAACTTTCAAATTCACAGTTGTGATAGCTGCTTCTTTTGAAAACCATTTGCTTCACTTTGAGTTTCTAGGTACAATTAAAGATACTGGTAATGTCCTGTAAACCTTGAGTATTCATTTAATGTCTCGTTGTGGCAGAAACGCTTTCCCTTTTAAAAGTGTGTCTTGTCAGCTCAGGTGTTTGCAGTGAGCTTTGGTGGTATTATTCAAGGATGTGTTTCTGTTAGAATTTCTGTAACTTGATTCAGTCTTAACTTACCTGTGCCAGGCTGTTAGTTTGCCAGCCTTCAGGCTATCATTTAAGTCTCATTTTGTTCCTTGGTTTTATTCTCAAGTGTTCTATGATGGGGAGAGAATGACTACAAATAATAGTTTTGTTTAGCTGGAAGGTCTTCAAATGTTAAGATGAACTGTAAAAATGTAGTGTGAAGCTCTTTGTTCAGGAGGGCAGGGAATAAGCAACGTCTATCTAGATTAAAGCAAAACAACACTTGTGTTACCACATCTGTCTCAGGGGAAGGAATAACCAACTCCAGTGAGGCTTGGCTATTCTTTAAGAACAGAATAGCATCTGTTCAGAAATTCATAAAGAGCTAGAAAAGTTAAACCACTGAATCCCATTTGCATCTGTATCTAATGGATGCCTGTATACAATGTTCCACTTAAAATTCTTTAGTAAAGGCACATGAGCATTTATGTTTTCAGAATGATATCCACAAAGATAATCTGTTTTGTCTTAACCTCTGTTTAGTTCTGCTCTTAAACTAAACCATAAAAAGGTAGGGGGAAAGTAGGAAGAAATTTTAAATATATGCAAATAATGTAATCTCTTTTGAACAGGTGTGACACCACAGAAAAGCTAAAAGCTCTATTGCCAAGACTGGAACAAGAGCTAAAGGATCCAGTAAAATTCAAAGATTTTTATCAGTTTACTTTTAACTTTGCTAAAAATCCTGGACAAAAAGGTCTAGGTAAGTAGAAAAAAAAAAGAGAAAATGTCTGCAGTCAGTGAAGTCTTCCAAATGTTTTTAGTACTACAGTATTCTCATTGGTAATTGTATAGTAAATTCATTATTGATTTCTTTCACTGACTTCTCTTTCCTGTCTTGATTCATTTAATCTCCCCTTGGAGCAGATAATTTATCTCTGCCAGTATTGACATTATCTCACCTCTTGTCAAACGAAGTTCTTGCAGTTCTTCAAGGTCTGACAAATTTTATGGTTTTTAAATACTGAGCTAGTGAGCTCTGTGTTTTAAGAGCTACTGAAACAAGATGTCTATATCAGCTCAGGAGGAGGGAGAAAACTAGGCAAAATTTACTGTTCTTAAAATTTTTAGTTTTAGCTCAGTTTTTATGTAAAGTTTAGAAAAAGGGTATTATGGACTTGTTTTAAAACTAGTGAGTAAAAATAAGCATCGTTTATATAGCATTAAACTATTATTCTTCATAAAAGTTTGAGATTTATCCCAGTCTATGCCTTGTATTGCTGGAGTAAAAGTGATACATCATTTAAATTCCATTTTTTCTTTAAATCAGAAATCTCTAGTTTGTGTATAGATTAAAAAAATAGATGAAGTTCTTTTTTCAAATTTGTGTCAGCTTTCAGAAGACACCATGTAGGAAGGAATTAATGTTTTTTGCATAGAATAGCACTGTACCATCATCCCTGTTCTTGGTGCTGTGTGCGAGAGGAAGTGGTTTGTTGGGGTTTTTTTTCCTTTTTTAGCATAGCCACTTCAAATCTATGTCTAAGTTACTTGGAAAGCTGATAAATGTTTTTCTCAAGAAGTGTTGGGAGAGCAGAATATAAATTTAGACCTCAACCACGTGTGTCTTTTCCACATTCTTTACTTTGAATATCTTGTCTTTCCTGGTGTCTTTTTTTTCTTTTTCTTTATTTTTTTTCAACAGTTTCATTTTTCATTTCATCTGGCACTCTGTCATGGCTCACGTGCCACTTTTACTGGCACAAAAATGAAGAAGCCTTGTAGTGGCTCTGTGAGACTGGTTAGAATTAGCTAGTCTTCATTAATAAGCCTTAGTACTTTCAAATTGCAGAGAAGATAAATCAGTTACAGCTGAGGTTGGAATTTATTGGATACTTAAAGAAGTATAGCTTCCTGTTTTAATTGGGTTGTTCCAACATTAAACTCATGAATTTGGGCAGTATATTTCAAAAGCTTCTCACCTAAGCTTCTATAAAGAGTGAAGGAGGGGAGGCAGCCCAACCCAGATTTTCTAACTGAATGTGTGACATGAGGGGGAAGCTGACTTGTTTTCCATTCCTCCTTTTTATTCAGTATTGGGGGTCCTTTCATTTGTAAGTCTGTCTTCTCTGTTATGTAAGAAAGATGTTTTAGTGCCAGAAAGTACCAAAGCTCCTTCTTGCATTAAGTTGAACTATTTGCAGGAGAGAGTAAGAAGTGCAAAAACTGAAGTAAAAACTTAAACTACGGAATGAATTAATAGGAAGTGTTGCTGATTTCAGTTTTCAGGAATTTTAGTAATTTCGATGATGTTTAGAGTCTCTTAACTTCCAGTACTTACTTCTTATATGGCAGTATATTGCTGGCATTTTTCATCAGACTTTTTCTGGTTTTGCTTAGATGATTCTAGATAGTAAGTAAATATAAGCAGATGCCACTTTTACTTCAGTGGAGATACACCATATTTCTTGGATCACCATAGGTTGAGTAGGAAGAGACTATTGAGCAAACGTATGGACTAATGTGACTTTTCTGAGGGATTGAGGCCAGTGATAGCTTACTCAAATAAAAATTAGCACTGTATAGGTTTGGAGATGGAATCTTTACAGGGGTTATCCATCGTAGTGGAGCAAAGAGGTGAAGGAAAATATAAGTTTACAGGTACGTGTTTGTAATAACCACAGAAGGAAGCAGTATGTTGTAACCAAGGAAGAAGATCCCACCTGTTAGTTTAGTGGAGTGCCTACATGAGTTGAAAATTCTAGTTGCTTCAGATACATTTAATATAGGTTTAAGTTTGGTTTTTCCTTTCTCATTTCACTTCCTCTACTCTGTATACATTTACGTATTTTGTCCTGGAATGAGCAAATGTCCATCTTTGCTCTCTGTCTCCAGGGTTGTTTGTTATTTGTGTCCAATGACTGTGTGCCCTATTGTGAAGGTGATGTGGGAATTAATATCAGCCATGTACAAAGTCTGTTTCTGTCTTACTCAGTTTAGAGCTTTTACATTGATTAAGTCCAGATAGTTAATCAGAATGAATAATTAGTTTTGTTGCCATCTGAGCTGGTAGAAATCTGTGCCTAGCTCTGTCTAGGTCATCTTACAGTGATGACCTTTCCTTCTTCCCCACATGCACATTAGATGACATTCAGTCAGTATAGGATGCTGCTTAGCTCCTGCCCAAGCTGCTTGCCTTAAAGTCTTTCTGGTGAATTGTAACTTGGAGGAGACTAGAGTTCTGTCAAGTAAAGGATAAATTTGAATGGTTTGAATTAATGAAGTGGAAATAATCTAGGAATTCTTTCCTAAATTTCAGTTGCTTAATATTTTAATGTGATTTTTCTAGGGTCTGAAGTATTTAGTGTTTTTTCTTATTAGACTGGGAGCTTAAATCACCAAGTGTGGTAATTGTACTTGTTGGTTAGGGGACTGATATGTAGGCTAAAAGAATATTGTCTCAGATATACACAACCTAGAAATGTGCCTATTTGAAAACTAAGCAAGTTTGATATAGTGCCAGTGACAAATGAGGAAATTGATAGTCTTAGCAGATTGTTAATAGAAACCTTTTATAAAAGAAGACATAATTTAAATCCTTCTGTTAGGTCCTTCCAAGTGCTAGGGCATCTTTTTTTTAACAGGAAAAAACTCTTGAGAGTAGAGCTTGAGACCAGATAAGAGATTAGAAATGTGTCTTTGATAAGCAGACTGATTTACACAATTATTTTTCTTTTTTTTTTGTTGTTCGTTATCTTAGCATATTGAAACCATAAGAAATGAGTGAAAGATCTCTGAAATGTTCAAGCAGCAGTACTTTGGTTATGAGTTGTGTTCATTGCACCATCATTTCAGATTACTTTTTTTTAGATGTGTATCTGCCATTTTAAGAAGTGATCTGCAACAGTTACTACTTTATTTATTGTCCCCTCTCCTCTCAAAAACACCAGGAAATATTGAATTATGGGTTCCTTTTTAATAAGGTGGTCTTTAAATTTAAAAGGTAGAGAAATACTTACGTAGTATATGTCCCTTGTGCTAGACAGGCTGAACATCTACCAAAACCAATTCTTGCACATGCTTTTCTAACCAAATGCTCTGTATATTGTATGCTACAATATATACTAAATTGCCTTTTCAGTTTCAATTGCTATTAGTAAGATTTGAGATCTGATTTGTACTGATCCTCTTGCTGAACAAGTTTGAGAGGCATTGCCTTCACAAAATAGAATCTTAAATTTTTGATGGCAGGTTTCATACATCTTTGTCCATGTTTGCTTAAACCTATTGTTAGGTGGTTTTTTTAAGTTTTTCCGGCATCTAACTTAAATCTCTGTTTCTGAATTTTCCAGTTTAATACTTTTACCAGCCAAAATAAATATGCAGAATACATTTCCTTAGAGTGGGAAACAACTTCTTACATAGTTGGAGATTATGTATGTGTCTTCACTTACTCTCTGGACTAAGTAAAACCAACGACCCTGATAAATTTTACCTCCTAGCTCTCTGATACTGGAATTTTGTCTTCCAACTCTCATTTCCTTTGCAGTCAAATTGATCTAATTTTCTCTTGTCATGTAGTACCCAAACAAGCCAGATCCCTTCAGTGTGTCATAGATATTTTGCTTCTTGTTTTGTATCCTTTTGAGTTTGCTTAAGTTTGATACTGTCTGCAGTTTGCAATCTGTTATACTATTGGGTTTCTGCAGCACTGCAATGTACCCAGTTAAGTCTGATCTTTCTGATCCTATATTTCTGCAGTTGATTACTCCCACTAGCACTATGACTTTGCACTTTCTTTTTAATGAAATCTTTCTTACTTGCTTCCAAGTAATTTTCCAGTTTGTCCAGAAAATTTTCAACCCTGTCTTCTATCTTGAGGTTTTGTCTAAGTTGCACATTTAACAGAAGGTTTTTTCTTGTATTGGGCAGTGTTAGATACAGGACTGACCCTCTTGGATGAGTTCCTTTCTTCCAGTCTGGCAGGGAATGCCTGAGGTTCTTCCAGAACTCCTTTGACCTTCATGAAGTTTCAGACGTGGTAGGAAGCAGTTTGAGGTTCGCCTCAGTATTCTGAAGCAATCTCACTGTATCTGTCTTCACTTTGGGCAGCAGTGCTTGAAGACTGAATTTCTAAAAGTTTTTTTCTGAAATAACTGTCAGTTTTCATTGAAGCTTTTTGCTTGGAACATAGCTTGGAAAAAAAATCACTGTGTACCCCAGACTTTCTGGAGTTCTCATCAGGACACAGTATCTTTTATCACACCAACTGCCATTTGTAAGATGGGGAATGGAAAGGCACAAAAGCCCTCCTTAGAAGTTTTTTTGGTGGTAGAAGAATTTGGTACCTGACACAGCCGCCTTCATAATTCAGAGGGGATTTTGCTCCAGGAAAGTGGTCTTGGTGGGAGTGTGTGTATAGTTTTGTATTTTATTTATTTTTGGAAAAGCCTGTCTTCCCTTGCTTTTTAACTTCTTCAGTTCTCCTCAAAAGCAATGTGAGATAGATGGGAAGAATCCGCTCCAATAAACTAAGTTACATCTGTTCTGTCATTCCCTAAAATAGACACAGAATTCAGTACACCAATACTCATTCCTAGAAATAGGACTGCCTTTTATAGGAGTCTCTTTTCTACAGTTCATGTGGCGATGGTAAGGAATTTTTATTTCTCTTTGTATCTGCAGGACTTCTGTCGCTATGGTCTCATCCAACACGAATGTTTTTATTTACTTTTAATAGCTCAGTATCACCAAGTAGAACACTCCAGTCTGGGCACATGCTGTTTAAAGAAGTGAAAGTAGTAGCAGTCCCCCAGGGTGATCTATTGTGTAAGGAGTGAGATGCAGAGGAGGCAAAGGCTGAGTGCATAAGATCTGCCATGATGATCTTGAAGCAGAAAATGATGTTCTGATTAATGTCACTGAGCACCCAGCTGTTGAGTGTCTTTCAAATACATCTGAATAGATTTGATCATTATCAAAGAAGACAATGGATGCTTATAACTGTTAAAGACTGTGACCCTCTAAGTGGTGGACAGAATTAAGGAAAAAAAGCCAGCCAAGTTTCAACACAGCAGTGCCATCTCAATGGCTGCATGTTGGACCTGGAGTACATAATATTTAGATATATTAAACTTGATCTGCATTTTGTCTTTATAGTTTGAAGATGCAGTTTATCAAGTTACCTGGTTTGCTAGGAGACTTTAAAAAGAATTTTTACGGATAACTATGATTCTGTCTTTAATCTGCTTTCTTATGTTCTTACTACTATGTATAGATATTTAATTTTTGCATGGTGCTGATTTGGAGAGGTTTATCTTGCTTTCAGCTCCCAAGGTTCAGCTTTTCTGCTGCAGTTTGAGTGAAATTTTGTATCATAGCTCTTGTTGGTAAGTGTATTAATAGGATTGTAGGTCTTTTGTCATGTTGTCTACAGAGCTGTTGAGATTTCTAAGGGCACTTTGAAGCTTAAAAGAAGGTCTTAGCTCTATTTTTTTAAATTTTTTTATTTGTTTTTTAAACCTGACACTTGCTGTGATTCTCTTACTGGGCCTCCCTTTGAGGCTCGAAAAGACATGATCAGGAGTTTGTTAGAGTTTGTTTCAGCCCTAGGGAGGAGCTTAATGCATTCTTTCATGGTCTTCGCTTTCCTACATGGAAACTAAAAGCCGATTTGGCCCTTCATCACTTCTTTGTGATCCCTTCCTCTGCTTGCTGGCTCAAAAGGTTGTGCTTCCTTCTCTCTGCCAGTTGCCTGGGATCAAGCAAGAGGTGAAAGATGAGGAGGGCATTCAGACTTGACTCAAATATTACCTCAAGACCAGAAGAATGACTATCTTTGCACCCGGTATGTGGACTTCAAGGAGGTTTCTTCTCCTATAAGCAGATGAGTATAATGTACTCTTTTTAATTGAAGCGACATCAGCTTTGGCTTTTATTATAGCAGTATCTCAAGATTCCCTGAAGAGCTCTTTAGACATTAGGGGAGGATATTTTTTCTTTCTATTTTGTTTCCTTTTTTTACTCCTGCCCTCCCCACAAGCTAGTTATCAAGATGTCCTCCCCTTTCAATGAAGAATTAGAGTCATAGGAGTGAGCACATGGAGGAAAGTGAATGAAATCTATAAGTGAATTTTACAGTTGTATTGAATGTGGTCTGTGAATGCTGTATTTTAGGTGTTCCAGTGACCTGGGTTTGTGTGTATGGTTCTTGCTTTATTTTTGTTCACATTTTCCATCTTGAAAATGCCAGCAATTTAAGAGAAACTTGGTATAGCCAAGGTGTTCTGATCAGTAAAAGTGTGGCATAACTGGCAGTTCTACTTATGCCTCATTGATTCTTCATGTTCGGACCTTGTTTGGTTATATCCAGTCAATTTTAAGTCATCTGTTGTAGTTTATCTGAATGATACGTGGAGAGATTTGCAGAGGCAAAAGGATTTTTGACATGGCTACAGTCAGGTTCATTAGGCAGCATTTAAACTGGTGTTCAGCCAGCCATCTCCTAAGTCTAACTTAATTCCAAAGTAGTTCATCTGTTTTTGTGGTTAGGGTGATAAACAGTTAACCATGAGAGGTTCTGCATGGAATCAGGCTGCTTCAGCGTGGCAGATGCTGAGACAGAGCCAGTGAGCACAGCCAGACCCTGCTGGATTCCTGCAGTGCTCCTCTGAAATCCATGTGCTGTGCTTCCTCCTGTCTACCACAGGCACTTAAGGCTGACACTGCCCATTATCTGTCCCCTAACACAGGGCACTGGGAAGCTCTTTGCTTAGGTCTTTGCAGAGATGAATGGATCCAGCTCATCTAGATCCCAAGCCATGATCTCTGTTTGTATCACCCTTGCTTTTTTCTCTTCTGCCTATCTTCTGTGAGGGAGCTTCCAGTTGCAACTACAGGCTATTTTGCTCTAGGCTTTTGGCTGTTCAATTAAATGTTTTTAGGTTTAATCCTCTTGATGTATTCTTGTTATTTTGCTGATTAGGAAAGAAGAAACTAATTCTTGTGTGTTCTTAGCAATTTGGAGGCCAAAGAAGACACTTAAATATCACTCAGAAATGAAGAAACAAGGAAATTACTAACTCACTGAATCTTGCAAGTATTCACTGTATGCTTATTGGTCAGGCGGGTATAATAGTCCTGTTGTTGAGACAGATTGACACTAGTTTCCATTGTTCTTACTCGTGCATCTGTTTCAACACAGAGTTGAAAAGTTTCATTAGTAAAGTTTAATTAGTGGTAATCTATCCATTTCAAACATGAGTGCATGAGCAGGTCTTGTTGGTAGGGTAGACTGAGAGCTGGTAAGCTCTATTTGGCAGCAATCTAGTAATGATTTTTTCTTTCTTAACAAGATTAGCATTTGATCAAATCTTAAAAAGTAGATGCAGGCTGTATTTCTCCTTCTGCATTAATTGTGCTGTTTGTTATCACTTCAAGCTTTCTGTTCAATCAGGATAGAAGAGGCTGAGGTTTTTTTTAAAGCAAGTTTAGAATGAGGTTTTAATGTTTGAGGATAGATCAAACTGCATGCAAAGTACTATTTCTGATTGAGAAAAACTGTTTAAGGGTGTGCATGGTATACAACTCTCAATAGATACTGACACTAAAAATATTTTTGGTTTGAAAGGAAAGCCCAAACTATATATTGTACAGTATAGAGGTGGTATTTTTATGATGTTCTTTAACCATTTAGCAATTTTATGCTTTAGATATGAACATGGGTGTTAGCAATGAAGTCTTTTAAACTGAACCTTGTCTAGGTGTTTTCAGAGATCCATGCATCTGTCTTTTTCTGTTTATAAAACTTACATTATTGGTCTGTAATGTGAGTAGCATATATTTTGTAATAAAAAACCCAGCATTTTTTATAGTTCTTATTGTAATGATGCCTTTCTATCTATACAGCAGTGAAAGAGGTATTCCTAAGATGGCCTGAGGAATTTTTGCCTTGCAAAAACATCTTCCTCTGGGGGTGCAGACCTCTAATGGCATAAAGGCTTTGCTCTTTTTTTAATATCTATTAGTGCAGCACTTATTGTAGCAGACCCACAGCCTTACTGTTTATTGATACTACTGTCAGCATGCTAATGTAGAATTTGAGCTCTGTAACTAGATCTTCCCTTTAAGGCAGAAAAATCTTCTTTTTTGTCCTCCAGTGCCAAATTTTTCAACCTAGGTAGGGAATTGTCTTCAAACAGAAGTGTAGGCATATCTCCTGAGACTGTGGCAAACCCCAAGGCCTAATTTCCTCGTGTACTTAAGGACTGCATAAACTGGCACCACTACCAAAAGTGATAGTCCCATCTAGTCCTTGTGTTCAAATAACACTTGTGTTAGTGATGCCTTTGTGGGATTACAATGAACTAGATGGGCAAGATTGGACTTTTTTTTTCCCAATTAGTAAATTTTATGGAGATAAAAACTATCCTCCTTGTGCCTATTGGGAGGAGCAGCTTCAGTGTGGACCTGTTTCATCTACTAGAGAGCAGCATCCTCAGTGGTATATGCATTTTTCATGTGTTATAACAATTAACTTCTGCATCTTTGTGCAGGAGAATTCATTGGCAGACACATGTACACAGTGTCCCTCGAGTGTCGACTTAGACAGTGTTTCACATGCACTGTGTTAAATACAAATTTTTAATAATCAAGCTCACCTTAACATAATACTGACTGACAAAAACCGAGGAAGTGTTCTCTCTTTTCTCCCTTTTACCTCTTCTTTTTTGGCACTTTTAATCTTTGTTTCCCTACCTGTGCTTTCTTCCTTTTTTCAAGGAATATTTCCATCAGAAGTATAAACTTTTCAACTATTAAGGTGTTATTAATTCAAAGTGCATTTTGCTTAAAGTTGTCACATAATAGATGTGCAAGGTTTGCTTGGAGAGGTTGTCTTCATAAAGAAGCCTGAGTGAGTGGAATCAGAGCCAGTTACTTTACAGTGAAGTTTAGAAACTTAAGATTTTTTAAGTTTCTCCTTTATCATTCTTTTTACTTTTCATTTGGGATAACAGATAATAATTAATCTGCATATCTAAGCAGCAAGTAGTGCTATTAATTACTCTCTTCTGTGTATTTTTTTGTGAAGAATGAATGTGGTGGCATAGACAAGAAGAACTGAAGGAAGTTTATTAGGGCATAATTCATGTTCTGTCCTGAAGAGCACTGATCATAGTAGCACAAACACTGGTAGTACTGTCCCTGTGTAGATAGATAGAGGCATATTGCACTTCTCTACATCTTAACTGCTGCACTTCACCCAGGCCCCAGCCCAGTCTGTAACAGGAACTCCAGGGACATGGCTGTGTTAAAATCTGGAAATTCTCTTTCAGACATTAAGTTTGATTTCAGGTGACACAGCGTTCTTCAGTTTGTAGTGTGATATGTACAGTTTCAAAAACCATTCTTCCTTCTTGTAGGTGCAGGTCAAGTTTCTGTTTACATTTCTTCATACTGAAAGCACAAGCTGAAATATTTCTGTGGTTTGAGAAAGGCTGTGCCTTGTTTTATGGTTGCCCAGTAGTAATCATGTGTAGTTAGTGCTGTTACCTGCAGGAGCAAGCACCAAAGCCATGGGGTGTTGTGAGCTGCTGAGGATGAAAAGAGGCCTTCAAGGAAGCATCCTGTCTCTCCTTAAGCTGCATCTGATGTTGCTTCTGCCTTTCTGCTGAGTATGTGGCAGTGCTGCATCTTCCTTGAACCTTGCTCTCAGATCAGTGGTCATAATGCAGAATCAGGACTGATTTCTTGGACTTGTATTTTCAATACTGGGTATAGGTGTTTGTCTATTGAATGATGCCAGAGGAAGAGAATTACTGCTGTAAGGGCTTCTGTAGAATCATAATACCACAGACAAATAACTTTTTTCAACCCCTCATGTCCTTAAATTCCTTTCAAAGTCAAGTGTGTCCAAAATGTGATAAATTAAGAGGACTTGGCATCTGTGGATTTAAATGTTTGTTTCCATCAATATTTGCTATGTTTGTGTGTATATTTTTCTTTTTTGATTTGCAGATTTCTGTTTCTGTAGATTAAAAGTAGCTTTAATCTGACACTGGTGGACGGTGATAAAAATACTTCAGTTTTATTGACTTTGATGTTTAATACAAAGTTTATACTGTTACTGCTTGTCTTCTACCTTTTAGATTAGGGAGAGTAGAAAACAATTCTTTATCGTGTTTTTTTTAGTGATTTTATAAGAGTGTTATTTATTTGTGTCATAATATACTAGATGCAGCATTAATAGTTTAACCAGAAGGGGTTTATTGCTTATAATGTGCTGCAATATTTACATGTTGCCTTTATCTCTTGATCTCTTGCAGATCTAGAAATGGCCATTGCATACTGGAATTTAGTCTTGTCAGGAAGGTTTAAATTTTTAGATCTGTGGAATAAATTTTTGTTGGTAAGTTTGTACTTTATTCCTTACTGCCTGTCTTACTCCATAGTAGTGTGGCTTTTGTTTGCTGTGTGCTTCCAATAAGAAAAAGGTGGGATATCTCTATACTTCCTTCAAACTTTTTCCTTTTTGAAGACTGATATAAAATAATTTCAAATCAAGCCAAATTAAATCTTCTCTTTATGATTTTGTAATTTAGAAAAATGCAAAAAAATGCAGTAAAGGGATAGAGTATTCTGCTTGCTTAATCCTGTATCCTCCTACTTAGGAAGGTTCCTGTATGAAAGGAAGCCGTGATTGTAGATGGAACTGGTGCTGCTGATATTCATGATAGCTATGACTATTGTCAACCATGTATTTTACCATGCTTTGCCTTTTGTAGTACTAATGCATAAACTTGGTCTTTTAAAATCAGTCATACCAGAATTTAACATTAAGAGACTTTCCATTTTCAGTAAAATTTCTTGCCTGAGTCATTAAGTTGATTAATTTTTTAGTTAATAGTTGTGAACTGATCTTGACAGTTTTCTTACTACTGGCACAGTTCTGTGGGCAGTCAAGTAAAGATGCATAAATTACACCTTAGGAATTCAAAAATATTCTTGTAAAAGACCAAATTCACTCATCCATGTGTCTACATTTGCGTGTCTATATAATTACAAAAAATGAAGTTACATAATATTTCATTTATCTTGATTTTCTTCATTTTATCTTTTTATCTGTAGTTTAGGAGAAATTAAAAAGTCTTTCTGCATTTTTGTCCCCCAGTGCTTAATAGGGAAGGTGTTCCCTTTTTGAAATATTTTTCTGTAGTTTTTTTCTGAATTTTTTGTCAGTATATTTATTTGACTCGCTGAATAATGTACCAGTTTCATCAAGAGGGCTTCTGAAAACATTTCATGTTTTAACTGCCTTAATACACTTTTAAACATCCAAATTCAGATCTATAGATGTAACTAAAGAAAAATCTGCAAGTTACAACCTCGTATTACTAAAGAAGAAATATTTAACCTGAATGTTTAGTTGAGAAGAAATACCTAAATTTATAGATTTCAATTTAAGAAAGAAGCAAGCAGGAACTCCTTCAGATGGGGTTTTTTTGTTTGATTGTTTGGTTTTTTATTAATGTTTTTTTAAGATAAGGTGAAGAAATATTTGTAATAGCCGTATTTATGTGAACATAAAATACTGCTGTGGAATTTGAAAATAGTTTGGACTATAAAGTACTTTTATGCCTCTGTACAGGAACATCATAAAAGATCAATTCCAAAAGATACTTGGAATCTTTTGTTAGATTTTGGGAATATGATTGCAGATGATATGTCCAACTATGATGAAGAAGGTAAGCAGTACCTGAATATCTTCAAAAATAGGTACAGCAGAATTAAAATACTGCTATAAATGAACATGAGAACATCTTGTTACCTCGTGTCCTAATCTGTTTACCCTTAAAGTTTCTGCTGCCAATGTCACACTTATTGCCAAAATAGCAGTGATAAGAAAGTTAACTGTTTTGCTGTAATTTGAAATCAGAAGTAAAGATGCAGCCATACCATGATAGAGCATATTATTTGAATGTGTTATGCTGCAGACCTCTGAGTGAAACAAAGTTTTTGCTACCGTAAATGCAATTTACTTTCTGTTATTAATTCTGTTCTGTAATGTGTGCAGAGATAAGTCCTAAGGTATGAATGGCTATAATAGGAGTGCCATGGTTTTGCTATCAGGTAAGGTTTATATTCGTAGTGTGGAGTTCTGTGGTTTAAATACATTTTGGTTTGTCTTTAAGAACTATTGATAAAAAAAGAGATTCAAGTGTGGAATTTATTAGTTAGCTGGGTTTTTTTTCAAGTGTTTTATCATGTTATGCCTGTTAAAGCTAGACCAGGCCAGAAATATCAAGATGAGCTTCTAATCTTTTGCATTTATAGACTACACAGTTTATTGCTGATAATGGTAGGCTAATTTCTCAATTGCTTGATTTCTCTGTAGGAGCATGGCCTGTTCTTATAGATGATTTTGTGGAATATGCACGACCAGTAGTCACAGGAGGGAAACATAAAACTTCCTAATCCTGGATTTGTCGATATGGACTAACTGAACTGCACTGGGTAATGAAGATTTGTTAGCTGATAACTGCACCTTGGTGCTGGTTTCAGTGGTCACGATGACCTGCAGACAAAACTGAAATTCCTCCTTTCTGCCAAAAGAAAATGATGACTGACGTGTGGACACTTCAAGAACAAACTCAGAAGATCTAAGCTGTTTGTAGGCTATTGGCTTCAATTATTGTACTGGTTGTATCATATAGGATGTAGATTTTGCATGATTTTATACTTTGGAGAAGTTTAACTAGAGGCCATTTTATTAAAGTTTTGACAGCACAGCATGCCATTCAGTTCATAATCCAAAATGAACACCAGCAGTTACATAAATAAAAATGTATTATATTGTACTTATATTAAAAGCAGTATTTGTGGTATATAAATTAAATCCATAAATAAAACTTATGCAGTATGTTGTATTTTTATAAAAGTTAGTTCTGTGGATCTGTCTTAATACGGAATTGTAAAAAACCCCCCAAACAAGTGAACGTATGCTTTTTTTTTGTTTTTAACTTTATTGCCAACATTCTGAATTTGTATTTTCACATCCTAGATGTACAGTGATTACATCCAGCTGTTTGCTTTCTCCCAATTAATTTGACTTCCTCGTTTTTCTTCTTGAAGTGCTTGGACATGTAACAATAGCATTGCTGGGGACAGGCTGCTGCTCTATGCTGTGTTGCAACTCCAGCTTTTTTTAGTAACCGTTTTAAAGTAGACATTAAACAACCAAAGATGCTTTTATAATTCATGTTTAATTATCATAATTCAGTTAGTCTCCTATTACGTGTTTTATTTATTTTTAATAAGGAACTGATGGAATCTGGATTTTATTTGTAGCTTGAAATGTATCATAAATTTTAGCTAAATGCAACATTCATTTAATGGTACTTCTCAAGGAAAATAGATGTGAATAAGCCCAAAGACTTCACTGGCTGGTTTCCATGGTAGAGAAATAGGGGTAAGGAAACTTTATATTAAATGATTGTAAGTATTCATGCCTGTGGATGTGCATTCAATTGTATTTATTTAAGGGGAGAAAAAAAGCAAATTAATGCAGTTTTAGTGATCTCTAGGCTGGTGAAATTGGACCAGTTTTCACCAAATCTGAATTTGTTCAGTCTTTTGTTTCTCCCCTTTTGCCAGCCACTGATTATGAAGTGCACAGAGGTGTCAGTATTCTGTTTCTCATTAGTGTTTTCCGATGTCTAAGCACAAGAAAGTTTTACCAGAGATTTCAGCACGTCTTTGCACAGGGCTCTTGCAAATGCTACCTCATCAAAATGAGTTTGTCATAGCCACTATAAAAGTTTGTTAAAATGAAGAGTTGCTAAAGAGTATGTACAGCTATGATCTATATATTTTCTGTAAGGCTGAATAGATGCAAGAATTTTGGAGAAAATAGTGCATTAAGTTATATAAATTGTATCTGTTTGGATCGTTAAGTGTTGCATGACAGCAGACTGTTTTATTTTGTAGTTACCAGAGTATAAAAGCTTACAATATTCTCTTAAACTCTAATATTTAGAGTTTCATACAAGCAGTCAGGTTTCATTATGTCAACACAACCTGCAAAGACAAGTGTACATGCTGCGTATAGAGACTGCCTTCATTCTTCCACTTGATAAAAGTTGTGCATGTTTAAAAAGCAGGACGAGTGAAAATTTAAAAAAATTAGTGATTTTTCTCTTAGTAAGAGCCTAGCAAGTTACAAATGCCCTATGAGTGATTTATTATGAATATTTGTCTTTTTTTGTGTCAGCCCTGGCCAAACAGCCAGCAGGTGTCAGCGTCTGAGTCTGCTGCTGCCTGACGTTCCTGTGCCGACTGTTTCCCTCTGAGGTTATGCCGAATTACCAAATGCTTCTTTTTAGAAGGGCATTTGTGTACATAACTCCCAAGTATTCTACAGAAGTCTGTGGACAGCTAGAAGTAGTTATGCTCTTTTAACTGTATTTGGTTTATCTATGCCTCCTTCCCAAAACAAACCATTTCTATATCTGTCCCACAGGCTTTGCAGAATGTGTAACATCTTACAGCATCAAGTGCATTATCTAGCCAGAAGCAGTGGAATGTTTATTACTCACACAATTGCCACTTAAAATATATAGATAAAATATAACTGACCAGAAGTAGCTTAGTCTATTGGTGTGTGATGTAACTGAAGTTTCATAGCACTAGAGCTTGTGAAACATTTGCTCATGATGACAGCACCATCAAATCGTTCTGATGAACCTTCTACCTTTTAAAATAAATAGAGCATAAAAAATGCATGTGGGTTGAGGGTTTTTTTCCTTGTTAATCTCAGCAAAAAAGAGGGTGCTTAGCCCAGGATTCAATACATATATATGTATATATATACATATATATATCCACATACCCACACTTATACTGTAAACCTTATTCCTGAGGGGGGGTCCTTCATGGGTGACAGCTTCCTGCATAGAAAGACTGGGAAAAATACTCCAAAGACAGTAGTTGATTGACAACCAGCTTTGGAGGTTTGCTATGCTTTTCCTTTTTCGTTTGTTCTTCCTGGTCTTCTACCCATTTTAAACCACATGTGATTTTTACATTCCCATACATAATAGCATGAAGTAATACCTTTGCACATGAGCAGTCATAAAAAATGCAAATAAACTGCTTTCACCTTACAAGATTCTTAGGTATTTTAGTAATTTGCTGCTGTCCACAGTTCCACTTTACAGGGTACTCTGACTTCCATTTTAAGTAAGCTGATACAGTGGTAACACCTAGGCTGCTCAATTTATAATCCTAAATGGTACAGATGTCTTCAAGTTGTTCAGTGCATACAGTATTACTTCACAGATATGCTGTATGTATATTTAAACGTCATGCCAAGTTGTTTGGTTTGAAACTGAGCCATAGGATTTGTACTTGCCAATTCTAAATTTAAATGTAATTCATCATGTGTGTCATGCCAAGGAGAGCAAACCTGCAGGCATCTGCTTGTTCAGTGCACCTGGGAGATTTGCTGCTGAGTAAGCTGTATATGTGTGTATATTTTTTGGCAATGGCAAAAGGAATAAATGGACTGCCAAAGGATTGAAGTCAGTCACGTGAGATATCTGTATGTTTCTTGTCAGTTTTCTGCTTGGTCTTGTGGGAGTTTTTTGTTGCTGTTTTCTGATTCATTTATTAGGTTCTTGTGTATTACTCCCATCAGCCAAAAGAGAGTAAGGATGTAACTCATTAATTTTTAAATGGCCTTAATAAATGTTTGGTTTGATCATCTCTGTCACCATTAAGCTTTTAAGGGGCTTGACATGTTTAGCTGCAGTTCTGTATTCACTGCATGTATCTGCTGGCCTCTGTACTCTCCACAATTTGTGTCTTTAGTTTGTACTGGCAATGGGTGCTGTAATTCCAGAAAAGCGTTGCTCAGTCCTAGCTCTGAGCTCTGTAGGAGAAGCAGCATGCTCAGGAATCTGTGCAAAGACCTTCAGGGGTATGTATTCACCCATCATTATGATGCCTAAAGAGGCAACCTGGAGCAGAGGCTAGAGAGTGTTAAATGAATAATGCAGGTATTTATTAAAAAGTCCTTCAAAAGATACTTGGGCAGTACCAGATCCTGGCCGAGGCTACACCAAAGATAGACACCTGATCACAAGTCTCTGCACTTCCACAAGTTCTGGTCCATCCACACGCCGGGGCTAATTGTCCAATTACAGCTTCAGGTTATGAAGTCCCATCGTCCCAGATTACTCTCCTCATTCTGCTGTTGTTTATAGTTTTTGTGCTGGAAGCTGCAATGGTGTCCTTTGTTCTCAGGCTCAAAAAGGATTGTTTTGTCTAACTAAACTGTGAGGAGAACTTGCTACCACTTTATATGAAGTTCTGAGTTATATACTAATATGTACAGAATCTGAAAAGTATAAAAGTCAAAACTTAAGGTATCAGTTAATTATTTTCTGAAAGTTTAAGTCAAAATAAATAAGTTGTGTTCTATTTTCATCCAGCTGCCATCCTTCTCCAGTGGTTTCACCAACCAAGGGCTGCTTTGGTGTTGCACAAGTCTTGTCTTCCTTTTTATGTGACAGTGAAGCTGCAGATGTTGACGCTTAAACCATGGCAAGCCTTTTTTCTTTAGTGTCAGCACCAGTAACTTCCCTCAGCTGATGCCAGCCAGCATCTCACTCAAAAGGCACGGCCCTTCTGAAAAAGTATAATGTTTTCACAACTATAAACCTGTTCAGCAAAACATGTTTTCTGATCTTTTCATTATATGCAGTGTGCTGGGTATAACTAGGTGCAACACCTCTAAAATTAACGTTTTTGTTCTAAACTATTGACAGAGGGATCTGCAACTGCAGCTGCCTCTATGGCCACATGCAGAAAATGCTGTATTTCAGACAAGTGGGCGCAATGTTCACCTCTTAATGAGAAGGACTGGGGAAGTTCAGGGGAATTCACATTTTGATTGAGTATTGGGATACTTCCTCTGTTGGTGGATATACTTGACCAATTCCCATGAGGAATATTTTCTGCCTCCTTTTCCAAGCAGAACTACTCTTGTTTGGCAAAACCTATAGGTTTCATGTCATGGCCTCGGCTTTCTGTCAAGCCAGTAAAGAAGTCCATCCTGTGGTGTTAAAGGATTCTTTTCCCTTCAAAGCTGTAGTGTAAAGCTGGATCCTGGAAATAATTCATCTCCATTGTTAAGGAATTGAGTAAAACCAGTGTATATTTTTCCTGGATCTCAATGAATGTGTTTTAAAGGAATGATCGTGATGGTCAAGTAAAATCCTTCACTTCAAGAGTTGTAAAGATGCAGCTCTAACAGAAATCTGGCACCCATTTGGTTTCAACCTTACTTTTCCAGGATATGGCTCTGTGTCCTTCAGATAGGTGAACCTGGAATCAAGAGCATTTCTCTGCCGAACGTCTTTGAATAGCAAAGGATCACTCACTCACTCCTGCAGGAAGCATTTGGCGTGTAGTCCTCTTTTAAGTTAAAAAGGGCTTGTGTGAACACAATGTCAGTCCAGCTCCATTTGCCAGTTCCTTGAGTGAGTGCAGAGCTCAGCACCTGTAGTTGTGCAGGCTCTGTTCTGGGTCTGGAGCCCATCCATGCACATCCCTCTGCTGGAGGAGGCAGGAGCAGCCACGTTTGCCACAGGTTTCTTTCATGTTCTCACCTCAGGTTTCACATGCAGTTGAGCTGAAACAACAGTGTGTTGCCACCAACACAGACAAGTCTTTCCTCTGTCCTTCCTTCCCATTCCTTTTTCTATGGATTCTCCCCATCTGAAAGCCGTCATATGTACACTAATAAAAAGACACCAAAGACGCATTTTAATATGGTTTACCAAATAGTTTTGCCAGTTCTTCCCAGGTTTCTGGGGGTTTTTCTTTCCTATTGTGAATAGTTACTCATCTTCAAGGAATTACTGTCTTTTATCTCTGTTTAAGGCGTGTAGGTATGATATTTTACAAACAATTGTATCCTTTGTGGGGAGTAGGGGTAGTTTAGTGTGTCTAGACTACCTCTGCCCAGAAAGCTCACAGCAGCTCACATTAAAAGGAGAGCATGTGTAATTAAAAATTTAAATAAAAATGTCTTTGCTACATGGTCTGTTTTACAGAGTTGAAAAATAGAGCTCTGAAATTTCCTCTGGCTTTTTATTATAGCCTTATTTCTAATTTGGGCTGTTTCTGAGCAGCCGAATGTGTTGCAACAGAGTGAAGTCTATGGGAGGCAAAAAGGCAGTTCAACTGCCAGCCACATTCAGAAGAAAAAGATAAATGGAAAACTAAGAATAGCTTTGCCCATTTTCAGGGAGGAACCTTCCATCTGATGAGGCCCTTACTAGCTCACCACAGTGCCTCAGCAGGTGATTCCTCCTGTCCTTGCTTTGCAAGTTCAAATTCCCACGTGCCTGCGAACCGTGATGCTGTGCAGGAATGGAGAACAGGTGTGTGCCACAGAGGGGTGGATGGACCTGTAACAGAGACGTCAACGTCAGTGCTTCTGCCTGGTGTGTTCTGTAAGCTGTCCTGGCCTTGGTTTTCCTTTTTTAGTGTTTGTTTTCAGACACATGGAATGTGAGGCAACACACAGCACAGGGTTGACTTTAAGATTTACCTCTTTGTTGTGTAAATGCCCTGGTTGTGGAAGATGATGCTTGTTCCCCCTGCCCCACACAGGGCAGTGGGGTTAGCATCCACCACTTGGGGCAAGTCAGCCCCACAGCAGGCCGGCTGTGCCCCACTGATACTTGTCCTTGCATATCCTCTGGTCCCTAGGCATAATTGTCCTTTTCTCCTTTCCTGATTTTTTTTTGTCTTTTTCACTGTGGAGCTGTTACTTTCTAGCAACGAAAACAGACTGTCAAGTGTCATTTTCAGCATTTCTGTTAACCAATCCCAATCTTTAAAACAAGAGTGCACTATCAGAAGCTACTTTCACCATTTGGGCACTTTATTTCTTCTCATGTAGAACAGGCATGGTAATGCTACTGTGTCCTGAAAATCCATGCACTACTGAGATATTTCTACACAGGTCAATAACTTAGACCATGATAAACTTATTGCTTATTAGCCTGTTGCTTTGGGTGCTAGGATAATGCATCCCTTACAATGCTGGCCTTTTCCATCTGAATAGCAATCTGTGTTGCCCCCTGAAAGATCAAAGAAAAGACCCTTCCCCTAGTATCAGTTATCAAAATTACAGTCAATCAGTGCTTTCTGTTTACCTCTCTACGTTTATATTTACATTTCTATTTCTGTCTGTAAAGTAGTAGTAATTTGTGAGCCATACGGATTTTATTAGACTCACAGGATGCCATTTCAATGTATCTTTCAAAATAGTTTCCTTCCAGAGTCCAAATGTGGACTGACCTCAGCTTTAGGAAAAAGTCACTATTTGCCAGGAGTGAGAGGCTTGGAATTGAAGTTGGTGTTTTGCTCAGTGTTTATCCAGGGGTGCAGTGAGTTAGTTGAACATTCTTGTACTGGGTGGAAGAGAACAAGACAGCTGTTAACAAAATATCTCCATAGGGCTTAATTAGAAATGAGAGAGGTCATCTGCATTTCACTAGATTTCTTACTGCTTAATCCCACCTTCTAGTGTGTACAGAGCCTGGAAAACTGCTTTTATAACAGCCTTCACTTCAGACTGGTCCTTCAGAGGAAGGGTCACTTCAGCATATGAGAAATGGTCAGAAGAAAAATATTAATTTATATGTTGTTGAATAAATAAGCACGCCTGTGGAGGCATCTGTTTTTCTGGGTGTAGAGTTACTTTGGCTGGGTAGGGCTAAGGATCTCCTGGCTTGCTTTAAGCTGTGTTGCAGAAACAAGGCTTTTGCAGGTCTGCTCTTACAGTTTCATTGAACAAAGGCCCTGCAAAATCCCTGGGTTATGAAATATTTCCTCTCTGTCGGGTCCCAGACAAGAGATGGCATCTGCAGAGCCAGAAAAGGAAGTCCTTGCCTTATAGAGAGAGCTCTTGGTGTGACACAATGGCTGATATAAAGTGTCGGGGGAGCTGAGTTGAAGGCAAAGGAACAAAGGAAGATCAAGATTCGGTGGCTGTCTCAGGCAAAAGGAAAGTGGAAAGTCTCTTGGGGATGGATAAATTTAAGGCTGCGCTTGTTCTGGCTGGGGTAGGGGATGCTCTCGGTTATCGCAATTTCTCCCGTGAAAACAATGCCTTTGGTGCAAAAATCCAGCAGGAGCTGAAGGAAATTGGAGGGCTTGAGAACCTGGTGCTGTCTCCAGACAAGTGGCCAGTAAGTGACAACACGCTCATGCACATGGCTACAGCTGAGGCTGTCATCACAGGTAGGTACGGCGGGAATAGCCAGCACAGTCTGCAGAGGAACAGAACTGTCGGGCTGCTGCATTTCTTAGAATAAGCCTGATTGCTGGGGAGACCATGAGAAAGCATGTCAGAAATGCTGCTTATATGAATGATAATGTGCATTAGTTTGGCTACTCCATGAGCTCAATACTGTGACCATCTCACAAAATGAGGGATCTTGATTTCTGGAGTGTGGAGGGGCTCTTCCTATATTTTTCCTAGAGATACACAGTTGGTTAAAACTTAGAGACTAAAATGCCACATGTCCAGCGTAACAAAAATAATTGCCAAGTAGATTATCTGTATGCTGGAGTACATCAGGGAATATATTATAGCCACTAGCCTTCTGTAACAGATAAGACCTCTTCTGAGTGCATTTTTTACATGTTTGTGACCAGAACTCCAGGCTGGAGTAGAGTTACCTTAGTACCTCTTTCCGGCTAAAAGCACTAGTGCTGTCTCCTCTTTGCTGCCCCTCAGACAAAGGGTTGCATCTGCAAAAACCTGCTTGTTTTATAAGGAGAGCTCCGTGTCTTTAGTCCAAAAAGTATCCTAACATACCGTATTTATAATGAAATCTGTCAGAATAGTGGAAGTTATTAAGATGTCTTCTAAAATCACAATGGTTTGAGAGAGAACAATTGCTTTTTCTTGAGGTAGGGGTAGTCTTTTTAAGATAAGAAGTGTTTGTATCAACATCTCACCCATCCAACTAGAGCTTTCTGAGACTGGCAAGATCATAGAAAATATACCAGAAGACAGTGGCCTCTCAACAGTATTTTGCCTCTTCAGAATGATTCTTTCTTTTTTTAATCTCGGTAAAAGTATTCCTGATTTTTCTTAAAACTCATAACACCGCATAACTACCAGTAGCAAAAACTCCCAATGTAGCTAAGTATCCTTCACATCAATGAGTTTTCCTTTGTACTAGTGTTTCACTCCTTTATCTTTCTGCTTCCAATCTGCTCTAAATTTAGTAGGCAGAGATCAGTTGGAGTGTGTAGGACACTTCATACTTGGCTATTAGCTAACCAATGGTTTAAGGGGTAGCTAATACACTAAAGATAAGGCCAAGATGTCAGCCTATCAAGAAAAAAGATGACTAGCATACTTCTGAATATAGGCTATGATTAAATACATATCATATGTTTCTTGCTTATTGAACCCTCTAAAATCATAACTTCTGGGCAATCAAGTTAGTTAGACCAACAGTAAAATAATATTTTCTTAAATATAGCAGCCTGTAAATTGCTCAAAAGAAAAAAGTTTAAGCTACTGTTTCCATTGACTATGTTTATCCTACATATTCATTTCTTTGACCTGAGCAGACAAGCTTTTTAAAAAGCTGCTTTCATGGGCTGGAGAGGAAACAGCAAGATGGAGCAGGGAATTTTAGTAAAAAATCTTTAACACTGGTGAGTGGGATAAAACAAATCCTTCTCCCTGCTTCCCACAAGGGAAATAAGAACTGCTGCTGTCCGTGGCAGTGCCTCCTCCTGACATGGGGAATGCAAAAAAGCCCCATTGCTTGCTCATGGCCCAGACTAGACGCCAAATCACCCCCATCAACAGAGTGAAGCTGAAGAAGGTGAACATCTGTAAGGCTGAAGGCATCTGCCACCAGCCATGGAAACAGATTTTAAAGAATATATTGGAACATTACCAGCCCAAAATAAAATAAACCAAAACACACACAAAAAAAACTGGGGGGAAGAAAAAAATAAAAAAGGAGGGAAAAAAAGCAATAAAAATATATCAGTGATTCACTGCCCTGATCCCTGCATATCCTCTTTGCCTGGGTGGCTGCCTGCTAGCCACAGCATTCCCCAGACACTCACCTGTGGGCAGGTGCAGGGTACTTGTAGGCTGGGACAAACATGCCCATCACTTAAAGCCACAAAGTCCTTCTGTCACTGTCACTGTCAGGGAACTTCCCTTGGGGGAGCTTCCAGCCTGAGGCAGCAGCCAAGTGTGAGGTGCAAGCTTGTGCAAAAGACAAAGGCAGTTCTCACCTGGGAAGGGGATTTTGGCCAGAGCTTTGGCAGCTGTGGAGAGCATCCCAGGAAGGGCATGACCACAAGCAACTGAGGCTGTGCGTGCTGCTGCAGGCTGAGCTGGTGCTCCCAAATCTACCATGTGCCCTGACTGAAAGGTTGATCTGACAATGAAGGGTAGACAAAACATCTGCTTCCAGAAGGAGTCTGTCCTATAAGGGAGGAACAAGGTCAGCATCATCAAACCCAGGGCAACTATCTCTATAACAACAAAAGCGTCGACATTTTCCTCTCTTGCTTACACATGGGTTAAAAATAATAGGAGTTCATTCCTAAAGAAAGAACCTATCTTATTATGGCTGAGACAACAATCTGGCTCCAGGCATGGAAACCATGGTGGACTTGAACAGCCTGGAGGTGCTGGACCATAGAGACTCTGTGCTCTGGGGACGAGATTTCTGCCAGAGCTGCCAGGCAGTAAACTCTGCTCCTGGCTCCCATCTGCATAAATTGTGACACCTGGCTCCTCAATCTGGAAAGAACTGGCAGCTTGAAAGTGTCTTGTTTCTTTGGGATTATATGTGGGGTGGCAGTGTAACTGGTAGGTTATTATTTTATGTGAAAGAAGAGGAATCTTTGTCCTACCCTTCATCTCTTGTTTTTTTGCATGCCTCCATAACTGAATGGATAACTTCAGAATGTTTCTTGCTTCTGAGACTCCAAACTTTCTTTTACGTTAAATTGTGGATTTCCAAAATTCACCATCTCTGACAAAATTAACATATTTTTAGAAGAACTTCCCCTGCTGTGTCATTCAACCTGTGCAACCAACCAAGTGTTAAATGGGGTTTCTCTAAGTTTGTAGATATAAGTGGATAAATCCCTTTGGCCTCTGTTCACAGCTGTAATAGATGCCAGGGGAAGGTTTTCCTTGACACAAGTCAAGGGCAGGATTCTTCAGTACCAACAACAGACAGCACCAGCCAAGAGAAGCAGCAATACTGAAGAAGCCTATGTTTAACAGGGGGAATGTTCTTCCTTAGGCAACACTGTAGGACTTGGTAAAAATAATCTATAAACAGTTACTGTTAGTGAACTTATTACAGAGAGAAATTTACGTGCTGGAAACTGTCTTCAGGCAGTAGGGATTTACTACTCTTATTGATTTCTATAGTGTTTTTTTTTTAAACTTCACTGTTTATGATATTATAAGATGTTTGGATCCCTGCATGAAAGACCTACACATTTTATACAAAATACATATAACATACAGATTAGAAAAAGGATGCTGCTAATTTGCTTTTGCATCTTGTCATACAT
Organism: Anthoscopus minutus; assembly: GCA_013399455.1. Classification (NCBI taxonomy): domain Eukaryota; kingdom Metazoa; phylum Chordata; class Aves; order Passeriformes; family Paridae; genus Anthoscopus; species Anthoscopus minutus. Next base: position 45,953 of record VWYI01025717.1, on the reverse strand, counting down.
ATCTCTTAAAGTGATTCTGCAATGTGGTAATTTAAAAAAAATAAACAAAGGCTTTAATTTGTAAATTGGATTTACATCTGTAAGGGCAGGGGCTGAGCTCGGCACGACTGGCTTTACCCAGACCCCATGGCAATCACGCTCTCACCTGACAGGTGATCATCTCTGTAATGACTTCATACCACAGAGCTTAAATAAAGGCCCTCAGCAACTACTGTTCATTAACAGAATGCTTCATTATTTCAGTGAGGGAATTAAACATGGAAAGGGAAGGAGGGAAAGATGAGAACTGAGAGTCAAGACCATTGTCCCTCCAGCCTGCTGTGGTGTTGTGTAAAAATGTGACAGAGGCACCAGAAATGTGACTTGGCATATCAGAAGTGGAAACAGGAATATTTCTCAAATGCACTGTGATCTTGCTTGCAGATTTTCTGTGGTTGTTTTGCTCTTCTGCCTTCACACAACAACCTTTTCTTCCCTCCTCTGAGCAGACTACTGGTGTTTAGAAGACCTGTACCGGGAGCTGGTGAAGCGCTACGTGGATGCTGTGGATAAGCTCTCGGGCAGGCGGCCGGACCCTGCCACCATCGAAGGCTGCAGGGAGCTAAAACCAGACAACCACCTTCTCGCTTGGCACACGCCCTTCAATGAAAAGGGTACGGTACTGCTTGCCTTTTAGAGGGCCTGGCTGGAATAATGCATGCTCTCAGTGTTTGTGGCTATATGGAAATTGTTTCCTTTTCCCCCCGACATCAAAGACTGCTTCCCCTGAAACATTTCCATGTTCGCCTGAGGATGACAAGAGATCTGCCAAGAATTCCTTCTGTAGGGCACTGTGTCCTCTTGTAAGCAAACCCCTCCCTCTTTAACATCTATTTAAAGAGACTTTGTCCTTGGCTCTGTGCCTCAGCGTCCAGATCTTTGTCCTTGAGTTTAATGGTTATTTTAAGAAATATTTTCTGCCATTTTTCCTTTAAATGCTTGTATACTTGGATCTTTTCAGTGACACCAGATCTGAAACAAAATGCCAAGCCTGTAAATTGCTTTAAGAACTAACATATTCTTAAAGGAAAGTAGAGACTTTTCTCCATTTGGACACCCTGCTAACAACTGTGATTGTTTTGTTGATAATCCCTAATATTCCTAGCCTGATTTACCCAAGCCTGACCCTCTCTTTCTTTCCCTTTATGATTATTTACTTTTACAATGAATAAAATCTCCACTTCAAGTTAACTAACATGCACATAGTTATGTGCACACACATACACACACAGTGCAGTTAATCTTAAAAGCCTGTGGAGACAACCCATTAACAGAGGAGGGAGATCCAGACACCCATAAAACAGTGTCAGCTCACACTGGTGTTGGCTGTGTTGGTGACACTCAGCCACTGCAGACCACACTGCCTCCACAGAACTGCATATGGATGCAACACCATGGTGAAGACCCGGTGGTACATGGCCACAGCTGTTTCTGGGTCTGTGCAGCCAGTTTCCTCTGACAAAAAAAGCATCTCTCACTCGTTCCCCACTCCTCACAACAGCTGCTGGGTGTGAAAAGGGTGTATTCTTCCCACCCTGCTATCAGCCAGACAGATCTGAGAAAGTGCCCCTTTGGCACTTGTCAAATGTTTTGTGACTAGATAAAATTTGGTGAAAATAATTGTGGGTGCTGCTGTTGGCCCCAAGTAGCTCTTAACATTGTTCGACAAACAGTTGAGTATGGCTGTTCCCTGTTGCACTGCAGTGTTGGAGCTACCTCTCTTCTTTCAGCCTTCCTCCTCCACAGCTTTCTATGATGGACTATCTGCTTTGCGGATACTCTGGGTTAGAAGAAACTAAAATTAATTCCTGCCTTGAGATCTGGCAGCTAAAAGCCACCTTCTCCAACTGGTGTGACAAATAAGCATCCGGAACATTTCAGGAAGCCTTTTTTCACCCTGAGAGCAGAAGAACCAGTGACCTGGAGATGTTCTGTCTTCTATGGGACCCAACACTGCTATGGACATAATTAACTTTTAGTTGAATTTGCACAAAATTCTTCTTGAAATAAAACACACCACAGGCATTGAGTGCCTGGGATTGAGTCTGACATGCCTAGCAGTAAGATTATATTTTGGATGAGCTGGAACCAAAAGGCTGATTTGCTGTGAGCATTCTATCTTATCTTGCTTTCAGCAATAATTCATGTGCCAGCCTTCATGGACTTATCTTAGGTAATTTTGCATTGCTTATGGATGCTTCTCTGCTCAGATTCTTGTGAGTTTAGCTAGCACACTGAATCCCTAAATCAGACTGCCCTATGTGTCTGCCACCTCATGTCATGCTCATTGCCACACTTGTTGCAGAGATACCTGGTGTTATGTTAGAGGCTGGTGAGATTCCTCTGACCACCAGAAAACCTGCCCAAGATTGTCTAACACCTTCCATTTAAAGAGCTTGTTTACAAATTACAACATTGATAAGCACAAGACTAAAATTTTCTCCATTAGGTGGTTGCTTCTGTTTGTCTGTATCTGTTCAAAGTTTTGAAGCAGATGAGTCTGCTGTCACTGAGACAAATGTTTTGACCCATTGCCAAAACTTCAAATTGTTCAGAAGACAATCGCCGACATCGTAGAACTGGAACCAAAATCTGAGTGAGGTAGTACCCCCTGAGCCAGAGATTTGCTTTTGGAGCCACTGTGAAAGGCCAGTCAAATGGTGGGTCAAATAGCTGGGCTCTTCCTGTATCATGTGTATTTCAGGCCAGGACTGCAGCATCCAAGCAGGTATTTATTTGCAGCTGTGGAAGCAACTTCTGGGCTTCCTAAAAGCACTTGAGAACTTTTTGCTGGTGGTATTGGCAGAGGAGCATGCAGGCAAAGTGTGAGGAAAAATGCAGAAGGTTGAAGAGAAGGTTAAGATGCAGATGCAGAGGAGATAAAGGTGCTGGGGTCTAAGTCTTTATGCAGAATGATCTGCAGTCACTAAAGGCACATCCTCTTCAGGGCTTAGCAGCCATTACCCTAATCTTTGTTATTCTGCAGCTGTAGAGTGAAGAAAATCACACTGAGGTATGGCATACTAAAAAAGAATAATGTAGTGCATGAATGAAAAGGAAAATAACTGGGAAGCATGGATAGGTACAGCAAAAATTCACTGTCTCCTCCAGGACAGCAACTAGGGACTTCAAATGAAACTAGGAGCTCATGAGCTCAAAGCAAGCTTAAAAAAGGACTTCACACAACACCTACATAAGCTGCATAACTATTTTCCAGTATCAATTTGCAGATACTACAGTTCATGTGAGTTTGAAAATGAGCTGGGCAAATTCACAGAGGGGAAATCCTCCAAGGGTTTCTAAGCAGAAAGATGAATTGCCAGCTGCCTCCTGGATCAGGGAGACAATTGTTACCAGCTTAGTTAGTACAAAGGGATAATGTCATTGCACTTCTCTTTTACTCTTTCTTAAGCATCCTCTTCATTGTCTCTTCAGACATGATGAATTGCCTTTACCTTTGGTCTGATCATGGAGGACAGTCCTTATGCTGTCACATGTGTCACCTCTGTTGCTTGGACTAGTCTTGCTGTCCTTTGTGTCCTTAGTTCACTTGTGATGTTTGTCACATAGTGTCAGACATGAGACATGGAAGTTAGCTCTCTGAAGCTCTGTCTGGGTTTAATGTTACTCCATGTGATGGAATTTTTTGTCTAATTCTGCAGAAGGTTTTAATGGAACTTCCCATACTGTAGGAATGCAATGAAGTGGGAAAGACAAGCTCATCCAGACCACTCAGATTACTGTAGTACAGCTTCCACTTTGGATATACTGAGAGATGTTATTTAATTAACAGCTTTGTGTAGTGCAAGAGCCTACCCTCTTGGATAACCAGTATGGACTGTGTCCTTTGGAAAAAACAGGTTTACATAGTGAAGACTCTCATCTGCTGCTCTGTGGCAGCAGATGGTTTAAAGAAGAGTTCGATCTTGCAAGCATGAGAAGATATTTTCTCCCAGTTGAGCGGCACCCTGGAAAACTGGATTTCCTTCATGACTCTTCCGTGTGGTTTCTATGTGATTTGTGGGATAGGCAGACAGTTTTATCTGCTCCTGGATACCTGCAGATTCTCAGGGGAGAAGAACTCTTTTCCTAAGAGGGAAATTCAGATATTGCACCTGGAAATGCCAGTAGGTGGTTTATGTTAGTTTGGCTCAGGCTTCAGTTTGGCGTGAAGTAGATCTCACTGCCACCCTCACTACGCCACTTGGACCACACTCATAATCTCAGGACATTTGAGCTGGAGCCACTTGGCAAACGATGTTCCAAAAGAGCCCCTGGTGCTTTGCTTTCAAAGCAAAGCCCAGTGGAGCAGCTGAGGGCCTTTCTCCAGATAAGTGATGGAAAGCTGTGACCCTGTCTCCTTGGCATCTGCTGCTTCAATTCACTCTGGCCCCTGAGTTGTTCCTACTATGCCATCACACACTAATGGACCTACAGCCTTTCTCCGTGCTGCCTGTCTGGGAAAGACAAGGAGATTGGGCTCCTAATGCAGGCTCACATAGGCTAAAATTAGATAGCATAAATATGCCCCTTATCTTCCAGGAACCAAGAAGAGAAATACTGTTTGCTCTCAGCTATTCCCAAGGTCACTGAGAAGTGTGATTGAGCAAAGACAGTGCTGAAAAATGCCAAGTACTTAGAAAAATCGAAGCCCATCCATCTCAGGGTGGTTGCCTGCAATGAGTTAATGCTTTTTTGGGCATTGGCTCACCAGCTGCAAAGAGGAGATCATCACCTCACTGGTGCCTGGTGAAGATAAGCTCATTAAAACTTCTCTGGGATCCTAAAATTACTGTGATAAGTACTGCAGAGAAACTCATTAGTAAGTTTAACTCCATTTGATGAAGTGTTTAAAAGTTGAACACCTGGGATCACACACTAAGTGCTAAGGATTAAAAGAAATTCTAAATTAGTTATTCAATAAATAAATTCTGTGCTGCATGGAGGTGGAGGTTCCCAAGACTAAGCTCAGTAAGTGTAGGCTGTAGCACAACAAGCACTTACTTCAGGTTGCATGGGAAACTTCAGTTCTGACATTGCCTAATTTTGTAGGATTTGGCTTGATAGCCTTTAGTTTCTTTTGGACACACTATTTTTGTACATAGCAGAAACTGGTGAGGCTCTCCAGGATGCATTAAAATTGAAAGGTGAACTGTAAAGCTCATATAAAGTGTTTTAATTGTGTGCTTACGACTATAAAATAAAGGTGTGGGGAAATGTATCTGTTTCTCAAAGTTCTGTTTCTGGTATGGGTACCTGGAGCAAGCAAAACAGCAGTGTCAGCCAAAAATGAGTGAAGATGGGGTGAGAGTTTGAATCAAACAAGTCCTGAGAACAAGAGAGCACACGGCTTTCTGAACCCACTATGCTCTTCATAGAACCTGATTATATTGGAAAATACCTGTAAAATGTTCCCTGAGGAGTTCCCTTCCCACACATGAGTTGAATTAATCAAGTGTGCTTTTCTCACATTCTATCAACATATTTGTGTGCAATCAGTCTCCTTTCAAATGCTTAGTGTTATCCTTTTACTTTAGGTTCTGGATTTGGAGCTTCCACAAAAGCCATGTGTTTAGGGATGCGATACTGGAAGCCAGAAAGGCTGGAGTCACTTATTGAAGTGAGCATTGAGTGTGGACGAATGACTCATAACCATCCCACAGGTAATGCCAGCACTCTGACATCCCCTAAGGCAGCTTTGCTCTTCTGCAAGGACTAACATGGCTCCTGTGAACTCCCCTGGTCAAACTACTTCTGTTTTGCAGGCGTCAAGGCCTCAGCTTGAACTTTGCTTAGTTAATACATACATGTGTATATTACTTATATGGGCTTATATGTTTGCTTGTATATTATCCCAGCAGCATCCTCAGACATAGTTGTTTTCTCTCCTAAAATCCCAGTATGTAAACATAACTTGCCTTGTCCAAAGCATATTCATGTTAGTTGCCCTGATCAAATTTTAAGATTCATTTATATCTAGATGACTAACTGTTATCATGCAAATTTATGGTTCAGGGGATAACAGCATTTTTCTCTTGACAGGTTTTGTCATATCTAATCGCTGTAGGTAAAGGTAGTTAGCCAAAAAAAACCTAACTCCACATTTTAGGATACGATCTGAAGCATTTTCTAAACTAAACCTAAATAAACAGATTTAATGTTGTTTTTAATATTCAGGTCTGTCATTTTGATAATTTTATGCTATGTAAACATGCATTAATTCTGTCTGTTTTAAACAGCAATGAGTAAAACCATAATGAATGGTGACATGTTCGACACACTCAGTGCTATGAAGCAGTCAGAAAAGCCATCAGGATGCCATAAAATTAGGGGGAAAGGGTTCAAAACAAAGCAGAAAATTATGCAGGTATGTAAAGTCTGTGGCGCATTAGCAGCCATAAGACTGCTTGTAGCCTGTGTTCATCATGTCAGAAAGGGCTTATGAGATGCAGAAAATAGCAGCAAGGAGGATCCAAGTTGTCACACACCTTCCATACTATGAGAAATTACTTCCAGAAAGAGTTTTCAACTGGGAAAAGAAACAAGTAGCACAGCAAGGAGGCAGAAAGGAGAGGAGTGGAAGGGCCACATGCACCTCACTGCCATTCATGAAATGTGTCAGGAACTGCCAGTTATGATCCTCTTAACTCGGAAAACCCAACCAGTGTGTGAGCTGGGACTGAAACAAGCAGACAAAGGAAATACTTCCCCATGTTATGCATAGTGAAGCCTCAGACCTCATTGCTACCAGGAGCTGCAAAGTCCACGGGTATGCCTGGGCTCAAAGGAGACCAGGCAAAGAGTCTGTCTTGTCAAAATCAATCAAGCTATGTAATTAAAATGGCCCCAAAAATTAGCCTAGTTGCTCTGGGGAATAGAGAAGCTAAACCACATTGGGGTTCACTCTGTCTGGCAGAGGCAGACACCTTGGCTAGGTGTGCTTTCTTCCCCAGTGAGGAGCAGCAGGCTGTGTGAGTGGGGGCTACTGTGGGCAAGGGTAGTAGGGCAACAGCAGCAGGGGCATGGGCAGCCTGGTGAGTGAGCAGCCAGCCCCTGCAAAACCTTCAGGGCACACCCCAGCCCCTGCCACCCTCTAACTGAGGTGTCCCACTGCCCCCAGCTAGCCCTTTGATTCAGACTCTAAACCCTCTCCTGCCCCACTCAAGGTAAATGTGGCCCTCAAGGATCTTTGTGGCATCTGGGCTAGATGCTGACTGTCTGAGTGAGACCCTTTGGGCTTGGTCTACATGGGCTGTTACGCTTTATGAAAACATCTTTGGAACTCAAGTTGGATGCACCTTGGGTGTGACCCAGTATTGCAGGTCTTGTGGCAGAGGGAATCGGCAATCACCTCATCTGGACTTGTCACCTCCTAAGATAATTTTGTTTTACCTTCAGCAAAATACACAAAATTCATGATTACCTCTATGCATGAATGAAAGCTTTTGGACCCATGCATTGAGAGAAGCACACGTATCAATACTTTGCTCACATGGGACTTATTTAAATGGCTGACTGCTTTTATTCAGCTTCTCTTGCACACTGCATCAGGTTGATTTTGCTGCCCTTGACAGAATGCCAAGGGCACAAGCAAAGATAAGAAATAAGCCCTACTGTTTCTGGTGTTATGGAAGTGTTGAGTGCCCATCAACAGTTATAATATTTGCAATATTTACAGCATTGAAATATTTGTCACCAAAGTTACAAATAGAAGACAAGCATGTCTTTCTTGGACAATTTCTTTTTTCCTCTAAGAGGACATGGATTTGTTCCCTTAGAGTCAAATGATCCAGAAATAGTGTTAGATCTAGCAACCACCCCATTTGGGCTGGATGATACTGTAAACAAGCTGATACAGCTTGTAATTGAATCACTTTGTACAAGTCAATTATTTCATGTGACTTCAATTAGAAGATTTTCAGTATCCCATTGGTAGATGATGTTTATTTTTGATTCCTACCTCAATTTCTATCACATTACACCGCTGAGAACAGAAGCTCCCTTTTATGTAAGATAAGTTGCAAACCAATGGGCAGCACTCATTAGCCAATAATCTCAACATGCCAGGCTGCAAACAGGCAGAGATGGGTTGTGTACCTTCGTTAATCTACCTGACAGCCATGAGGCATTCCACTGGTGATTTCATGAGGAAAAACAAGGACAAAAAGGATGATACCAGCACAGATACACACTGGTAATCCTTGTCATTTGTGAATTTCAGGTTTTCTAGGCTCTCTTTGCACAGCTCTCTTCGTGGCATACGCAATACAAGGGAAACCCCTTGCGCAGTGGGGAAGAGAGATGATGAAGGTTGTGCCGATGGCTGAAGAATACTGTAGGAAGACCATTCGTCACATGGCAGGTACCGAGTCTGGATCAAGAGTTTGTTTTCCTAAAGCTATGTTTAGCTGGGAAGGCACTGAAGAAATGTCTTTCCCTAGTCTACACCTTGCTGCTTTCCCCGTTCTCCCCGCTCCAAAGGTTGTGCTCTTGCTTCCTCTGCTCAGGGAAGTAAACTCTTCACAGATGGTGCCACCTTCTTCTACCACCAGTTAGTTGCCCCGTGTATTAGTGGCAAAAATACAAAGCAAAATAGCAATGACCATGCCCTACTGCACAGTTTTATTTTTAGGGAATCTTCAGAGATTACTGGATGAGGGGGAGAAAGGAAATTATACTTAGCAGGTTATCATGCAAACTGGTTGCTGAGATTAATTATTCAGCTGCCTTCCATCAATTAGTTCAACATCTTCCAGAAGAAAAACCACTGACACTCCTCATCTTGCCAGGAAAATTTGACCTGTAGATGCGTCCTGACCAAGAATTAGCTTTTGACCACAATTCAAATTTGGCTCCTTGCTTTTCTGAACAAATATTTAAGATACAACCTGTTGTATCCTTGTTTTAAACAACTGAGTGTCACCCAACTACTGAACGTGATACTACTACTTTATTATTGCTATGCATGTGGTCTTTGGGGCAAAGGTACTGTAGTCCCCTCTTGCCAGGAAGAGATATTTGTAATGGTGAGGCCTGCCATGGACAGACGAGTATCATTACATTGAAACATCAAGCAAAGAGATTAAGGGGCAGCTGTTGAGAAAGACTGCATTCAATAGAAACCTTTACTCAAGAGCACTCAAAAATTAAAACTTACGCCTGAAGAAAAGCTGCTCTTTTAAAATCTGAAAGGAGCCCCAGGAAGGCTTTCTGAAAGACCCTGTGTTTTCAACTGTGCCTCATTGCACACCAGGATTTTTTTAGCAGAGAGCCATGAGGAGCAGGTGCAGGATTAATGTGATCGAGCGTCTCTCTGAGTGGCTTTGCAGCAGGTCCCTGTCACTCCACCCGAGCAGGACCCCTCGGTGGAGATATGTGTGCTGAACTCCTGAGGCATGCCCTCCAGCCAGTGCCTGTATTGTTGAGCTTCATCCTATTTTGGTAGTGGGAAAAGTGTCCTGCATTAAAGTTAAGCTCCTTGGCTGCTGAGATGCGCTGCAAAGAAATCCTGCCAGAGTCCTCCAGTTTTAGAAAATCCTATTTTAGCTATATTATCCCTCATGGATAACAAACAGAGAGCTTGTTATCCGTGTCACAGAGAGTTCGACCCTACACCCCTCTCTGATGTCCAGTTTCAATTACTGGACAGAGAGTTCCATGGACCTGAATGTGACCATCACCTCAGCTGGGCTCAAGGGATGGTGCAGAGCCTTCCTAGAGTTAGTGGCATGGGATTCTGACCATGCTGCAGGTCCACCCAACAAAAATCTCCTTCAGCTGATTGATCCCTCTATTTCTGGAACTCTGGAACAGGCACCTTGGTTGTAAAGGCACTACATAGAACACATTCATTTTTGAGTCATTTATGGTTTATTGCCACAGGAGAATTAGGGAAAAAAACCCACACAAACGAACAAACAAAAAGCCAACAAAAAAGAAGGAGACTGGTCAGGTTGCTCACATTTCTAAAAGCTGTTATAACCAGCTGCTGTAGTGGGTGTTTATAGTTTACATTTGCTTTGCTTACATTTGTATTCCTCTAGATGCTTAGATGCATCTAGATACTCTCCTCCGCCCAATGGCTGTAAATGCTCTTTCATTCTGTTTTTTTAAACACTTACCCTTTTTAGGGTTCTGGTGAAAGGTTTCTTTGAAATGAGGCCAGACTGGGTCATAGATTCAGAAAAAGGGCAGCTGGACATTTCCAGGTGTCTCGGGCATGTGACTGAATGCTCATCACTGGCTGGGGCTGTGGCTCTGGCAGCTGACAACTGTGTAAAGGCTTCAGGTCCTACAAAGCAGCTTGGATTTTTACAAAAATGCCCCTACTTAAAGATCTTAATTGCCAAAGAGAGTCACCACTGTGGCATTTTAGGAAAATAAGCAAAATCAGATGACATTCTTCAGATGAATCCTTCAGTTGTGCGTGTGCTTCTCAGCCACTTGTCAGGACACACCACTGAGCAGCCAAGCAGGAGAGAGACAGGGATAAAGGGGGAATGTTAAATTTTATTTTACACCTATAGTCCCATCCAAGACTGCTAGTTTTCCTTGGAATACTTGGCCATCTGGGCCACCTCACTGTTCTTTAACTCCCTACCCCCTTCAGCTTGCCAGGCAGGCTTTTCCTCAGGCCTCAGTTCTGCAGGCAGGTGCATGTGTATGTGCTAAACAGTCCAGTGTGACTGACTTAGGTGTCTTTTTAAGCCTTTATGAAAAGGATGAACCAGAATATTGGCTTGAAAATAAACTAAATTTAATAAGTTTATTTACATGAGGAACATTAAACATGATTAGAGATCACTTCCCAAAGTGACAGAAAAAAAACGTGAAAGACATATGGTTATTAAAAAAAGGCTTATTTCTTTGGGCACAGATAGAAGATGCATGTGTTATTTATCCTTTTGCTACATTTGATATGTATTATAATATATGCAAATGGGCATTTTGGACTTTCCTATCTGTTTTTTTCCTGATTGATCACACAATAAATGTGATGAAAATAAAACAAATACTGGAGAATTTATGCAATTAAAAATTTATAACTGAGGTAGGTGGCAAACTGTATTTAGGATGTATAAGCATTTTTAGATATTCTTTAGCCATAGTAAAAGAATAAAAACCATCAAAGAATTGATTATTTTCTTTTTATTGACTTACCTTTTCCTTGGAGTGCTCTTCAGTAAATTATTGTAAAATTTCATCTTGATATATCTTAAATGACATTAAAATAGCACAAAATTATGTAAGTATTTTCTTTATTGCATGATCTGTTTTCAATTAGATGTCACACTCTATATTTAGTATATATGCAGAACATTACTGTAAAATACCTGGGGTGTCGTGTCAGTCAATACTGTCATTATCCTTAAAATATGCTGAAGTAGAACTGAAAAAGTTCTCGAAATTAAATACTACATCATTAATTTCTTTTGCCTTCAGAATATCAAGAGCACTGGTTTTACTTTGAAGCCAAGTGGCAGTTTTATTTGGAGGAGAGAGAAATCAATGAGGAAAATCAGAATCAACCTGTCTTTCCAGCCAACTATGATGCAGAGGAGAGAGAAAAGGTAACTGCAACTTCCAAAAGTTCTTGGGATGGCTCTGAACCAACATAGGTATTTTCAAAGAGACTTACCGCTATTTTTCAAATGATTCCACTGCCACGGTAGTCAGGAAACGTTTTTGGGTTTTTTTCCCTTAAATTTCAAGAAACAAAAACCAACTCCCATCCTCAACTCAGGTACATGTTAGCTAAAAACAAACAAACAAACAAACAAACAAACAAAAAACCCTGTTACCACCAGTCCTGAGTTAGCTGCAATGGGAGAAAACAGTACAGAGGCAGGCTTAATGGTCTGGTACCCAGAGCAGGTACAAAACATGGGCCATGGCTATCTGAGGGTGGAAAAAGTAAATGTCCTGCCAGGGGCTCTCATTAAAGCCTAATTTTTGTGGCCATAATCCCACAAAAATACCCCTGGGGGTTAGAAGCTGAAATCAGTCATGTTTAGTGGAGGGTGTCCCTGCCCATGGCAGGGGATTGGAACTCAGTGGTCTTTAAAGTTCCCTTCCAACCCAAACCAATCTATGACTTTTTGGTCCTTTGAGCAGAAGACAGAGTCCCAAGTGATTGATTTGCTGCCAACTTGGGCTGTGCTAAGCTAGTTTTAAGTGTCTTGAGAGATGGTGTTTCACCACGTTCCATGAGATACTATTTTATAATGTACATGATCTTTTCTTTGCCGGTTATATCTTCTTAACTCGAGAGAAATAATGTGTCTTCTTCCCTGCTGTTTACAGCTATCTGATATGGCCTGGCACCCCTCAAAGCTCTCCACTTAGCAGCTAAGCAATAAGTATGTGGTTCTTGTCACCTCATGCCATAAATCAATCCTTTCCCTCCTAAGTATTTAAGCATAGTTCTATGTTGAGAAGTCACTTAGCGTATTTTTAGGTGATTTTCTGTGCAGTGAAAGGTCCTATGGAAGTCCTATTGACTGTGGATAATAAGAAATTTCTCACTCTAAGTATAAAGCATGGATTCCCTTCCAGATTTATTTTACTAATTCAGTGCCATGAATTCTCTACTAGTTTTATATTCCTTCCAGTACTGCTGGAGTCTCAGTAAAGATTTAGGAGAGATTTAATTAAATAATAATTTCCAATGATCATTTCAAGAGAGAATTGTATGAATTCCTAATGCTGCGGCAAAATTTACCTTCATTACCCTAGCTTAACTATTTTGGCCTACTGAGCTATTTATTTTGATGAACAAGAAAGGAAAAATGGTGCTTGACTTTCGAACTCCCCCACCAAGCAGAGATTATAGCCTGGCAGAAGTCGAGACACTTCATTGGTGTGCTAATAGCTATGGAAAGAACAGATGAGGAGAAGGTGACCATTCTGCCTGCCTTTTCCCCAGGAGTGCCCTCCCTTTGCCTTCCCTCCAGACTAGCTGCCCCCTTGTGTTTGGGAGTAAAGCTCTTTGCCTTTCCACACACAGTCAATAAAGCACCAGTACCTGGCACAACCCTTGCCCACAGGTCACCATATGCATGTTCCTGCTTGGCCAGGTGCACCTTTCTGAAGGCACAATGCCAGCTGTATGTGAAAGTGAAGCCCTCAAATGTGATTTGGCTTGATCCAAGCTTGTTTCAAAGGCAATTTCTCTCCCAAAAAGAAATCACGCCTTGAAATGCCTAGCATCATAGGTCACATTGTCTATAAACTGGCATATATAATTTTTCAGTGATGTGCATTTGGAAGATGTTAGATACATGGTGAATGGGCAGACATTGCTCAGCACGTGGAATCAGCCTTGATTCTGCATACAAAACACTCGCCTGACTTGCTTTCCTGGGATAGACACAATGTGCTACAAAACAAGTGAGGAACAAAACCAAAGTCATCCAGGACAATTAGCTATAAAGACCTTGTTTCCTTAAGATAGAGTTGCTTAATCCATCAGTGAGAAAGAGCCCAGAAAGGAGGGGGGAAAAAAATAATGGAAAAGGAGTGCTAGCCAGCAGTGGTCAGCTCCTTAAGGGTGAGGAAGTCAGAGACAGATGTAATTGCTGGCAGCAGCAGTCGACAGCAAGGAGGGGACATGTGAATTACCTCCTGGGCTTGGCAGCAGCTCAGTGCCTACAGAAGGAGAGTGCATGCTGACACCCCATCCAAGTCCTAGGTCCTTGCTGGCCCACCCAAGGAAAGCTGGGCTGGTGCCACAGCACAGCACAGGGCTGCACAAAGGCTCTGGAGCTGAAAGTAGAAGGAAGCATTTTGGGAAGTGCTGCCTTGGGGCAGTAAAGTCCTGCCAGATCAGCCCTAGGACAGATATCACCAATATAAAGCTGTTTCAGCAAGGCAAGATGACATCGGATGTGTACAGAGTATCAGGGTTGAGGAGGAATAGCCAGAGCGACACTTGAGCTGCCTGGCTGCACACTCAGAATAGCCCCTCCATCCTGAGCCCTCCTGCCTTTGGTAGCATTGCATATGTGTTTGTGCTGCTCCACCTGCATCCAAACTGCAGCAATAGGGCTGGAAATTTGCATGGGGCAGAGAACAGCATAAAGGCATAAATAACCTCTCTAAATTGTAAAAAAAGAAAGAGAAAAAAAAGCAGCAGAGTGAAGCTATTGTCCGACTCTGACGTGTTTGATGGATGTGTAGATAAACCTCAACCAGGTATGAAACAGCTCAGGTGAAAATGAATAGAGAGAAATGCAAACTCTTCATACATGTTGCAGAAGCCAATAGCCAGCAACATTGAACTTGCCATGATGTAAGCTAAACTTCAAGGACTAAAGCTGCCCATTTCTTAATGGGAAGGTATTTTTTAACTATAAATTTATTAGTGTTGAGATAATTTGGGGATTTGGGGCTGGAGGTAACTGCTCTAGAGAAACTCTGATTTTCATTTGCCAGCCTCACTGTGGATTTGGAGTTCTTTCTTCTTCCTTCTTCTCGTGGGCAGGAATTGTTTTTTACATTTACAAATTAATTTTCTTTTTATTTAACAAGTGCTTTTAGAAGAGGAGAGGAAAGGCTTGGCAAGAAAAAGATGGAGAAAGGGGCTTGAATTACATAGTCTAAAACTAAGGCCCTAAAGAAATTACTGGATCAGAACATTTTCACCCCTCATGAAAACTTGGCTATTTGGAACATTTGCAAATGTGTGGCAAGGGGAGTTGAGAATATTCCCAGAGGCAGGAAGAGGACTGATGAAGTATGTCCTCACCAACCTTAAATTTTTATATAATAACGAATTTCTAGGATATGAACTTGAAATCTGTCTTGATCTACTTTTTGGCATTTCTGGCTTGTTTAAACCAGTCTCTTGGCCTGCCAAGACCTCAGTGCATTAAGCTGGACTGCAGGCTTATACTGGCACCTCAGGCATTGCCAGGACTGCTGGAGCGGCTGCTGTGGCTCATCCCATGCCGCACCAGAGGAGCCCCAGCACAGCCCCTGCAGCCCTTTCCCAGCCCAACGAGCTATTCCCACTCAGCAGGGGAGATGCCAGCCTGGCGTGGCCAATGCCCCTCACCTCAGCCCTGCCCTGCCCTGCCCTGCCCTGACGGTGCCGTCTCTCCCACAGACGTACAGGCGGTGGAGCTCCGAAGGCCGCGGGGGAAGACGAGGCCATGACGCGCCCATGATTGCATACGATGCCCTGATGGGCTGCGGTGGGGACTGGACGGAGCTCTGCAACCGCTCCATGTTCCATGGAGGTGAGGGTCCCTGTGCTCCCCACCCCTGCTCCCTCGCCAGGGCCAGCACAGAGCCCTCCTGGCTGTCAGATGCCTCTGTTGGCCAATCTGCCATGTTGTCTGTAACATTCTTGGCTCTGGTTTTAGCCTCCAAACCCCATTCTTCTGGCAGCAGCTGCCGCACAAGCCATTACAGCACTTTTCAAATGTTGCTCCGTCTGTATCTCATGGTTCTGCCAGAGGTGCATGAGAAGTAAGTACAGCATAGCTTTCTAAAGGGCTGACAAATCCTGGCAGAACATGAGCACCTTTGGCAAAACAACCTTTTAGCTGCATATAATGAAACCAAGTAAGGGTGAAAAATAATACAGCACCCAAACTAGTGCCAGTCAAATAAATTCCAGCACTTGAAGGCACGCAATTAAGTACTTCTATTTTGTGAGAAAGAACTTTCTCATTAGCAGATGCATCTTGCTGGGCTTTTGGGAGGGCCAGTATAGCTGGGTGAAGGACCCCAGCCCTGAATCACCCACTCCCCCCCTATGTGGTGTGGCCCCTTTGCAGGGGCTCGGGTCTCTCACGTGCTCCAACACGGTGGTGAGAGCTCACAGTCCCCAACTGCAGACCCTGGCAGGCACAAACCGGCAGGCACAGAGCATCAGTGCTCCTCAGCAAGGCTGGGTGTTTTAGAGCCTGCACAGTGCTGTGCTGTGCTGTGAGGAGGGAAGGGACACTCCCCAGTCCAGAGCCTTTGTTAAATAGTAGACACCCCTGCAACTATTATTCCCTCCTTTGTTCATAGCAATGGCTAGCTGTCTGCAAGAGCTGCTGTGCTGGGGCAGATTTTTGCATAACCAACTGAGCTCCCAGCCCAGGAGCGCACGCCACAGCGGCATCTCCATGTCATTGCCTTGGCATCACTCTCTTACTTAGGCATCCTTATCCTTTAGGACTGACCCAACACACTCCTACTGCATTCCCATCAGTGTGGAATGGTTCCTCCTCTGCGCAGTGCAGTTTTTGGTTGTGTGTGTGACACTAAGAGACCACTGCAATTGTGCTTAAACCTGCAGGGGAGAGCGCGGCTACTGGGTCCATCGCCGGCTGCCTGTTCGGCCTGGTTTATGGCCTGAGCAAGGTGCCCAAGGGCTTGTACCAGGACCTGGAACAGAGGGAGAGGCTCGAGTTCTTGGGCGAGAATCTTTACCGACTATCCATGGAGGAAAAGTAAAGCAGTTTCTGCCATTTTCTCTTTCTATAAAGACTATATCAAACCCTGTAGATATCTGACTGGCATTTATAGTGAAGGAAGTTCATTGGGTTAGTCTGAGGAGCTCTATGTACATCACGTGCAAGTGAAGATAGCTGAGTGTTTAGACTGATTAGAATTATTAGACTAATTAGATATACGTGGTATTTGTGGGTTTTTTACAGATGTAGGGATTTCTAAATATAAGGAGTACTGCTTAAACCTCAAATGGCAAAAAATAAATAAAATGTCTTTTGACTGATTTCAGTCTAACTTGCTATAATACCACTTCCTAAACAGCTGTTTCCAGTAATTACACATACAAAATTAATTTTCAGAACTAACGCTTTCTTGCAAAACTAATGGTAGTACCCACTCACGGGGATATTCTCTGTATATTTGACAATCCTTTCACCACTGTGTCCCTCCTTGTTCTCAAATCTAATGTGTCTGTGACACTTGTAAACCTAATGTCTCATGGATTAGCTTTTAATGAATCACTGATCCCTCTATCAGCACTGTGGTGTAAGGTATTGTTACATTAGAAGCTTCCAGAAAAGGAAAAGCCAACACTAAAAATACCTCCCAGGAACAGCAAAGCATCAGTGTGTCTAAAATTTCTGATCAGTGTGTCTAAAATTTCCGAATTATGTTTTTATTCTTCTTCAGTCTTCAAAACAAAAGTTTCTCTAAAATATAAGTGGCTGAAATATTTGTAAATAAATTAATCTTGCACTATTTTCTAAGTATCAGTCTTTATTTTTAGATTGAACAGATTACATGCTGCTGTATCAGTATCAGAATTTTTGGCTGAGGTCTTCAAGCAGTTGCAATAGGTCAACAGTTAGGCTGTGATACATTTCACAAGTCTGAACAACCTGAAAACCACAAGCGGAGAAGTTACAACTGCTTTACCTTTTCCCTTTCTTTTTTCCCCTTCCCTTTATTACCTTTTGTTCTTTTTTGCCTTTCCTTGCCTGGCTTCATCTCCCCTCTCCTCTCCAAGTTCTTCTTCAACATCTCTTTTTTCCTTTTTTCCTTTTTCCTTCTTTTTCTTTTTTCTTTTTTCCTTTTTCTTTTTTCTTTTTTCTTTTCTTTTTTCTTTCTTTTCTTCCTTTTTCTTTTTTCTTTTTTCTTTTCTTTTTTCTTTCTTTTCTTCCTTTTTCTTTTTTCTTTTTTCTTTTCTTTTTTCTTTTTTCTTTTTTCTTCCTTTTTCTTTTTCTTTTTTCTTTTTTCATTTTTCTTTTTTCTTTTTTCTTTTTTCTTTTTTCTTTTTTCTTTTTTTTTCTTTTTTCTTTTTTCTTTTTTTTCTTTTTCCCTCTTTTTTCTTTTTTCGCTTTTTTTAAAAAATTTTTTTCTTGTCCTTTTTTTTCATTCTCTTCCCTTTTTCCTTTCCCTTTTTTCCTTCTTTTCATTCTCCCTTTTTATTTTATTTTCTCATTTTTCAAGGAAACCAGTAAACTATGATTGGGTTAAAAGTTGCATACCACAAACAAAGCAAACAGTAGGCCTTGATGAAGGAGATCCTAATGCTCCCAAGAGCAGCACAGGCACAAATATGGAATCCTCAATGAAATAGCACAGAAGTGAACTCAGAATTTGTTCCCACATTTAACCTCATGTTTTACCTTAGAAGTCCAGAAAGTGAGGTCCACGTAATACTTTCTGATTTCCACAGTGTGTGATTGCCTACGTGGTGTTGGTTTCTCCTGTCTTTCTCCAGCTGCTGACCTGTGTTTTAAAATGATAGCTAAAAATACATGAGTACTTTCCTACGCCTTTTTCCATGTAAGCCATTGCTGGAATCATCACTGGGATGTTATGTGACAGACACAGGAGCAGGTGATGCCTGTCAGTAGGAATAGCAGCCTGCATGACAATGTCCGTATGAAAAGGTTTCCGTACTGTGCGTTACCTCTCACACTGTTGTTTCAGCATGTTTTCTCTTGGCAGCTTCGCAGGGTGCTTTCTTGTTTGCTTTGGAGATGTGTTAAACCAAAGGCAGCAATTGTGTCAGTAGGTACAGAGAATACCAAGACTTTCTGAAAACATTGCTTCTAGTTTAGGATGCCTCTAGCGCTCCTGTAATAGATTCAGCAGTAGAGAAGAGAGAAGAACATATTCTGCATAAGGTAGGACTTTCTCTAGTACTTTGGCTTTTCTTCTTCCTTTAGAAAAAAAATAATCACTGACAAATATTAAGAGCATTCATCATTTTCCCCAGTTTACCTTCTATCCAGCCTAGGCAGGACCAAGTTGTGTTTCAGAGATCAGTAAGAGAATCTAATTGAAAAAAAAAAAAGACTGTACCCATAAAGCACCATTTCTGCAGCTGTTGGGTGAGCAGTGCCTTGGTCATCATTTCACTGAACATACTCAAAAGGCCTTGTTTTGAGTGGGCAGAGCTGCTCCTCTTATCTTCCTTATCTTCCTCTTGTCTTCCTTATCTAGGGGCAGATCGTTGGACCAAATACCTCACAGAGCCAGGTAGTGATGGGATACCCAGGGATGAGGGAGGCTATGAGATGCAGCTCTTTGCACACTCCAGCTCATGGCCATTTCTCCAGAGCCTACCGACAGTAAGGCAGAGCAATCCATTGATTTCTGACAGCTTTTGCAGGTTGGACAGTTTTTTCAATTTGTTTCTTGTTTTTTGATGAGGTCTCCATAGTGCTGTTTCCTTCTGCCCATGCCACTGTCCCTGCAACAGCCAGTCCTTTGGGCTGCCAGAGTGTCTAAAATGGTGATCAGATATTTAACATGAAATTCAAGATCAGGAGACAGGGTCTTCCCTTTTCCACAGCAGAGATATTAAACCAGAAAATACTATAACTGTATCCTTTTAGCAAATCCCATGGAATGCCACTATGCCCTGCTACTTATCAGCATCTGGTCCCCTAACAGAGTGGAAAGGCTGGAGTGCACTGGTGCAGGAGGCAGTGGGCAGGTCTGGGAGGGAGTGCCAGCTCCTCTCCCTTGGCACCTCAGCTCTCCTCTGCTCATGACACAGAGGTATCCACTGCAGAGGTTTCTCTGGGACAGGTTGGCCAGCAGGATAGGGTTGCACTGCTGCCCATTAGCATATTAGGCTGTTACCACTCTGATGCTGCCTGTGATAAGTGTCCCCAAAGAACCTATAAATAAGTAACTAAGCAGCCTGTCTTATGCATCTTAATATTTTGCGGGCCAAGAAGACAGGAAACTTTTAAAAGTGGCCCTGCCTCCTCTGCAGGACCAAGCAGTCTGTTCTCCAGACACTGAAAACCATGCAGCAGCACTTCCATAAACCAGCAGCACACTGAGGCACATCACACACATTAAAAAGAGTGGAAACCAGCTTCTCCCGAGGAAGAGAGGGGTGAGGGAGATAAAGTACATGTTAGGCCATTTTGGAGGATCAGGGAGGAGCCCAAGTATCTGTGTTGTCATATGGCATAGCTCACAGTACTGGGAAGTGAATTCTGCTGGAATGGGGTTCCCCCTGTGCATGGGGACTACCTGTCAGGATACTCCCAATGGGATTAGAATTGACTGTCTGTAGTTGATATAGAGGTGACTATATCTCATTGATAGATGACATAGTTTAGGATCAAGATGCAACTTGGGAAAAGACAGTAAGGAAAAATTAGGGATGATGACTTAGCCTGTTGAGAATGGTGGTCATGCTCCCAAATATGAGAAGCATCTTAAGCTCCTTTCTTGAGGGAAAACCATGGTGTTTTCTAAAGACTGGGTTAAAGCAGACTCATCACTACCTCCATTTTCTGTGGTGGTCTCAGAATTCAGTGTCATTGTACCACTGCCCTTGCACAGAATGCATTTCAGATTTACGGTCATGATGGTCATTTGCAGGTGATGTCATCTTGGAAGAACTGCAGATGCCCTAAATAGGTGCCATAGCTGTTTGTTCATTTTCTGCTGCTGGCTGGTGAATATGGATCAAACATTCAACCCATGCAACATGTCTTGGTACTTAAGGCAATGCAGTATTCCCACAAATGCTACATTTCAGACGGCATCCTGTAATAACACTAACATGGAAAAGAAAATCCTTGAATAGAGCTGACTTGTAGTATACTTTAACAAAGTTGTTTGAATTTTACAGCTCATATGTGATTAATTACTGTGAATATTTCTAGCAGAGAGGGTCTGATCTTCTTCCCTTCACAATCAATAGTAGTTTGGATATGTTGAAAGCAAGACTAGTCAGTATTTTACCATGGCCATTTATAGCATCCAAAGCAGTCCAGAAGGGAGGGGTAAGCAGGGCATCTGGTTCCACTGCTGTTCTGAGAGATCAGAGATGACCCTAAAGAACACTGGTTGATGGCCCCACATGTTTTTCTGAATACACCAGATACTAGTAAGGGAGGAGAGGGATGGCAAGCCTGCAGTTAAAATATCAGCAGACTTGCTAGAAGAGGGAATGAACCTGGATATTTTTAGCCAATTATACTCTGAATTCCAGTTCTTTCTTTATTCTAAAAATTCCCATAGCTGGGATGAATTTGCTTCTTGGTGTGATATAGAAGCTTTGCCTCCCTGGCTGTAGTCAATTTGGTAAGGGAAAGGGTGGATGATACCACCTGTGCTATGCTGAAATGTGGTTATTCCCTATCAAAACCTATGAGGTATTGTTTTTCACATTAGACATGGGCCAGTTGTCAGGCTTTTCTCTTTTATTGGCCTTTAAAAATACCCACAAAGTCATTATAAATAGACCTTCTTCCATTCAAGATGGCAAATGCATCCCTCTGCTGAGGGATGTAATTTTCAATATGTGCACTTGAAATCCAGCCAAGTGGAATTCAAATGTCACAGCCCAACTGAACAAGGACCAGCCCCTCACTTTGCAAACAGCCTTCATAATATTGCACTGGGGAGGCAGGTCCAGTTTCTTTCAGAGACCATGGGGTGCCAGCTGCTGGAGCATAGCTGGACCTTCCCCAAACTTTCAAGTTTGACACTCCCTAAAGCATGAGTCTCTTTGAATCCTTTCTTCATTTTCTACATGTAGACTTAATTTAAAGAACTTTTTATTCCACTCCTGCTTATAGAAATTAATTCCCTGTGGGTATGCAGGCTGCATTTTCTTCATGAAGTTATTTCACTACACAGTGCAGTAACCTTCCAGCTTTTCATGGTGTCAGAAAGCTGACACCTCTTGATTTTTCCCTCCTATACCCATCTATGGTTATTGACTTCTAGCTCCAGTTTTTGTGCTGAGTTCAGTATTTTATTTAGCAACAGATCTGCACCAATTAAAGCATTTCCTAAATCCCCAGCTGTCTGAGGGCTTGATTCTTCAAACAAGCAAAGGTCCAACATACCATCCTTCTTCCTCCAGATTAAAAGAGGTTGTAGTCAAGGGACATTGCCAGGGTTGTTGTTGTGGTGATAGCCTTTACAAAGCAGATTTAAGAGCATAATCCTGATGTGGGATTTGAATGCTATCAAAAAGCAAATAACAGCAACACTGTTGTGTTTTTTTTTATTCTGGGGAGGTATCTACTGACTTCTAACCTGTACCAATAGTAAATACCATCAGTGGCACATTGGGGCCCCTCAGCCTTGATAGTTTGTTTTCATGGTCATAAATCAGAGACAGAACCATGGTTTCCTGCTAACTGGAATCTCATTTATCTTTGCCTACACTTTTCCTAGCAGGAAAGGAAAATACCTTCAGTGTTGCCCTCACTTTAGGACATGGTAATTCTAAATGAGGGACTAGTAGCACAGAGGAGATGCAGTGACCCTGACTAGCATTGCTTGCTTCCCTAAGTGCTTCCACTGCCCACAAAACACAGAAGAAAGAGCTGACAGTGCTGTGTGGGACGGTGTGAAGCCCTGACACTCCTGCTACACCATGCATCATGAAGCTTGTTGAGCACTTTGCATGCTTTTTAACAGGCCACTAACATCAACTCTCTTGAGAAGTTCTACATATAAGTGTTTTTTCCCCATTTCATGCGTAGCAGCATGCCATTGAAGCAAAGTAAGAAGGTACTGACAATATTGACAACTTGAAAAGATATTTATGTTTTCTTTTGCACAGCACCAAAAGCACACACGTCTGTGGAGATAATAAGATGCTTATAGACCCTCTGGTGCTGAAGAAGAAGCTCAATAGGATGGTAACAGAGCAAGGAGCCTTTGCTGTTCTCAGCAGCCTGCTGCTATATGTCACCGAGCTCGCGGCTGGTGATCCACAGATCAGCAACAAGAGGACAAAATGGGCAGAAGGTAAAGAAAACCAGGTGAGCTCTAGCCAGCCATGTCCAGATCCAATCAGGGTTCAGTATCCAACCAGATTTCAGCTCCTGCGGTCCAGATTTCTAAACAACAATCGTGAGCCATACACTAAGAAGAGAAGAGAAGTTGGCAAACTGGTCATTAAAGAGAAGATGTGGGTGAGCAGGGCTAGTAGCAAGCTGGACAGAAGTAGAGACAGGAAGGGAGATGGAAAAGCAGTGGAGGAGGATGCAGACACAGCACCCAGCGAGAGGGCAAGGTGGAGTAGTGTGACTGGAAAAAACACAGTGAAGAACATCCTGAAGAAATTTTTAGCTGCTGAAGAAAAAGAAGCCAAGGAGAAGTCTCCCAGCTGGAAAAAGAAGGGAGCGAATGGCAATTTGCCAAAAATAGTCAACAAGAATTCAGTCTTGTCCAAACTGAAGGAGCAGTTTGAGCAAAGCACTCTCTGCTCAGCTGCAGAGGTGAAAGCATCGCTCTTGCGCAAAGGTGAGAGGAAGAATAAAAACTTCCTCAGCAGAAAAACTATTCATAAGCCTGAGGTCAGAGTGCTGCGTATGGCAGCAATGACAGCCACAGGCATCAAGAGCCCGGAGTCCCAAAATTTAGTGTGCTCCATGGTCCCAGTGCCCAGACTCAGCATGGCTACCAAAATTAACCATCCCTGGAGCTGGTCGAAAAATAATGCCACAAAGCAGCCTTTTGGTCCTGGCACACTACTGAAGGAAAAGGAGGGATCCAACAGAGATCATGGAGAGAACAGAACACTGGCAAATGCAGCACAGGACAGGGAGGACAAAGAAGAATTACTGGTGGCACCAGAGACCATATCAGATGCAAAGGACTGTGCTGAGGCTAAAACAGATTCCACGAAACAGGGAACCTACTTTCATCCTGTTCTAGATAACCCTTCAACTACTCATAAAAACAAAGCTCTTGCAGACTGCATTCCCCCCTTACCTGAATGTGGTCTAGATTGTGACAGGACTAACATGCCAGCTGGGCCTGACACATCTCCACTATTGGAAATTACCAATGCTCTGCAACATGCTAAGGAAGACAGCCCACCTTCTGACTCACTTGACTCTAGCACAGCTGAAGGATCCCATGAACAAAATCCTCAGGATACTAAATCAGGAGAGATTCCTGAAATATCTCTGTATGTATACTGTTCAGATGAAGATGACACAGAGCTCACAGAGCCAGAAAAGGATCCTTTCTTTGCAGGCCAAAAATATTTTCCAGAGCAGAAAGTACTGGAAAACATTCTGCCATTTTACTCTCCAAAATTTTCAGCATCTTGTGAAGTTGAGCCTTCAATGGATGATCGACAGCTAACTGTCCTAATACCAGCTTCTGGCACAAAGCCACCAATAGAGACATTGGATTTAAGAGTCAAATGTTCTAAGGAAGCCAAAAAAGAAGACACATTTCACAATGAAGACAAAATAAATACTTCTAGCAAAAATTATAGTGATGTCCCAAATAGAGAAGAGGAGAAGGATGAGATGCCCAATAGCCAAATGCAAAATGAATTAAAAACTATGCAGCCTCAGCTTCCTCAAATGAATTTTAGCTCACAAAATAACTTTAATGTTTCTGATGGGGACATGCCAGTTCCAGATGCAAATCAGAACAAGTCTACACTCTCCTCAAATGAGAGCCTGGAGCCAAAGCCTGGTGCTGCAGAAGAAGAGGACAACTCCTCTCCTTCGGAAAAGATGCAAAACCCTTTGCCAGGTGACCTTGTGAAGCACAGTTCCTTTATTTTAGAAGAAGATTTTGGGAAGGACAAATTATCTTCATTGAATGAAGTGATGAATCACTCAAACAATCAAGCCCTGCAAAGGAGTTCCTTAACTGACCTGGAGACCTGCTATGAGCCATCTGAATCTTTCATCGAGCATGAAGAGGACATTGCAGATGAGATGCCCTGGCCTAACTCTGAGGCATGGCAGTCGCCCTTGTCAACCCCTTTACCAATATCAGTGAGCGGGATTGCAGGACAAAGTATCCATCACACTCTTGGAAATCCTCCAGCACCTCCACCTATTGATGTGGTGGGACAGAGGGGTGGTGCTGTGGAACATGAGCATGACAGCCATGGCTGTGAGAAGCATCCACATCCCCTTTCAGATGAGTTTACAGATGGTGGGAATGACACAATGGGGGAGAAGAAAACGATGTGTGATTTCAAGAACCAAGCACTATCGCCAGATCATGCAACAAAAAATGAAAACTCTACAGACAAAGAGACAAATACATGTCAGAGACTTGAGAACTGCCTTTCAAACTCAACTGCAAAGTCAGGAAAACATGAAAACAAAACCACACTAGTAGGAAATCCCCTATCATCCTTGGAGAAGAGCCAAACACCAATATTAGATGATACCAAAAAGCAAGGATGTGATATGCGAGAAGAGAATATGATTCCTTCATCAACTGAATTGGTCTCAGACCAAAAGAAGGATACAAAAAGTAGAAATAAAATATCTGAATACACAAGGGATAAGCTCTTCCCCTCAGATGATGACATGAAGCATGAAAGTGATAGGATGGAGACAGAGGAGAAAGAAGAGAGAAATGTCTTGCATAAATTTGAGCAGGAACAAGTATTTACACCAATTGATACTGTGGACCACGATAATAATTCTTCAAAGGAGAATGATGCTCATAGTCCTCAAACATCCCAGTTACCTTCATCAGAGCATGATACCAACATTCAAGGAGTGAAAAATACTGGACAGAGTCTGGAGCATCTAGCATCTCCAAGAAATTTTGTGAAACACAAACATGATATGACAGGAAATGAAAACATCTATTGCAATAATAGGAAAAAATACCTGAACTCATCAGATGAGCCAATGAAACAAACAAATGACAGTGAATGGCTAGAAAACCTCAAGTCAGACTTCAACAATTATTCAATGCCACCAAGAAATACAGCAAGGCAGGACAGTAAGATGGCTGATGAGGACAATACCGCTCTAGAGACACAGAAACAGATGTCACCAGGTGACCTTGTAAAGCCTGAAACTAAGCCAGACAAAAAAGAGACTAAACATACCTTTGAGAGGTTCCAGTCACCTTCTTCAAATGAAGTGCCAAATTACCAAGACAAAGGCTCTTCAGGAGAGAGGAAGCAAAAGACACCAGCAGTGGAAGACACAGGATCACCTGAAACAGAGATAGTAAAAGAGGATATTGAGCAGCAGTTTCCTGGGAAGCATCAGATACCTCCATCAAGAAAATCTGAAATGCGGGATGAAAATATTCCAGGAGACAAACAGCAAATGAGATTTGAAGATTTTCTGACACCTGATACAAATACTGCAAAAGAGAAAGAGAAACTCCCAAGTTCCAGGAACTATCCATCAGTACCACCAGAAGCATTGGTTAAGCCTCAAGAAAAAATTACTCCAGAACAAAAGCAAGAAGCATCAGATTCTCCAGGTTTTAAGAAGCCTGGTACTAATTCTGTAAAAGAAAAGGATGGAGATCTAAATTCTGAGAAGCTGCCTTCTTCAAAAAAAGTGCTGAAGCCTCAAGAAAGAAGCACTTTAAAAGAGAGGAAGCAAAATACACCAGCAGAAGAGGACACCAGGTCATCTGAAGAAAAGGCTGTAAAAGAGAAAGATAAATACCCAGGTTTTGGGAACTGTCCATTACCTCCTTCAAGTAAATTACTGAAGCATGAGAAAAATATTCCAGGGGGAGAAAAACCCCAAACTGTATCAGAAAGTTTTACAAAGCTCGATGCAAATGCTGTAAAAGATAAAAGCAAAGATCCATCTTCTGGGATGTGCCAGTCCCCACACTCAAATTTTCCCTTGAAGTCTCAAAAAAATAATGCCACAGCCAAAAAGGAGCATATGCCACCACCACCTGATGAAAACCCAACATATAAAACTGGTAGTCCAGAAAAGAAGAGCGAACCTGAGGGAAGAGAGAAATACCAGCTAGGATCTTCAGCTCAATCAGAGAGGCACAGCAATAATGGCTCAGGACAGAAGGGCCCTGTGGGTGATTTCAGAAGCTATCAATCTCCATTGTCAAGCAATGGCATAAACTGTAAAAGCAGTGCTGTCCCAAAAGAGACCAGTTTGTCTAATACAGAGAAATCTTTCAAATCATCCTCATCATTACATGCTGCGTCAAAAGACAAGGTAGATCCTGCTGGAAGCAGAGAAAAGCAGCCTGGATTTAAGAAGTACAAAGCACTCTCGTCAAAGACATTGGTGGGGCATGAGAAAGATGCTGCTGAAAGGGAGGGGAGCAGGCAGGCAGCTGCCAAAACAAGGGAGAAAAAAGCAGAGCTGGAGGACTGCTCTAAAGTAATGCCGTTCTCAAAATACACAGTGGAAAGCTACAGTGAAGGATCCTTAGATTCAGCTTTCAAACCATTGATCATTAGAGTAACTGACACATTTAAACATCACAGCTAAAAATTACAGCTACAGCTTAGGCAAGAACTTACTACCAATTCACTTGATCTTTCTTTTCTCCTCTTTTCTCCAGGGCATTATATTATCATTTTTTAATCACAAGGACATTGATCATCTGTGCATCTATCAGAGCTAGGGTTTTTTTCTTTCTTAAACATTAGCCTGAAGACATGAATTAAATTAATCACTGCAAGTGAGTTAGCTAATCACTGAATTAATCATCAGTGTATAAATTAAATATGAGAAGGGCTTTGAAATCACTGTGAATTCAGCCCTGCTTCAAGTTCTCCTTGCTAAATAATGGGCTTTGTTTGTAACAAGGGCAACTGTTCAGGCTGAACTCTATTTGTATTTACTTGTTCTAATGAAACTCTGCTAGTACTTCTTTCAGGAATAGTGTAAGGCAGTATAGTTTTAATTATGTCAAAAAGCACTTGTTCTAAGCTCTGCCTTTTCACAGATTAGCAGGAACTGTTGATCTATTGCTGCACTGAGTGACGCTGTTAGCAGAAGAAGTGAGGGAAGGAGGGGAATGCTTCATTTATCTGCAGAAAAGTCCTCAAAGGACATTGATGCTACAAGGGGATTTACCACAAATGCAAATGGTCAGACTCATTAATATTAATATTGGAAAAATTGTGATTTAACTTCTTCTGAATCTATTTGCACTTTGTCCATACACACTGTATGCATTATTGCTGTAAAGGTACACCATTTCAAGGGGTTCTTAATTACTGCAAATGAATATGCAACAAGTGTAGGAGCTCAAAAAAGCTCAATGCTGAAAGGCCATGAGGACAAGGTAAGCCAGAGGGGCTCAACACTTTGACATAACAATTCAGCTTTTCTTGTGACATCTGTCCCATTCCAAATGTTGGGATGAGGCCTCACAGACATGAGGCAGGTGCTTCGGCTCACATTTAAAGTCTTAGGGAGTTTTTATTTTACACAATGCGAAAACAGAGCAGTGAAAAGCAGACAGTGTCACTGAATCCTACTAACAGGGTATGAATTTTTGTGTTTACAATAGCAGCATCTTCTGCAAAAGGTTTGTGTGAGGAGCGTTGTTTTGGAGAAGGGAGCGCAGGGTTGCTGCTTGGGGTGTCTTAGTAAAGCTGTGACAGACAACTTCTCACAGTGCCAGCTCTCCCATACAGGGGTTTAGCTTAGCATTGTAACCATGCATTCATATTAAAACTTACCGTGGAGGAACCTAAACGCATATCCTAAGGACTCAACTTCAGCAGGAGAGAGGGTTCATACAAACAAGGCCCTGCTTCTCCGTGACAGTGAATTCCCTTCCATTTTTATGATGCTCTCCCATGGACATGATTTTCTGGGCTAGAGGAAAATTCTTAGCTGTCAGTGGCCGAGAATTTTCCCAAGGGAAATCTCTTGCCTTGAAGACAAGGACTGTTCTTTGAAAACAGAGCCAGGCTCTCAAAACAAGAGGGACAGATGTTCAAGATGTGTTTTTCTCTCTTGGTTCACCAATGGGACCAGAGAGGTGATTCCTTTGGCCAATCATGTTAACCTGTATCGAAACATTTTTAAAAAAGGGCTGAAAGGCTTGAAATAAAGGCTTCTCTCTGCCCAAGAGGCAGACTGCCTCAAAGGAAAACCTCTCCTTGGTGTCTTGACTCCTTTCTGTGTCGTGCGTCACAGCAATGCTCTCCATTACTGCACTCTGCAGCCAAGGCCTGGCTGTTCCTTAAGCCCAGGTTGGCAGCATGCCCCCACCCACTGCCAGCAAGAGACAGAGGACAAGAACAGGCTGGCAGCAAACTGAGATCAAACCAATTTGACAGCACAGTGCACATGAGTCACATATGTGACAACTGGGCTGGCCCAGTCAGGGGCCTTGCTGGGAGGAAGTGAGAATGTGAACATCGTGTCTCCTGACCACTGAAGAGGGTTAAAATTTGACTTCTTTTTCCTTCTCAACCTGCCAAGAATTAGGCTTTCTGGCATATAGAAGATCAAAAAATCATAATTTTATTTGTATATCCCACCAGTCCTCAAAAACTAAAATAGATTTTATTGGAGATACAACTCTGCCCTTACACACAGGTTTTACTTCACCCACCATATTTTTATAAGCTGGGAACCATAAAGGCTACTTTGCACTAAACCAAAAGCATAATTTACTTTTTATTGTCCATGATTTCATTTCACATTTGAGAAAAGTCCTTACAGCATAGACCATTTGTACAAGAATAATAATTTATTGAATAATAAATTCTCTATTAGCTGGTTTCTTCTGCCTGCATAGGAAAATCACAGAATCATAGAATTGTTGTGGTTAGAAAAGATTTCTAAGAGTATTATGTCCACCCATTACTCAGCACCAACAAGTCCACCACTGAACCATGTCCCTGAGCATTGCATCCACATATTTCTTGAACACTCCCAGGGATGGTGGCTCCACCATTTCCCTAGGTAGCCAATGCCTTACACTCATTTTGTGAAGAAAGTTTTCCTAATATCCAATCTAAACCTCTCCCAGCACAAATAGAGACCATCTCCTCTTGTCCACTGCTTGTTACCTGAGAGAAGAGACCAACATAAACCTCACTACAACCTCCTTTCAAGCAGTTGTAGAGAATGATGAGGTCCGTCCTCAGTTTCCTTTTCTCCAGGCTAAACACCCTCAACAGGTCCTCATCAGACTTGTGCTCCTAATGCCCTGGGCCTTTGGGTTTTCTGTTCTGCATTGGTGTGTGGCTTTTGTTCAGGGTTACTAGGATCCTTTCACAGGGTGATAAAGACACAACAATCCTACTCCAATTGGGAACTCAAGGACATTTTTTCCAAACTTCAGGCTCAAAGTACAAACAATGTGGAAGGAGGAGGGCAGGAACGTGGGACTTCCATATGCAAATGGACCAAAATATATAAAATGTGTGGTCTTGGGACTGGGCCCTCCTTTGCCTCCATTTTGGAGCCATCCAGGCAGAGCCCTGGTTGTAGCACTGATGCTGCCCAGGTGTGGCCTTCTCTGGACACACTCCAGCCCCACAATGTCCTTCTTGTAGCAAGAAGCCCAAAACTGAGCATAGGATTTGAGCTGTGGCCTCCTCATTGCTGAGTAGAGGGGGACAATCCCTGCCCTGATCTTGCTGACCACACCACTTCTGATCCAGGCCAGGTGCCCTTGGCCTTCTTGGCCACCTGGGCACTGCTGGCTCATGTTCACCTCCAGGTCCTTTTCTTCCTGGCACCTTTCCAGCCCCTCTGTCCCATAGCACTGCCTGGGGTTATTGTGACCCAAAGGCAGGACTCAGCACTTAGCTTTGATGAACCTCACACCCATCTCAGCCCATCGATCCAGCCTGTCCAGACACCTCTGCAGAGCCTTCCTTCCTTCCAGCAGATCAGCACTCCTGCCCAGCTTGGTGGCACCCATGAACTGACTGACATGAGGCTCAAGACTCTCATCCAGATCCTTGATAAAGGTATTAAACAAAACTGGACCCAGTACTGAGCTCTGGGGAACATCACAGGTGACCAGACACCAGATGGATGCAACTCCATTCACCCTCACCCTCTGGGCCTGGCCACCATTTTGGTTTTTAGCCAGCAAACAGTTCACCCATCCTAGCAGTGAGCAGCCAATTCCTTCAGGTCAGTGCTGTGGAAAACAGTGTCAAAGGCTTTATTAAGTTCTAGTTAGACGATATACTCAGTCTTTCCTTTATCACCTTCTCATTGAGGGAGTTTTAATTAATCTTATTGGAATTTAATTATTCTAATTAGAAGCCATCTCAATTATTCTTTTGCTAACCTTTTAAATCGTCCCTTGTGGGGGGATGTTGCCCCTTATTTGCACCTGGAAATATTACTACTCCGTAACAAATTGAAGGAATTCTTGTCTCTGCCAGAAAGTTAGACAAATATTAAGCAGGTGCTTCCCAGCAGAACTTGTCCTTTGTACCAGGACACCCTTAAGTCTTTCAGTTTACACCTGCCTTGTTTGCTTTTCTCAACAGAGATGCAACACTAGCAGACTAAGATGCAGCATTCTGTGTTCAGAGTAAGCCAGGCAGAGTCATCTTGTGGGGGTCAACTTTTAGGTTGTTGCATGACTCAGTCTCTGCTGTTAAAATAAAACATCCATCTAACTCAAATGATCCTCCCCAAAGTACACTTAAAACCTGACACAGATTGGCATTAAATGCATCTTTATGGATAAAGCCTCACTTAAGGAAATTACTTCATTCTGGGAGTTAGCACACTTAATCCTTCAGGAAAGAAGAGAGCAAAGCCATATAAATTCCAGTGATGATGGAGCAGTAGAAGACTGGTGTGCCTTTCAGTAAACAAGTAACTACAGACCATGTGGGCAGGAAATTTAGCACTGGTGATAGCCAAAGGAATGCCAGAAATTAGTATTTCAGAAAGAAAAATAGTTTGAAGAGTGATATATTCATCTATGCAAACGGTGCTACGTGTGAAAATGGCCAGGCTTGAGCTCTAATTAGACCCTTTCTGACACTACAGAAAACAGCTTCATTCCCAGTGTCCACTAGTCCTTCACAAATTTTTTACCCCCAGGAGCAGAGGCCTTCTGTCTTTGCTATGCTTTAGGCACATCTCTCACTCCATCACAGGAGAGGTAGTGAACAGAGCCCTCCCAGCTGCTGTTTCAATTTGTGTGACCTAATAACAGATACTTTTGAGGCATCTGCCAGCACACCTCTTTGCTTTTGTGGTTCCAGACAAAGGGTGTAATTCTGTGCAGCTCTGTTCCTTTTCAATACCACAACCCTCTGTTTTATGAATGCAGTTCTCAAGGCAAGCATATCTCAAGGTCACTGGAGGAATTAGATCCTTAGACTGTACTAAATGTAACAGGAATTTTTTTAGTAATGATTCCTTAAAGCCCCGGCTTAGCTATAGACACAGATACACAATCACAACCAGGCCAGAAACAGGGAATATTAAAAAACCACAAAGCCCAGGTAGGCAAGTTTTTCAAGGTTCCCGCTCTATGGTGACATATTTTGAAATTTCATATTCTTGTAGAATTAGACTCTCATGGAAAGATATTTTTAAAGGAGATTGGGGAAAATTAATGACAGTGTTATTGCCTCAAGCATAGTCCATTGCTTTGGAATCTCCAAACGGAAGCTTTCCAGAAGTTTTTGAAACCCTGAATAAATGAGGCATTTAAGAAGAGTCTAGACTCTAAGCTGGAGCTGGGGTACTTGAAGGGTCCCATCTGCAGAAGTAAGTCTGAGGGGGGCTCAGTGGGTGTCAGAGATTGAGCCAACAGAGAAGCCAGGCAGGCTCCCAGTACCAGCCATCAGTAAAGTCCTTCAGACATTTTTATGTCCTCTCTAACTGGGCCATAGTCAAATCTTCCCTAGCCCTTCTTCTTGGCAGGTCACCTGCCAGATGGGCTTAGTAATACAGAAATCTCAAAAGGATTGGTTTGGGTTGATTTGGATAGTCAAGCTTGGACCTGGCACATCAGTGTGATAGTACAGTCCCCTTTACAGTGCTGGACAAGTGCCCACCATCTCCAGCAGTCCCACTCATCCTCCCATATTTTTGACTGAAGGACAAACCTCTGCCTTTGGGGCCCTCTCCAGGTCCTCAAATTCCAAACAAGAATAAATGCCCTCTGGATGTGCCTCTCTCTCCCTCTATCTCCTGCAGCAATGCAGTCCTTCATAAAGGCACTTGGGGCTGACTGGGACAAACCCAGGCCTCAGAATCCCAGGTTTGCAAAGAGACAATAATTTTCCCCAAGTTTCATGAAGTGAAAGTAATGCCTATATTTCTGGGACTTCAGGTGCTAGAAGAGCTCAGAAGGCCATAGGAGAGTTCCCTCTCCCCCCAGTTCAGAAAGGTCTGCAGAGCTATGCTGGATGAGTTTTGTCTCTGTATAACAAAGAGCTCCTCATTGATTTTTTTTAATTTTTCAAATTTAAAAAGGACACATAAAGCATAGATATTCCCAGCATAAGAGTCCTAACCCTGTGAAAGTTTACTCCACGGAAAAACAGAGAATGGTGCTGTATCATGACACGCAACTGATCCACAATAGTGTCAGGAAATATGTCACTGCTTTTACCCAGATATCAAAACCAGGAAGAAATAGTTATCCTGGTAGTACTGTCTGATTCCAAATTGTTCAAATGAAATTTAAAAAAAGTAATGAGTGCACACTTTTGGCTATGAACTGTATAACTTAGTACCTGATCAGCATCTTCTTTAGTTGAATAACCTTTAACATATGACACATGACAAAAAACAGAGAGACTAAGACCTTAAGTTGTACCATTTGAGTCAGGTTTCCCCTTTGTACTATTTTGAATGTCTATGGAGCTGATAAAAAAAAGAAAGCACTAAAGAGAACAGAAGAGACCTCATATCCCAGCACACGGAACTATTCAGCATCTATCTCAGGCACAAGATGCTGCAGAAATCTGGGCTGCTGACAGTAGAAATACCCCACCTAACGGCTGAATTTGTAAAGCAGGATGCATGCAAACAGTGGTGAAAGCAGAGCAAAAATAGTGTTAGAAATAGTAGGAAAATTTAGGGAAACATTTCTTCTCTAATTCCTGTGCTGCTATGGTCACCATCCAAAAGAAGTTTGTCTGGTGGATCAGAGAAACCTGAGAAGTAATAGCTGAGATCCTTACAGATTTTGGGGCTTTCTCTGGAACACTAAAGAAGCAAATCTCTGTTACCTGAGAAATGAGCGCAGGGATATGTATTTTCAGCAAAACATTTTAACTGCTGCACTCACAATGTGGTTTTCAAAATGTATGAGGTCCTATGAGCTTTATTTCTCCTTTTCATTTCCATAAACTTCTTTTTATAGAATTGAAACATTTTTTGTTCCTTGATGAGAATTTAGGAGAATTGTGGGGAAAAAAACTTACTAGGTATCTACTTTCCTGCCAACTAAAATATTTTTTGTATACTGAATAACGAAAGAATCAGCAGGTCAGTATTTATGACCTGAAGGACATGAAACAGTTTAGGGAATTGCTACACACCTTCTTCTACTGCACATGGTAGTAACCTCAATGTGCCTTCAGTTGTAGGTGCAAGAACAGCTGTGTAAGATGGTGGGCTTTTCATTTGGCAAACAAGCACTACAGCAGGCTCTCAATGGTGCTTGTCATGCAATAGCAGAAACGTACTGCCAGGGGGAAAAATCACTGAGAAATAAAGCCATAAAAATCTATAATGCACTGAACTGGTTAATCTCAAAAAGCCACCAAATAGCTGTCATGGGCTCTCTTTTAAAAAAGTTGATAGTGACCCCAAATATCTGAAAAAAGGCATCTTATCACAGATCTGACTTTTGGGGAAAGTGCTCAACATTTGCCCCCTGTAAATCAAGATTCTTTTGTAAGATGCCTCATGGTAGACAACCAAGGACCCTTCTAAATAAAGTGGCCCAGATTCCAGAAATACGGGAGAGTTTCATAGGCACCTACTTGCCCCTGCACCTACAAAAGAAAAGCATGTGAGCAAAAGAATTGGTGTGCAGGGACAGCCAGCTCCTTGCAGCCCTGGAGATGAATGCAGCCAGTGCCTTGCTTATACCACAAAGAATTTCAACTACTTTCTGCAGGCTACACATCATTTTGACCTGTACAACACCATTTGCTGCAGTTTCTGGTTGAGATGCAGTCTAAATAGTGAGTCCTTTCCATCACCGTATTTCCCAAGACTTCTGGAAGGAATCAAAGAAAGAAGCCTTTTGGACACTTTATAGCCAGTCTATCCTTCTCAAGAAACAGCTGTAAAGTCAAATTAAAGTATCAGAGTGAAATCCCTGTGTCCCTTGGGATTTGTACCAATACAATGGACTATCAAAAGGCAGCTCTGGATTGCTAATTCAGTTTCTGAGATCTTTC
Organism: Anthoscopus minutus; assembly: GCA_013399455.1. Lineage (NCBI taxonomy): Eukaryota > Metazoa > Chordata > Aves > Passeriformes > Paridae > Anthoscopus > Anthoscopus minutus. Next base: position 10,867 of record VWYI01025717.1, on the reverse strand, counting down.
ATTCTTCTCAGGAATGGGAACAGTGCAGTCAGAAGTGATCCAAACACCCAAATAAGGTCCCACCAAATGTATCTCAACTCTGTCTCCGAGTTCCAGGACACTTATTGCAGAAGACCAGAAATTCCCAAAAGATCTCTTCTTTATTAATTCACTTAAATTACACACATCATGTGACAAGAAAGTCTGTACCATTGTCATGCCATATAGATTCCCCAATAAAACTGTTTTCCTCCTCAGAGGGTTCCTTTTTTTGTACCACTGAGTCTTATTTTTGTGTTGAGAAGATTAAAATAGTAAAAGCATATAAAATGTATTCATTGTGTCATTATCAGGGAAGGAGCATGAGAAATAAAGACAAACAGCACCTGTAAATATCTCATCAGTATACAAACTGTTTTCCTTAAGCCCAAGGGAGCTGACACGTGCCAAGTGTCATGTGACAGCTGAGAATAGGTAGAAAATATGGAACATTAATTACGCAAGTGGCATGGCTTTGAAAAGAGTTCAGCAAACTACATTTTCTGCAGCTTGCTCCCTGCTGCCTTTTCCCTGCTGGCTCCTCAGACATGGGCAAAGGGAAAACTGCCAGGGAGATGACTCTGGCTACTGAAATAGGAGCAGTTATGGGCTAAGGACGGGTTGGTTGGACCAGCTCCTCCTGCTGCCCTTAGAGGGGGTGGATGGCCAGGGCTGCATGACCTGACATGACTGCCAGCCTTGCCTTTGCTTGGTGAGGGCAGTTTTTAAATGCACACCTGAAACAAACCCGGTGCTGTGGCAGGGCTGGATCAGGTTTGGCTACCTGTGGTTCAAGGCTGGCAGGAGAAGTGTGTAATCTGGTGACCAAATCAGCACGTTAGAGCTGTGGAAAGGCCTCAGGCAGCTACTCGTTCACATATAAACTTTGAGGAAAACGGCTTTTAATGTTGAGAGTGCCAGATGCTGAACAGAGCTCCCCAGAACAGGAAACTCCAGCTAAACTGGACCTTTGAACATGGACATAGTTACCCCACTGATGGTCAAGTGTGATCGGAAAGCATTCCAGTCCTGCCTGCTGCTCAGCCAGAGCATTTGGGCAAACCTGGTGCTTGTCTGTGAGGAGCAAACCCTGGGGACACCCCTGACACTTGTTCTGGGCTTTTGTTCTGAGGAGTGTGTGTAAACTGTGTGGGAACACAATTCCCAGAAGGAGCATGTATGAAGCAGAATGTCACTAAGCATTAAAAGAAACTTGTGTAAGTACCCCATGAAACCAAACACTTAAGCCCAGTAGGGTCCTAAGAAAATATAATGAAAACACAGTTAAGTCTTGATTTTGTCCCCCCAGTGCAGTAAGGCTTTCTGATGTCAAAAGAATCAGCCTTGGTCTATGCCTGGCTTCTCTCCCAGTGTAGGGGAAATGAATGACTCTTCCCCTCACCATATCTCTATATACTTCAGTTCTTTGGGTCATGGCAGTCTGCAACAAGTGTATGTGTGCAGATGTACCACGCTTCTGACTGCAGCCCAGAGCTTACTTGACGTTTCCAGGCAATGTGAAAACTCAGTCTGAATACTATTTATTTTCTATTAACGTCAGTCCCCTGTTTTCAGAATTCACCTGGAAGCAGATACATGGCAGAGGTACAATCTCTGGGTGCTTCCCTTTCAAACAAGCTAACAATGAGGCTTAGTTTTGAATTAAAAGTTTGGTTCAGTCTTTAAATATTCTTTAAAAAATTAAGTGGGCACTGCTCTGCAATGTATACCACAAGTGCCCAACTCTAGGCAGACAGAAATGCAAAATCAGGTCTTTATGATTTCTTCTTTAGAAATCTAGGTTTAAATGAAAAGTCATCTCAGCCTAGAGATAGCTGTTATTCAAAATGGGGTGAAACTGAGCTTGCTTCAGTTTCCTCTTGGGTTTTTTTTTTGAGGTCTGAATGGAAACATTATTATGAAAATGAAGCATTTTCTTTAGGTTTTGATTTTCTATTGTTTATTGGATGCAACTGACATTAAAGAGCGCTACAAAATAACCACTGAAATAAGGGTAAATATACTCCTTAAGATTTATTTCAAACAGAAAAATGCATTCCAATAATATTCTTCCAGCCTGACAAAGAAAGCTCAAACTTCCTGAAACACTATGTTTTAGTATCTTTAAAAAATAAAACATGTTATCATGGCAAAAAATATGCTTATGAAACAGTGTGTCCTAATCAAAACCGTGTTTCATGTGACAAAACAGTGCTGATTTGAAGTAGCTGGGGGAGGTTAAGGCCTGGGCTGGGAAGCTGTGCTCTCTCCTTGCAGCTGAGACCAGGCATGAGTTCATAAGGGTAGGAGAAGCCTGCTGCAGAAGAACATCAAGTCTAATATTTTTACATTTTTAAGCAATCCACTGGGAGAGGATTAAGCTCCAGAGACAGACACGCTAAACTTCTTTGGCATAACACCCAGAGAGCGATTTCCTTTTGTTAAATGGGGCACAAAAGAGGAGAAAATCATAAGACCATCATAAGTAAGGTGTCCCTGAGCTTGTGGGGCTGGCCTTTTCCCTGTCCCTAGTGAGTTGTCTCACTGGCCTGCAGATGGCGAGTTTGCCATGTGGAGACATCTCTTTTGCTGACAAGGAAAAGCCCTGCATCCTTAAGGGAGTCTGGAAAACAAATTCTGCCTGATGATAGCTAAGAGTTAACTCTTCTCCTTGCCCAACAGCCCTCTCACAATGCTTCGTTTTGTGTGCATGACCAGCTGTTTACCGGGCAGGAGGGACGATGCTAATATCAATACTTAGCTGATCATTAAACTTTACCCTCTGTAATGGAAATAGGGATCTTTACTACCCACTTCAGCAGCCACAGTCCACAGCACAAAATCTCTACGACTGCTCTTCCAGGAGGTGAAAGAACATTATATGATGATCACCTGATCATTTCCTGGTCCCCCCTACAGTCTTTAGTAATACACAGACATGAATTAAGAGACACCCATATTGACTGACTCCAAAGGTCCCACAGCAAGGTCCAACATTAAGACTCAAGCAATGACTTGTAGTGCCACAGATCTCTGTGCCACAATGAGTTAAATTCTCCAGAGTTCAAAAATTTTGAGTCTGGGCCCCACTGAATCATGGCCTCTTTCTAGGAAAATATGTTTTTCATATCTATTTTTTCAAAATCCATGATTGTGTTTAAAACCCATCTGTATTCCTTCACCAATTCACAAAAGAAAAATTATGAATGCTTCATGAAAGTAAAAATAAGATGTGGAAAAAAGTACTTTTAATAGACAAAAGTATTTTTTTCCTCACTGCTCACATGGAAACTCTGCCAAGCTCATCCTGTGACACATGCATTTCCTATTGCCGGCTTCCCTCTCTTCCTTTTCATTTTCCTACTTTTCCCCTTACATTTCTTCTTGTTCAGGGGCTACAAAATGAGACTGGAACATGAATCATGTGTTTCCAAGAAAATAGAGAACTTGTTCTCTGGGTCAGTTTTTCCAGTTATTGTTCAATAAAGACTCCTGAGCCCTCCCAAGAGCCTCATGAGAAAGAATTTCTTTCCAACATGCAGCTGCTCATTAATTCCTGGGAAAACCCTGAAAACAAAGAGAGTTTTCAGTAACATAGTAATCTTTCCCTTCTGAAGTTTCACTGCTATTTTTTTTAAAGAAAGCGCTCACAGACATTAAAAAAACTCCAACATTTTGAATGTGCCATTTGGATCAGCTACCCAGATGCACACATCTACTGCATCCTGGAAGCAGATCTCAAATTTGGTGACAATTGGGTACTCAAATAACTAAAATACTGGGGGGAGCAAAGAAAGTATTTCCAACCCTCCTGTGTTCTAGGGCAGCACTCACTCTTCCTTGGACACCTTGGGATTTTCCCCTTTGCCACCACCCAGATGCAGGAGGAACCTGGTAAGGAAGGCCAAGTCCTCTGCACCATGGAGCCCTGAGCAACACAATGGACAGGCAGCTGGTGCTACTGATACAAAGCAGGTAGCAGCATCCCCTCTGACGCTTCCAGCACCAGAGAAGGGAATCTGGCACTCAGCTGTCAGACCACAAATGCATAGCAAAAATGCCAGGCTGTCATATTTGCACCAGGGCTGAGCTCTGCTATCATCTTCATCTCTACAAGCCACAAGACCACAAGAGCTGTGTTCTGTAATGCAGCCCTTATCCAAAACCTTGTACAAACATCAGCCTCCTCTTGCTGTGCCACTGTCCCCCACTTGCCCATGGGAATGGGTAGGTTTTGCTAGAACCTGGACACATACATGCATGTATTTGCCCTTGGCTTTTCCTTCTGCTCATCCAACTCCCAGCACTTCAGGGCTGCTGCCATGACAGGAGCTGTCCTGGGGCTGCTGCAGGGCTGCTCTCCATGACAATGAACAGATGTGGAGCACAGAAGAGCATGGAAGCTTCCTGCAGTACCAGGGAAGGAGAGAAATGCACAGCAAAGCCTGTGGTAACAAAGAGAAAACCTTCATTTATGCCCAGAAGAGCATGTTGCTGGCAAAGAGCAGCACTTGGTAACTCCTCCTTCCAGAAATTCAGAGACTCTATTTCATTCCTAATTTTTAACAGCTTTTTTTCCCCCACAACAGTTTGTGAGTCATATGGGCAAAGCTAAGGGGAGCAGAGGCAACACCTCCATAGCATATTTTGCCATCCTGGGGGCATTCTTTCTGCACACACAGCACTTTTTGGCTGATAAAATGCAGCAATTTTGGCTAACTAAACCTCCTTTCCTTGCTGCAAGACCTTTTATGTCAGTACCTCTGCCCTTCCCAATGCACACAGGGCTTCCAGGCTCAGTTGACAGTGAAGTTGCCATAGGGACTCAGGAGTACCAGATCACAGAGGTCTTAAAGCCCTATTTCCACTTGGCACAGAGTGTACTTTTATATTTTATAGGATGGAAATCCTTCAACTGCTTTTCCAGATTACTGTAGACAAAAATATTACCAGGGTTTGTTGTCATTTAGATGATGTGATGGTGCAGGACTGAAAGGAAGACTGCAACAGTGGCAATTTCTAAGAGCACTGGCTCCTTCACTTTACACAAGCCATTTTTGGAGCCCCTCACGCCCTCTCTCCCCCCGCCAATTTCTGCAAAGTTCTGCCACTTCAGGGCAAAAGGTGGATTTGCTGTTCCAAAACAGTGCTGGGTTGGACTCAATGATCCTAAAGGTCGTTGCCAACTGAAATGATGCTCTGATACTATTGTCATGTGTGGATGGAAGGGTTTCCATTGCACTCCCTGGCCGGAGTAAAGTAACGTCTGATTTTCTTAAATACTTAAAAGATGGATACTTAATGAATACTTAAAAGATGGTGTTGGAGAGTTCCTTTGATTCCCACAGTTTTGGTGACACTAAGATTCTGTGATTTTTTATTGTGTCTGAAGTGAGCTCAGTACCTGCACTGAGCATGAACCAATAGCAAAGTGGCTTTGCCTAACTGGAGTTCTTGCATTTTGTAGGTTCTGACTCTTTCTTTCCATTTTCCATAGTTTACAAGGTCTGGATGGTATTTTGCTGAGATCAGCAATCAAATCCTCCATGATTTACTTCAAGACCCTTTTGACACCCATTAATAGTGTCTGCACAGTGATTTCTTTGGGTGTTATTCTGCTGCAGGCATAGATCAAAATGCTCTCTCTGACTCCTAGCTTCTTGTCACTCAACTTGCATTACCCAGCCACCACAACCAGTTGGAAACTTTTCTAATGAGGCTGCTTTATCACTTATGAACATTATCATTTAGGACTGTGGGTAGATCTGTGACTGAACAGCTTGCTAGTAGTAAACAATAATAAGAAAGATGCCCTTGGCAAAGGCAGATGGAATTTTGCCCTGCAATTGCTCCTTTATTCTGGGCCAGCTCCGGATGCTCCTCTTACAAATGTCTGCATGGGTCTATGGGTCTATATGTGTCCTGTCAGAGATTACAGAGTCTTCTTTGCTTTTCTCACCGTTTAGTAATGGGGGAGACAGGTTTCTTTGTGGGGATTATTTACTTCCCAAAATCTTAGAAGGATCACAGAATAGCAATAAAATGAAGGCAATGGGAAATCATGGTTTCTGCCCATAAAACACATAAAACAAAAGGCAGAATTTTGTAGAAAGTGAACCCCATTAGATAGTTCATTAGATAGTAAGATACTAAGAACTAAAGGCTGTAAAATTACTTTCAGGACTAACTACTGAAAGAAAAAGAGGCAAAATAAAAGCATAATTCACTTTGATGGAAAAAAAAGAATTTATTGCTTTTTATTGCTATTTGCCAAACACATGCTTTAGTTAAATCCTGAGAGCTGCACATGATGTCACTGGCTTTAGGAACGTGGTTGTCTCATCTGGCAGTCATTAGTGTGGTTGGTATGTACAACAGGTCTTCTAAAAATAGTCATGTTCAAATTTAGAGCTGCAAAAACCCTGATGTAGTGGTTCTCTGTGGTGTCCTGCCGCATCTCTCCTCACATTTGTCAAAGATTCTGTCTCTTCTAAACATTTTTACCCATCTTTAATAGAACAGACCATCAACACAACACAATTACTGTATTGCAGTATGTATGTATGTTCAGAGAGGAGATCCAAGATGCCTTTGTTTTTTAGTTTAATTAAAGGTAAGTGGTAAAACAGAAAGATAAGCATCTTGCATGTCCTTATTGTCAATATTTCAGCATACACAGCTTTGCTCCTTGCAATCATCCACTGCAAATTTCTCAAATATTTCATGTTACTCCACTGGTGTTCAAAGCTGTTTAGCAAGAAATGTTAAATGCAGGCTGGACCCAGACAGCTGAAGGGTAGCTCTGTGGGTCAGGGGAGTGCAAGTTGCCAATAAGCCCGCAAGAGGATGTATTTACAAAAGTACTGAAGGGTGCTGGAGCAGCAAATCAGACCATTGAAAAGCTAAAGCCAGATATAGATTCTTATGTAACTGTTACCTAATTGTTACTTCTTCCCAGATATCAGTCCACCAGCAGCTGTCTTTTTTTCATTACAAATGACCTTTTGTGAAGACCTTTGACAGCAACTGTGAGATTTTTAAGTACTGTTTATTATCACTACATAAGCTTGACTGCAAGGACCAGCAGTAGCTTTCTCTCCTGGGAATATGAAAGGCATTGTCAGGGACATACTATCATTGCTGTGGGAAATACAATACCTTGCTAATCCTGCATTTGTTTCATGCTAGAACCTACACTGTGAACTCTGACCACCCCTTGTAGTAACCACACAGCAGAACTCTAAAATACAGCCAGTGCAATCAAAAGAACTACAGCGTTTTTTTCCTGCAAAGAAAAAGTCCCAGTCATGTTCATGAGTACAGTGTGCACTTTGAAAGCTGAATCCTTCCTAGAAGAGGATTTCCAAGAGTCCCCTCTATTTTTTTTTCTTCTTTTTTTCTTTCCTCTTCTGAATCACTGGGTGAATCTGAGGAAGTTCTCAGCAAGGTGTCCATCTTCCTAGTATCTGACCATTTGATTCTCAGCTTGCATAGAGATGTTAAACCTGCAACTTTGCTGTGAGCAATAATTGATCCTGTTAGGTGAAGGGGGAAATTCTGCATTGTTCTTCACAATATCCAATTCAGCAGCAGACTTTTTTCTACCAGATGGAAGGCTGAACTTGCTTTTGTTCTGCTTGCAGCTCCTTCCTGTCTACTTTCCCTGAGTGCTCAGATGTAAGTAAGTAAGTAAAACTGTGACTATACCTTTACATTTATGATCTGGCCTGCTTTAATGTATAGTCCTTGCTTCAACTTTTTGTAACCCAAGCAAACAAATGCCATGTGAAAGACAGAGCAGACACATGTAATATATTTCACAAGCAGAATACATGTTAATAATAATAATATACATGTTACTCTAAGATGGAAAAGAACAGTGTCAGAAATACCTGAAATATGAAGAAGAAAAATTAGATTAATTCAATTTTGACAATGTACCAGTCTGCCATAATACTAGGAACACTTATCTGCAAATTAACACAAAATGAGAATGACATTTTTCATCCAGTATTAGACATGTAATTTGTAACCTGACTAAGTAAGCCAGAAGAAAGTAATAATTTGATCCTAGATGTTGCAATCACAGTTTCTTCCCTTGCAAAGGAATTTAAAAACATGATACTTCAGCTGATATCCTGATCCCATGTAAATACTGAGGCATGTCTGTACTGATGGTTCTTGCTATAACCTTGCCATTCCAAGGAGCTTCACTCACTCTTGCTGTTAAGCCCAGTTTTAGGTTTTCACAAAACTTATTTTTCTTTCTGGCTGTAAGTTTGAAAAATGTGTAGGGGATAAACATAAAGAAAGCTACAGTGATGAACAAACCCCCTAGGAGCAGAGTTACCTTTGCAGAGTTCATCACTCCAAAGCTTGGAACTTACAGAAAGGGAATTTGCTGATCTAACTTAAATAAGTACCCCTGTATGTATGCATTATTAGTATTTAATTACTGATACTTCACATTTGTGCTCCTACAAAACTCATCCTCATTCCATGTGTGAAATTGATGTCTGTTCCTGAGTGGGTAGATATACCTTCTTCTCTTTGCACTAAATCATGTTGTTACTTTGAGGAATTTTTTTTTTTACTTAATGCATTATTTTTAGAGAAACTCCTTGCTGCATAGGGACAACTAAGAGAAATAGCTCACGTTCTTCACAGCTAAGACCATGCATTTACATGTCAATACTATATTTAAAGACCTGTGATGATAATTCTTCCTGTTTCTTACCGACTGGAATACTACTTTAGACAACTGAAATTAGAGTCTTTGTGGAGGGATCCTGATGCAGAAGCCATCAAAGGCCAGGAAAAGATTTGCCTTAACTTTTCTCAGGACCAAATGTGAAATCATAGTAGACAGAGATCATCCAAATTAAACCCCATCCCTAATTAGTAGATATTTGAGCTACCAGATTTGCTAGGCAGGGTGCCTTCACAATCACAACTGGGTATAAGAAAAAAAGGAGATGGGACAAGTAAGGAGTTAATAATAATCTCTAATCTTGCCCATCATCTCTTCCTATGAAATTTCAAAGTTCAGTTATAAGCCTTGTACTCATGCAGCCAGGAAGGTAAACATCATCAGCGTGGTTTAATGGGATTTCAGTACACCCCTCATGATCATTCAGGTAGATAAGGAAAAACAAGATAAACACAACAAAACCATCTAGAAAATACTTCACTTTGTCAACCACAGAACAAATACATTTTATGGAGTTACAGCTTGACCTAACGTAGATTCATTAATTTCTCTCCTGCTCTATTCAGTTCCACACTACTGGGTTACTGATCTGGGATAGTTACTGACCTTTTTCCTAAGGACACCCTTGTCCCTGCCTTAGGAATGCTTCCTCCTAAGAATGTTTAAGTGTCTTTCCCATATCACTTTTGACATATAATTTCACTTTGTTTTTCACACCAAGGGCACTGCCATATAATTTCTCTTCTCCTGCTGTTTCCAGTATTGTCACTCACAGCCTTGAGCCTTCTTTTCTGATGCAGCTGGAGGATGGCAGCTGAGTGCAGAAACCTTTCTGCAGAGGTTTCCATGGGTAATGTTGATTCTCCAGGCAGCTGCAGTGCTGTGCAGCAAGCTTTAGAGCTCCTTTTTATAGATGCTCTTATCAGTAGGCTTTGACTCCTGGGGCCACAGTCATACTGAGAATAATCAAAATACTGGAGATTCCCAGACTACACATGGATGTAACTTGTCCTAACAGCTAGTAGCCTTCATAGACATGAAGCTGTGAAGCCTTTAGGGAACTGTGGAAATTAACTTTTAAAAATATATTTCTGTCCTTGTTATGCGACCAGTTCTACAGTTCAGTGAATGCTGATGGAACAAGTCATGTGAACAGGTTTAATCAGGCCTGCAGACTACAATTATGTAAGCATGATGCAATTTTCTGGGACAAAAACATGGAGCAAGTTCAGCATTTCATTATATTTCATTATGGATTAAGAGCCTTAATCCATATGTAGGTGAGGATTGACTAAACTTGGTAGGTAGCTGGTTGTAACAGGAACTAAATGTGTCTGAATATGATGGTTGCATTCCTTGACCTCATTAGCTGGATTAGTTGTCTAGTCCTGGAGCACATTATGTCTATGTTAGAATATACACAAGCAGTGATATATATAGACAGATAGATAGATAGATAGATAGATAGATAGATAGATAGATAGATAGATAGATAGATAGATAGATAGAGAAATGCTTACTTCTTACTATAAATCTACTTAACCTTAACTGTTTTCCCCAAGCATGGAGCAGCAGATTTATTTCAGGACATGGGAAAGTAGCTCCAGCCAAAAATAGAGCTCCAAAGAAGCAGGGTACACTTGTGGGATGTGGTTAACCAAGTACAGACACAAAGATGAGTGGCTGTATGGAAAATCATATGAGTTAGGGAAACCGTGTTTGCTGTGGGAATTTCATCCTTTAGGATACTACAGCACCCAGTCAGTAGTGAGAATTACATTTTTATCTCTTCAATGCTGCTGCATTCATATTTTTTAAACAGGGGGCATTAAACTGTCCTGTAAGCAGTTAAGATTTTTTTAAAAGTTTAAATTCTTGTCTGGATCTGAAAAAGCAGACCTGCTACCTTTGCTGAAAATGGTGTTTCTCACTGGTATTTCTTATGAACAGCTTCACCCGTGCTGTTTTAAAAATATTAGGCACACTATATCCATATGCATGTATATTAATATAAACCTTATTCTTTCTCAGTCCTATAATGCTTTTCTTTCCCCTAACAATTTCTACTCTTTGGCCTCCCTGAAGTCAGCAAAAAATAATCTCAGGGAAAAAACCCCACATATCTGATACTGAAAATAA
>VWYI01025715.1:550539-615567 GCA_013399455.1 Anthoscopus minutus | reverse complement strand
GGTCTACAGTTGTGTAAGGCTATAAAGATCACTGCTCCCAGTTCAGTCAGGGCAAAAACAATTCCATTTGAGAGCTGGTGAGGGATTTGTTGTGGGACTGCTTATGTATTCTCAAGGGCTTGTTAACGCAGCAGGGGTAAGCAATTAAATTACTGCCTTTCAGGTACGTTCCACCCCTCATCTGGGGAAAGAGTGGACATATCCAGACAGCTCTTTATGGAAAAATGGGGAGAGTGAGATCACCACATCCATATGGACTTCGCAAGTACCTGACAATGCCAGATGGAGCGACAGCCACCTTTGATCTCTTTGAGCCATGCTCAGAGCACTGCACTGGAGGTCAGTTCAACAGCTGCTGGCTGCATCTTGCTGCTAACCTTAATTCTGTGTTCTGGGGAATAGATGAGGATAGAGCCCATGGCTCCCATTTGGCCCTCAGAAAAAGCAGACTTCTTTTTTTTAAGCTGTCAATATTGAGATCTTCATGGTAGAATGCTGCACTAGAACAGTTACTGTTATCTTTATTGCTGAAGAGAATCTGAGCGCTGCTTTTCTAATGAGATAAAAATTCAGTGGCTAGAGCTGGTAATGTTGGAGCTTTGCACATGAGAGTTACAGTTAATTTGAAGTGCACATGATAATCCTGAATGTAATTTACTGTGCTTACTTGAATTACAGCAATTACTTTCTTGGTTGATGAAATGATATCTTGTTAAACTAGTGAACAGTGTCAGCAGATCAAATATCATTAGATTAGCCACAAAGCAGGTGATGGTTAATGTCAGCTGATCAGAATGCCTGTGCTTCATTTGGAAGATCTGTATTACACCCAGCTCTAGAAGGGAAAGAGCATAACTAGTCTACTTGGAGTGCTGGGCTCCACAGCTTCCACACACTTACAATCACAGCAAGCTGTCAGAAGGCAGAGCATGTGTAACATCAAAAATGTCCTTCAGACAGAAGAATGTACTCTTGGTGTCTAGGCAGTGCCTGGAGAACTGTTTGCACAGCTTTCCCTGAAGTTAAAATTGTTCATTTCCCATAGCACCAATTACTTTTTCACATCTGTAAGAATGGAAGCTGCTGGTCTCCTGTCCCATACAAGATTTTTGGCAGACTAGTAGGAATTCTAGCTTGCTTGTAGTAGGTGGTTTCCCACGGATCTGAAATGGAAACCTTCTGACTCTCTTAATTTGCATGAAGTGACATTTACTTAACTCCCCTCTCTTTCTGAGCACAGAGGATGTCACGATGGTGATCTGCCCGGGGATTGCCAACCACAGTGAGAAGCAGTACATCCGCACCTTTGTTGACTATGCCCAGAAAAATGGGTACAGATGTGCAGTCCTGAATCACTTGGGAGCCCTGCCAAACATTGAGCTCACTTCACCACGGATGTTCACATATGGTAGGTGCTTTTGTGACACCTGAGGTACTTATCTCCAAGCTCATGGAACTTCTAGGGATTGATCAGCCTCCTTCAGGATAACAGAACTGCTGTACCTCAGTGGGGTAAAACAGTTTTGTACTGTTTCTTAAGGACTAAACTGAACTTAGATGAGAGGAAGAGAGGAGGCTAATGCTAAATTCACTTTTGTCTCTTCTACCAGCTCTTACACATGTATTCTCCTCAAGGAGGCAGTTTTTTGTAAGAAAACTTTTTTTGGGAAAAAAAATCCTTTTGTGCCTACCCAGAGCCAGTTCAAATGACTTTAGAGATACTGAATTTGCCAGTTTAATGGAATGTGAAACAAACCTGTCTGAAGGATAAATGCCACTTCTGAGGCTTCATACAGTGCAACCTGAGAGGAATTTGTACCAGCCTATCCAGAAAGCACGTATATATCTTAGGAAGGACACATGAGGATTTGCTCCTGGATGTAACACAACTCAACAGCAGCAACAGTTCAGGAGTAAGACAGTAAAGCTACAGAAGTGTTAGTGCTTAACTGCCATGATTATGGTTCTCACCTTGAGTAGGAGGAAGTCTTTCTTAACCTAGAAATTAAAAGGAATAAATAATTTGAAACTGTGTGAAGGGTGACTCTAGCTAGTCTTAATTGCCCTTTTGATGAGTAATGTGATCTTTGTAGAATGGGGCCTCTTTGTCTGTGACCTAATCTTCTTGTTCCTGAGCTCTCTTGAGCCCTATCTCCCTGTTTACTCTAAGTATCCATAGGTACCCTGTCAACTGTGTGTTTAGTGGACTTGTGTTAGGTTTTATTTTTTTAAAGTTAGCTAAGCTACTGCTTAGATTTTGGATTAACAGAATAGTTCTCTTGAACAGTTAAATTGTCAGAACAGAAATACAGTGCTTTGAGATGCCAAGTCTGGCAGGCAAATAAGCTGTAATGCTTTGTTGGTTGTTTTAGAACTATTAAATATACTCTTAGTTTGGGAAATACTTCAGGAATACCAAATACCCTCATTTGTAGTGAAGCCCTAGGCTGTTAATGGCTGCAAGACTACCATGTCTTGAAAACTGAATTTGTCCTTGTTAAAGCATTTGCTATTTTGATAAAAGTTAAGAGTTTGCTTTCATGAAGCTTTGCTTTAGACCTTAAGGTGTTATTCTGTAGTGCATCTCTTGAGACATACCTTTCTGAATCTTTTATAGCCTTGGAAAGGGCAAAGAATGCCTAGCACTTCCTTTTGAGTAAGACAGTAAATCACTTGGCAGAGTTGCTTCTTAAGTAAAGTGCCAGCAAGTCCAGTAGACTTTATTCTGCCTCCTACCCAAATAATTCAGTGCCCTTTCAGCTTTGCTGTATTCCAGGCATACTTGTTGAGGAGCAAGTAGCCTAAATTTGGGATTTCCTGAATCCCAGCCTCTATATCAAGCTTGACCTGTTGCCATTCTAGTTTTGACTTTCTGAGCTGCCTTGAAATCATGAAGGTCAAACACTAAAGTATTTTGACTGCTGGCTTCTTCCAGAAGAAACCAGAGCAGTGCAGAATTTGTAGTCTTGAAGATTACTCATTAAGAACTTTCACAAGGAAGTGTCCAAACGCTGGTGAAACACTCAGCTAGGAGCTTGTTGTTCCACTGAAGCGAATAAACCCTGGTGCTCAGTTTACTCCAGGGCTAGGTAAAGTTGGAGTCTCTCCCCTGAGGATGGTACAGCTGGGCTGGGTGGGGGCACAGTGGAGCAGTGTTAGCTTTAGTACAGGGCTGAGTGCTGGAATCACAGGATTTCTCTCCCTGGAAAAGTTCCACAGAATAGAGCTGAGTTTCTGACTCTGGACAAGAAGAAACATCTGGAGTTCTATTTCTGTTTTCATGTGATGCCTTCTGTGGTTTGCAGCCTTATATCCAAAGGGAAGGTTAACAAGCTGCATAAACAGTGTCCTAATGCCATCACTACTGCAGCTGCTTCTCCATGTCTCCTTTTCCCATACTCACAAGCAGGAGAAATAGTTGTAGGCACTCAGATTGTTGTACGTGTGGAGCCCTTTAAGTCTGTCAAGCAACTGGATGATGCCAGAACCTGGATCCCTCAGTACCCTGCAGCCTGTGGGATGCAAGTGGGTGTTTGCTGAAGTGGAACAGATCTGTACAGAGACACTGAACTGTTCTCTTGATTTGGGGATACCCATGTGTCTTTCAAGGAGCTGCAGTGTCTTTACCTTTTTACTGTTTACGAAAGGTTAAATATCTCTGCTTAAACCCTTCTCCCTGATTCCAGAGATCACTTGCTTAGGCTCTGCAGCAGTCATCTGGGAGCTCTTCCTGACAAGCCACTCCTTTTCCCTCCCCACAGCAGCGTGGATTTAGGGATCCATGGCAGCCCTGCTAAGAACAAAGGAGCCAGCTGCATTCCAAAATACTCCACTTCAGAAGTGGCAAACTGCCTCAGGAAAGTAATGTTGTGCTGCTCTTGCATAATAATGTCAAGCCCAGAGTTGCTGGACTCTGCTTTTTAAAGCTGTCTTAGGAAGAGTTTTGATTGTCATGTTACCTGTCACCATGATTTTTAAGCAACTAAATTTCATCTTGCTTTGGCACTCTGTCAGAACTAAGCATGAGCTAAGCTCCACAGGACTCAGATGTATGAACACATGTGAATCAGAGCTGTTAAAACCTTAAGGCTATCGAAAAGTCGGAAAGGGTAAGAAGCTGAATTCAAAGCACGCAACTGAAGCTTCAAGTAAGAATTTAAATATATTAGAAGATGTTTTTTAACTTTGTTCTTCTTTTTAGGATGCACTTGGGAATTTGGTGCCATGGTGAATTACATCAAGAAGACCTACCCTCAGACCCAGCTGGTTGTTGTGGGCTTCAGCCTGGGTGGAAACATAGTGTGCAAATACCTGGGAGAGAGCCAGGCCAACCAGGAGCGAGTGCTGTGCTGTGTCAGCTTGTGCCAGGGGTACAGTGCACTGAGGTGAGTCTGGAGCCTTCTCCATGCTGCTCTCTTCAGGGAGTGCAATAGGGAGCAGATCTGGCAGGACAAGGTGAAGATGGATGTTTCTCTTGCTCTGAACTGGTCTGACAGACTGAGTGTGTAGGGTGGCACGCTCCTGAAGGACCAGCTGAAGCTTTGTTGATTTGCAAGCACAAGTAAACTTTGTCAGCAATGCAAACAGGTTTTGTGTACCTGGCCAGATACATGCTGGCAGCTTCTGGACTGTGCATGTGATGCTGTCTCATGGCTACAGTGTCCTAAGAGAGGAGGCATTCCCTGTGCAGCCCTTGTGTAATTAGCCAGGCAGGCTGGGCAGCGTGACCAGCTGCTGAGCCAATGCCAGGTTTGCAAGCAATAGTTTACATTGTCTCATCACTCTGAGAAATATCCTGTGGTTCATAATAGCTTGTTTGGCTTCAGTGTGCAGTTTCATCTGGCAGCTCTTACCTGGAGAGACTGGAAAGACACAGCACATTCTCTTTTAGTCTGTGCTCCCCTCTTAGTGTCGCTGAAACAGTGCTGTGGGCTGATCAGGGGGTGGAGAAGTGCTTGCAGCTGTGTTAGAGGAGTGGGGAAGGTGGGGAGGAAAAGTATTACAGCCCTAAAATCTGAAAATATTAATGTCTCCCCACCTGAAGGCCAAAACTGTGGCACTTTAGGAGCTGTGATGGCTTCACTTGTATGTACTGATGGAGCGTCCAGGCGCAGCAGTGCTGCTTGAAAACTGGACTCAGCTAATGTACTTTCACTTTTCCATATGGGCACAGGTAATGAAACTTAAAACACTGTAACTGGCTATGGTTCTGTTTTCAGTTTTTCCTGTTTGTACATATGGACAGTTACTAAGGTGTAGCTGACTCTGCAGTAATTTACCTGCAGTTTGAGCCATGATACTACTTACAAGGCAGAAGGGACTGTTGAGACTCAGGTATTTGGGTCAAGATCCTTTGGGCTGATATGAATGGTGAAACTGTGGCAGGTCTGTGAGGGGCTTGCTATGGAATTTATCCTCACAGACTACCCTGGTCAGGGTAGCTGGAACTCTTGATGCTGATGATGCTCTGCCTGTCTAGAGGCCAGTTTGTTATTCAGCAGTCTGAAGACACCTTTTATGAATCAGGCTTGTACAGGTAAAAGCAAAAGGCTGTTCTGGAAGCACTAAGATGTGAGTAAAAGCTTGATATGCATATAATATTCCAGCTGTCTAATCCCTTTGAGGTCAGATGTGACTACTGCTAAAAAAGTGTATAATCTGCTGCTAGTTCACACCCTTAAAATCTGAACAGATGCTGCAGGAACAGCTGTTCTGTTTTGTTTCAAGTAAAGTGTTCTTAGCTGTCCTGGGGTTCTGGCAAAGAGCACAGAGCATCCTTTTGAAGCCAGCTCCTTAATTGCAACCATCAGACAGGGTTTGCAGGAATAATAATCTGGCTGAGGTCCACTTGGTTCATCTTCTACAATTATGCAATATTGTATTCCTGATCTCCAAAACGCTGTTGTAATGCTGTTGTGCTTACATGGCAAGGACAACCTGATTAACAGTTCTCCACTTGGATATTTGTGTGGAAAAACAGCTAGCTGGTTTGTTTGGTTTTTTTTCCCCTGAGTTTAATGCACCCCATCGTGTGGGTTGTGTGGATTATTGAGCTCTTGCCTCCACCTGCTGGGTAAATATATCCTAGCAAACCTCCTGCCACAAAACATCTGCTCTATATTACTGGACAACCAGCAGGAAGGCTTTTCAGGTCTTGTGTCTCCCTTCCTAACATCTGCATCTGGTGTAAGTGCTAATTAGCTGAAGAGCTAAGGGAAGCCAACATCTACTGAGCAAAAGGCAGGAGGAGGGAGGGCCTTGTGCCCTTATTGTAGAGGTGGGACGGAGGAGATCTAAAGCACCTCCAGGTAGAATGGTGAAATTATTGCCTTCCTGGGCTTGGTCTGGTACATCAAAATAGCTGGCTTCAGCCTTCAGGGCTGCATGGAAGTGGATTACCCTGGTAACATGACCAGTTAGCTTACAGTTCCTTTTTTTTTTTTTAATATTTGTTTGTCCAGCATTTATTCTCCAAATAACTTTCATGAGTGAAGGAAAAAAGTTTTAGTGAGTAAGGTGAACCAAGGATCTCAAATACGAAAGTCTTTCCAGAGTGCCAGCAATACTAGGATCTGCCAGAAGAATGAGACTCTTAGTTTAGTGAATTAGCAGAGTCTAGGGAATGTGTTCCCTGGGGCTAAGCAGGGACAGGTCTCCTTATTCCTTAATCTCTGCCTGCATAGGCTTGATTCTGCTTCTTGATCTTGTGGAATGCATCTTCACCATAGCTGCAGGCTGTGGGGAGAGACCTCAGCTCTGAAACCCCAGCAGTCCTCAAAATAGCAGAAGCTGTTGGGGTAGTTTTTCTTAATGCTTGCAGTTCTTCATATTAGGAGTACTGCTGTACACCACAGGAACTGCAGGGAAATGCAGTGGCTTTAACTTCAAACATCTTGTAGTGGCTTATTAGGTTTGCTTGGAAAACCTTTTGTGAAGAAAAATGTGCATTTTCCTATCTTCTTTCATTCCCCTGCCCTGGCATAAATGTGGTAGGTGTAGCCTGGCTAGACAAAAAGGTATTAGATTTTTCTTTTTTTAATCTGTACTCTGCAGCATGGCTAATTACAAGAAAACAGCTTGCCCCTGCCTGGTAGGGGTCTTGCAGGCTCTAGCTTGGAAGGTCATGCTAAATCTACAGTAGTTCTCATGGTATGTTAATGTTTGAGTGGTAGGAGAGCTTCAGTAGCTGAAACTGCTCCCAGCATTCTTCAGTGTCTCAGTAAATGATAGTGTGTTCCCTCAGTAACAGCAAACCCTGCTAGCAGTAAAGCTCTAACCTGCCCATGACCCTGCATAGCAAAGGAGTGCTGGTATCTGGCAGAGCTCACACAACTCTGGATGGCTTAAATTCTGTTTTAACAACAGATAAAGCTGTGAAGTGCTCTTCTGCTTTGAGAATAGGTAAAGACTTCAACTCAGATGTCACTTGCAGCTGCAACTAGTATTTATTCCTGCCGTTCCTGCCAATGAACTGAAACAACAATACTATCTGTACATATTAGAAACATCTGCACAAATTATTTCCTCTGCAGAGCTGTATTACACAATAGACAACAGTTTGAGCAACAGGTTTTAGCCCTTTCCTTGAAGGTTCCATTATGTAAATTACATTCAGCTGCAAAGGGATACTAAAATCCTCTTGTCAGTGTTATGGATCTTGATTGATAGCTCTTAAATGCTCTGATCAAAACTGCTAATGGCATTGTGCAAGATGAGACTGCAGATCTGTTTTCTGATACTAACAAACTTCATCAAAGTGGAAGTCATTTCCTGGAAAAGGTTAAGCTGTGGCAGGGAAGGCTTGGAGGTTTGTTTACATGGCCCCCAGGCTGCCCTAAGATGTTAACAGTGTATTAATCTGATCTTTCAAGAGCTCCATTAACAGCTTTGTTTGTTCTGCACTGTGTTTTTTCTAGGGCACAGGAAACCTTCATGCAGTGGGATCATTGTAGAAGATTTTATAACTTCCTCATGGCAGACAACATGAAGAAGATCATCCTTTCTCACAGGTACTGCAGTACATCACTCTGACTGACAGTATTGATTGAGTCAGTTGCTGTATTGGATTTGTCTGCCTGGTCCTTTAAAAGAGGACCCTTGTAAAGTTTAGCACAAGTTCCTTGGTGGATCTTTAGACCAACAGAGAAGGTGAAGCTATATCAATCTCATTATACTGTAAAATAGACAAATAAGCTTTGGTCATCTTGTTCAAAGAAAGACATGGTTGTCTTTCTGTGCTCTGTGGAAACTTGCTTAATGAATAAACAAGACATGCACAGGAAAACATTGCAATTAGACTTCAAAGTGGAGTGTTATGCATCTGTTTCACTTCTAGCCAAGGAATTCCCTATTGAAGGAGCCTCTTGTTCTGCCACCTACCTGAGGTAGGACTAATCTTCAAGATCTGCTATATGGAGTTGCTGCTTATCAAATAAGCACATAGTCAAACCTGTAGCTCTGGCTTCTAGCTGTTCCTCTAGAAAGAGCATGTAGCCAGCAAAACACTTAACATTGCTGTTCCTGGAGTGCAAGTGTACTGTAGGATCCTTGTGCTGCTCTTGCTGATATGTGGCTCTTGCATAACGAAGAAGTTTGTGTGCTGAACAGGTGATATGCTCAATGTTGGTGTTTTTCCCCACAGAAAGTTGTCTGGGTCATACTTTCTAGGCAAGAAAGTACCTCATCTGTGTGTATTGAAAGTTGCCTGACTGAGGGGAATATCTTAAGACCTATTTCACTGAAGGAACATGTGTCACTTCAGACTTCTGTGCAGTATGAAACACTTGTAGAAGGAGGGTGGTCAGTGTAGCATGATCCACATAATTCATCCCAGGTTTACAAATATTTAGACAACTTGAACAAATTTGACATGTGAAGTTAGGTAAGCTCCCATTAAAAGGTGCTTAAATTCTTAACCCAGGAAAAGCCAGTGCTGGCTTGAAGGGAGGGGTGTTAAGTAAACTTTTTCCATAGTCGCTTGTGCTCTTAACTCACCCAAATCAAACCTAGCCTCCCTCCTGCTCTGTCCCGCAGCTGCCTCTCAAAGGGAATAAAAATCCCTTTCCAACTTGTGGCTTTTGTTCTGTTTGTTAGGGAAGAAGTTTGTTCTGGTAAAGAAACACATCCTCCCTTGAGGGCAATAACCAATTAGGACAAGTGTCCATAGTAAATAGCTTTTTGCTAAGGTAATACCCTGAGTAATTTCTATGTGTGAGGTAGCCTGAAGTCTGTGCTGGGAGGCTTTAGAACCAGATGGTGCAGGAGATGCTATGCCCAGCATTGCTGGTGCTCTCACCCAAACCACCCACAGCTTTGGTCTGAAGCCAAAGAACCCTCCCTCTACCATGTAGCCTCTAGTCAAAATACCCTTCACGTTCTGTGTTCTGGGAAGTTTCTTTTAAGAGGCTCCCTCATGCAGTTTTTCAGTAGATAAGGAAAACATTTTTTTCCTACAAGGAGGTTGCTAGGGTTTGTTATATCTTGCTGCAAAGGTAAGTGGACAAATAAGCTGTTCTTGCTGCCAAGAAAGCCTCATGTTTATGTAGCCTACTTCTAATCTTATCTTGTCAGATTTGGTAAACTCAGTTGTCCTTGAACAGGTCATGATTTTGCTGTCCTTGTGTTATTTGGATGTAATTCCTGATGTCCCTCTTCCAGGCAAGTTCTTTTTGGAGATAACATGAAGAAGCCACAAAGCCTGTCAGATGCTGATCTGGGCAAGCTCTATACAGCAACATCACTTATGCAGATTGATGATAACGTTATGAGGTATGAAGGGCAATTCTCTGCTCCCCTACAGAACTCCAAGTACCTTCTTTCCCAGTGCTGTTCTTGCATGCCCCTTGCTGTGCCTGAAGGAGTCTGCTGAAATACAGTGAACACAGCTTCAAATTCTTACTTGCCTCCATATTAAAAAAAACTTAGCAGAGGAAAAAAAAAAAACCAACTTACTGTTTACAGTCATAGCTTCTTTAAAATCATCCAGGAGGCATTTATTTATTTATTGGTAACGCTTGAACCTGCAGCCTTCCCTAAGGTAGGAAGAGACCAGCTCTGCTGCCAAGCTCTAGCAACAAAAAAACCCAGGGAATTTAAGTGCTCTGCTTTAATAAGTAGTAGCCTGTTACTGCCTGTGTCCTTGACAACAGCATAACACTTTAAGTGGCAGTGTTCATAGCATGGCATGTTCTGTATCAGGCATCGACCACTTTCCAAAATAAAGCTGTAAAATGTTAGCTAAAATGCAATGACACTTTTGGCAAACTGGGAGTATGGTTGGCTGCTTATAAAAAAAAAACATTCCTTGGGCAATCTCCCGCTTGTCTCCTATCCCTGAGGCTTTTCTAGTTTGGAGCAAGAAATATATTGTCTCATAGAAAAAAAAGGCATTTGAATATAGGCTTACTGAATTCTTGGTTTGAGAAGATGTGCAGGGGTTTGGCAAAGTGGAACCACAGTGAATTCTGGGGAACTTGTCCAGTAAGTGTGAGGTTTATAAGCTATTCTGGGTTTGTATTTTAAAAGATTTTTAGGGAAAGATGAACAAGATCCTACCTTCTTGCATCCACATGTACAATTAAGTGAAGTGGGGTGTTTTAAAAGAAGCATCCTGAAGGCTGCTGGTGTTCAGTTTGCATGTTTGACTTGCCCATGCTCTCAGAATGTTTGAGAAGGAACATAAACCATCGAGGCATGTGCTGCCAAAGAGTTTTGCAAGGAGACTAGATATTAAAAAAAATTGTCTGTGGAAATTGAGGCAACATTCCTGGTTTTGTATATGTGTCCTCTCTTAAAAGTAATGGTGAATGGCTGAGGCAGGTGATATTAATGACAATCTTCTCTATTTCAGGAAATTCCATGGCTACAGCTCACTGAAGGAGTACTATGAGAAGGAAAGTTGCCTGCAGTACTTGCACAGGGTAAGCTCTTGCAGCAGACTGCTCATGCACTGGAGGGAAAATACTCTGTGGTTTCTGTTGTTGATATCTGCAGATGTTTTAGCTGGGATTTTCAGAAATAATCAGGCACGGTATATTGGAATGGGATTTCAGATCTTGCTACCTCTAACACTGGGGCTGAGCTCTCTGGGCTCTTAAGTGTTTATAACTCTGGTAGGTGGTAGCAGCCAAGAGATGGAGATAAAGCCACACATTGAACTGCTCTGAGTGTATGTGGATAAAGTGGGAAATGGGTGCCTGCACAGAGGCTGCACCTTCAAGGAAGAAAGGCTCACTGGATACTGTGGAAGAAACTCAGGACTCTGACAGGCAGATGCTTGAGCAAAGTTTTGCCAGAGTGGAACTGAGATCAGTTCCTCCTTTTTCTACTGAACCAGAGAATGGAGACATTCCAAAGGACTTTACTTTAATCAAGGTGTCTATAACAGCGCTGGCAATAGCTGCCTGATGTGCAAAGCAATGCATAGCAAAAAAGGGGATGTAGTTATTTCAGTTCTAAGAATGAGGACTCGGAGGCAAAGAGCAAACATACTTTCTTACAGTTGGGATAGAGGAATAAAGTAACTCTGGAGTAAAAGATCTTAACTGAATTATGCTAAGATACTTTTACAGTTGGTAGATTGACATTCAAATACCAATCTCTTTCTGTTTTGGTTTTTTCATTTTATGTCATGTTTCCTGATGCAGATCTATGTTCCTCTTCTGTTGGTTAATGCTGCTGATGACCCTCTTGTCCATGAGAGTCTTCTATCAATTCCAAGAGCTCTTTCAGGTATGCTGAAACAATCTCCTTAAAGCTGTGCATATTTGTGTACCTACATCTTGCTTATCACATCACAGTTCCTGATTTCAGAGCAGCTTGACTTGCCTCCTTATATCTGTAATGCAGTGGGAGATGTGCAAAGCCTCTAAGTCACCACTTGCTAGAACTAACAAGGCTAAACCTGAGCAGGAAGAACTTCAGCCCTTCCAGTCACCTGTTGCTTGTGTTGGTAGCAGCAGATTACATTCTTGTATGAAAAAAGGTCTCCTCACATCTCCATTGCTCACTGGGATTTAGTAGAAGATGGGTAGTGGTGACAGTCTGGATGAAGCAGAGATAAACACCCCCCTTTGCTGATGAAATGGAAACAGTGCATGCATGGCTCTGTCACTTGGCACTGAACTGGAATCTCTCCCCTGAAAGGAGCTGAGCTCTGTCTTCAAACAAGGAAAAGGGTAAATTATCCTTAGAAGCTCAGAAGAGGGAGCTGCTGCTGCTTCATCACACAAAGAGTGGGTGTACAGGGAGGAAAGCAGGGTTCATTCTTTTCCTGGTCAGAGGCTGCAAGCAGAGCATTTATCCTCAGCTGCTTTCAGCCAGAAGTAAGCACTGAGAGTTTTTCACTGTTGGTGCAACAAGGCTGATGCAGTGTCAGAGCTTAGTGCAGCTTGACATGATGCAAACAAGTCCTGGTTCCAGTAGATGAGAGTTAAAAGTGATCATTTATTAAAGAATGACCATTCTTACAGCAGTACTGGTTTTGCTGTTAGGGTCCAGCCAGCAGCATCTCATGGGCAGCCTTTGTCTTGGCAGCTCAAGGTGCTTTCATTCTCAGCTTGAAGATGTTAACCTTCTGGAACTTTCTGCCTCTTTTTCTTTTACAGAGAAAAGAGAGAATGTCATGCATGTGCTGCCCCTTCATGGAGGCCACCTGGGATTTTTTGAGGGGTCTGTGCTATTCCCAGAACCTCTTACCTGGATGGATAAGCTCGTGGTGCAGTATGCCAATGCCATCTGCCAGTGGGAGAAGACAAAGCCTCACTGCTCAGATTCTGAGCAAGCTGTGTCTGGCCAGGAGTAATCAGCCCAAAGACTCTGGATCACTTCAGTATATCTCCCTGTTTGGGAACATCTTGTTCCCTCACCTGCTGCTTCAGGTTTCCATTCTCCTTGATATCCTATGGCTGGGGTTTGATCACCATGTGGTTTTTTCCAAAATGGAGTTAAAACAGAGGTTAACATCTGGTCAGAGCCTCTTTGGATATCCAGTTGTGTGGATTTGTAATTTACTGCTCTGCTTGAAGAATTGGGTTGCTGACGGTAGCTTGCTACAGGGCTACTGAGCTAAAGACTGCTTGCTTGAATATAGCAGAAGTTTCACATGTCAAAATTTCTTTACCTGCTGGTCAAAAACTCGATCTGCAGCATTTGTTTAGGTGTAGATGATGGGATAACTGTGGCTCTGCTCTTTGTCTGGGTGCTGGAAAATCCCAGTACCAAGCCACAAGCCAGTGAGTGGTTCAATCTGTAAGCCACTACAGTGTGGCTTGGAAAAACAGGTGTAAGTGACTGCAAGTGTAGTGTCAGCTTTGCACCATCTCAAGGGAAACATTTTAGTACCTAGGAATGCACTTGCACAAGTGAATCACTTTAAAAATATTCAACTTTTCCATGCTTGAGCTGTCAGTGGATTGGGGTGGCTTTATGCTGGGTCTCCAAGTAGAAAGAAGCTGCAGCCTGGTAATGCCAGTTAATGTTTCTATGTAAACATGTTCTCACTCCAGGACCTGATCAGTCACCTTCTTGTCATCTTTGCCTCTTTTTGAATACTGTTATCTTTTCAGTACTGGATTCTGTGTTTGACCTGAGGCCTTTTAAAGCTGGCTCTGGCTTCCAGTGATTAATCCCATGATTAAGAATCTGCAGGATTTTTTTCCTGTGAGCTCAGTTTGTTTGAAAGAACATTTCATGGATAGCTATTGTACTCTCGTAGGGATTAATTGGTGGGGGGTAGGGTGTATCTATTTAGATTTACTCCCCTTATGTCAGGGTAAATAATACCAAAATTCTTCCTCTTAGCTTTCAGAGCATCAAGTGGGTTTGAGACATGTGACTTGCCTTATAGTTGGTGTGGAGCTGGATGTCTCCAGCCCTGTGCAACTGAAATGACATATTTGCATGGCTGACTGCTTCCAGATCTGTGCAATGCTGTAGAATTACTGGCTCCAGTAAGAGACTGGGCTCTTTCTCACTAGAACTTCTTTTCCACCACCAGACATCCCATTCTAGTTTCAATGTGCAAAGTGAAGTGTGAAAGCTGGCTACTCACCTGTGCTTTTCCCTCAAGTGGCAGTTACAGTCTGTGCCAAGATAGTTATTAAAGAAAAGTTGTAAAGTTGTCCCGTGACAATCTGGAGACTGAAACTAGTGGTAAAAATCTTTTTTCCCTACAGTTTGTTCTGTCAATATTGTAGTGTCATTGATCCATCCTTAGGATTTCTTTATCACAGTGTCAGTGAAGTTGTTTTTGTCACTTTCCCTCATCAGCACTTTATTGCTTCAGCCTTGGTCTGTGTTCCAGGCACTTTAATTTATAGCTTGAGGGTGAAACAAGCTGCAAGTCTTCAGTCTGGTTACAGCAAACCTGGGGAACAAGCCTTCTGGACTGCCCTGTCCCTGAACTTCAGTAGGTTGAGTAGGTGGGGTTGCATTTTTATAAAGCAATAATTAACTATTGTAGCAAAGGTGCATTGTCATATCAGGAAATTCCTTTCATTTGCCTTAGGCCAAACACCTTGGCCTGTGATCCACCATGAACTGTGGATATCTGCACATTCTCCTAGTTAGTTAATCTGGGCTTCTTTTTTTCTTCTTCAAAGAGAAGATGAAACTATGTAAAGCTACAGCAGGATTTGGCTGTGCTTGTGGCTGTTCCTTAAGAACTATTTTAGGGCGTCAGTTAGCAAGGATATTCTTAGCTGATGGATATCTTGTCTCTGTGTTGTTATGCTCTTATTCCTACTGCATCACTAAAGTATGTCATAAAAGACATTTCAGTTTTTTTGCTTAAGTAGTGTTCATGTAATATTCATTGGGTATGACTTAAATATCTTCTCACTTCAGCAGAAGTGGAGTGTAAACAACACATGTACACATCAAATAGATACAGTATAAATTTAGGTATCTTAAGTCTCCCAAAATGAGGTGGGCAACTGGGCAGTTCTCAAGGCAGCAGGAGCTGTAGCTTTGTCTAATCAAGTAGAGATTTTTCTTTAAATTTGGACAGCCTTTCTGAGGAGTCCTCCTTCCTGCCCCACAACCCAAGCCTTCATACTTGAGAAGTGCCAATGCTGTGGACTTTTTGAAGCTCTCAACTACAGAAGTACTGTGGGTCTCTTGTCTTGCTCCTTTGCCCTGTTTTTGCACTTGAATCTATAACTGTTCAAATCACTTGTGACTTGACTGAGCCTGGCTTATTTGGGAAAGGACACCTTTTATTGTGACTTTTTGTGGAAGGTTTCTGGAGCTTGAGGTGCAGCTTATTAAGCCTGCAGGTGGAAGCAGTGTAAAAAAAACAAAAACAGTTCTCTCCATCGCAACAAATTTCTTCTTTCAAAGCAAGACTTGTAGTCAGACTTGCAGCAGTCACTTAGAGGTCTTGGGGAACTAGGAGAGGAGAGAATTAAGCTGCAGTTCATGTTATTGAAAGACCATTAAATTATGTATAAAACCTTGCTACTGACAATGCTGGATAATTGATACCTAGCAACACATGGGACTTTGTCCAGTCGTAATCTGAAATACTCTTATCTCCCAAAATTAGGCAATACTAGTGTTGTTATGTGGGCAGGTGGTCTTTATTTGCCCAGTGAACCCAGCCTTAAATGCAGTCTGAATTTTTCAGTCTTAGAGGTGAAGTCTTTCATCTCTTATCAAAGCACATGAGGCTGCTGAAGTGTGCACTTGTAGACCATTGCAGTGTGATCTGATAGAGCAGTTCAAGATTACAACATGGTGAATCTGACATGTGCTCTGCTTAGTTTCAAACTGGGATTAGAAAAATCATTAGGCGAGCTCTTCCATGGGTAGTCTCGTGTAAATACACCTTCCCCATCACTGAATGTAAGTAGCACTTGGCACATGAACTCTAAGGACCCTCTCAATCAGACAGCAAGTTACAGAACTATTACTCTTTGATGGTTAGGCTGGTCCAACCATCATTGTTGCCATTTTTCTGGAGATATCTGAAGATGGTAAATAAGCAGCTCAGGCTTGCTCTGACTGAACACAAGGAACTTCAGCTTCCACTACAAAAGCTCTGCCAGCATTTTTAATTACCCCTTCATTCTAAATCAAGGTGTTTTCAGGTGGGTCTGGCAGTGTTGGAGTTGCACTGTAAAGGCAAACACTTGAACTTCCCTGCAGTCCTTTTCCTGAGTGTTTTTCTGCAGTTCGTGTTCATGAAGATATGGGTTACAAAGACAGGGCATTAAGTAAAAATGTTGGAAACTTCTAACTCCAGTACTGAATTTAGCCAAGCTACCTGTGTGTCATCTGTCCTGGGTCTGTTACAAGTTCCTAGACCAGAGCCCTTTGACACGTGGTGCCTTGCCCTTCTCCTCCTCCCTTGACATCAGCATATCTAGAGACTTCAGTAAGAGCTCTGTCAGAGCTTTTGGGCCTTTGCTTTTTGGTAAATGAATTTTCAGACACCATTACTGAGACACACTGGTGATGCACACTGTACAACTGAGTGCTGGCTTAAAGGACCTTTGTGGGCAGCCTACAGGTGGCTACAGTCAATATCAAGGCTTAAAACAGCAATGTGTATAAGCAGTGGATCACTGTCAGCTCTCTGCTCCTCTAGCAGTAGGAAGAGTCATAGAAGCAGGGTTTACTTTGCTTAATGTGTGACTTGTTTTCCTGCAATCCCAAAGCTCTCATGTCTACTAACACTCCAGCAGCATAGCTGGAGGTAGATAGTTCAAGTGGCTACATCTCAAAGGAGACAGCAGAGACTATCATCTTCAGGACTTAATTGCCAGTTTAGTCACCTGGATTGCTTCCAAGTTTTTCTGGAAATGCTATGCTTGTCTGGAGCTTACTGAAATTCAATCTTTTTTTGTGAGACTAGAGAAGGCCTGAGCCTCGTGCTGCCTGTGTAAGTCATTTGTTGTAAAGAACATCTTGTTTCTGACTTGAGTCATACTCCATGTGTCTGTATCCCTTATGTGGGTTGGTTTATTTGGGAAGGTGCTGGAGCCACAGTGACTCTTTCATGGCTTGTAAGTGAAAAGCAAACAGCCCTTCTTAGGGTGAAGACTTTATGATTTTTCTCCAAGCTTAGAATGCCTCAGAGCAGCAGCAGCTCAAGGGAGGGTCCCCCTGTACCCTCTTCTCACTGGGAATGGGAATGGCACTGGCCTGGCCTTTCTCAGCTGCTAGGAGAGCTTAGGCACAAGTGCCATCAATGCAGTTGCCAGCTTTCCATGCTGTGCTGGAAAGGTTTCTGCAGTTAACCTGAATATCTGTACAAGGTGGCACAAAGCCCTTTAGCTTCCTTTGTAATCAAAGCTCTTGCAAGGCCAGAGAGGAGATACAGAGTTTTCTTCTAGGGTCTCCACGATAGTTCTGCTGGGATGTTGACCATTCTCACTGTTCCTGCCAACTGGAAAGTCTTTAAAATAAAATTTTAAAAAAGCCAAATAAAACTCATTTGTATTGGATATAATCAAATCCTCCTGCTTTGCTTAAGGCAGCAGCTTTCCAAAGGGGCATATTTTCTGGTTGTGTTACATGACAGCTTGACTGCAATTCCCAGTGACAGATCTCTAGCCATTCTTCTTGAGAAAGCATAACCTCTTTCAGAGAAAGAGTTCCTAGCCAAAAAGGTGTGTAAAGAGCTTGGGAATAGGGGACCTGTGCCCTTGTTTTTCTCATGCAGCTGTGCTAGAACAGCTAGAGTGACTTCCAGTGTTCTTGGTGAGCAGTTGACTATAAAAAGATTTTCAATTTGGCAAAATTTTATTCTGTAACTATCTCTAAATGCTGCCCTGAAGAAGCATGTATACTGAGACACCCTCCCTGCTGCCATGTTCTGAGTCAGATTCTCTGGAGCTGAGAGCTGCAGGGGAGATGATTTGCAACAAGCAATGCAATTTTTCTATATCTGCTGATGTTTACCTTTAAAATTATATATAAATATATATGAAACTGTCTTTGATTTTTCTTTTATTTTTGTTTTTGTGTGGTGTAAAATGGAAGTAATTGCAAAACAAAATGTAATTTTGTTATCTTTGATTCAGTGGGGTTTCTTTATTTAAAAATAAAGGACTTATTGAAATCACTGCTACATCTAGTGCCTGTGTGTGAAGTTCCATAATGTTGGCAGAGGCTCTCAGTCTTCCCTGAGGCCCAGCTTGGGGAGCTGGCTGGGGGGAAGGTGGTACGAGCACTTGTGCTCAAGCCTTCCCTGGTTGCTTTTTGTCTTCTGGCCAAGAAGAGGTCTTTGATGCCACTCTGGTGGAGAATGGGTATAGCACTGGCTTAAAAAACACATCTGCCATAAAACTACTGAAAAAGAGTTATTTTTGCCAGGGGAATAAATCTGTTATTTTTCCTCATTGTGAGAGCAAGTGCCTTTCCTAGCAGCTGGCAGAAGAAACACAAACCAGCATCTCCGGCCAGGACAGTGACAGCTTTGAGCCTAGGGCATACAGAAGCCCTGCCAAAGGCACTACTCACCTGACCCTAACAACTCACCAACATGGGGTTTATTGTCTACAGCCCAAGGGAGAGAGTTGTGGAGGGTGACTGGGACTGGTGACCTGCTGGGGTAGCTGGACTGGGTGCTCTGTGGGAGCCAATGGACTTCATCTGTAATTTATTGGCCTTGTGAATTAGCTGTTAGATCCACTTCAAAACTCCTTCCTGCTGTGGTCGTCACTCAGCTCCCAGCTCTGCTGTGCTGTTCTGTCTCCCCATCAAAGCAAGCTCCTGGCTGACAATTTGTCACAGGAGTGGTGAGCAGCCACAGGCACCTCCCGAGAGCTGTGACTCCCAGTCCAAATCCCAGAGGCAGCAGTGTGGTATTCCTGTCTGTGTGGATGGGTTTTTTTTTTTTCCTTGTTCTGTTTCCACAAACTGCAATACTCTGCCTCCCAGGCAAGCTGTGCTGTTGTGTTTGCACCAGCCTGATGGTTGCAGGGTTGTCACACATGCTTTCCTTGGGATGGCTCCAGGTACAGAAAGGAGCCAAAGGAGGTGGAGAGGTGCCTTTTGCTCTGTTTCTGGACTCTTGCACAAGGTTGGCACAGTGTCAGGCTTTGGGACTTGCCATGCATGGATTCACCAAGCAGCTGAGGCTGGAGCAAATAAATCTAACCCCAGCCAGGCCCCATCCTCCCTGCAGCTTCAGAGCTGATGTCCTGTTTGGTTTGAGCCTGAGCCAGTGCCCTGCTGAATGTGGCTCTTGTCAGCACCCTCCACCTCAGCCAGCTTCAGGTGGGGGGTTGATCTGGCTGATGAAAAGCACCCGTGTGGAGCTGGAAGGGGGGACAGGACACACTGTGGGACCAGGCTCAGGGAGAAGGTAACTGGGGCAGAGACCAGGAACTTGTTCCTCTCTGAGCCCTGCTGCTGGTCAAGGGAGGAGATGTCTGGGAATGGGTGTCTGGTTGGCTTTTTGGAGGAGAGGTCTGGTTCATGAACCAGAACAGACTCCCTTGCCTGGAACATCTACTTATGCCTCCCTCCTCCCCACCTGAGCAAGGTGTAGTGTCAGGTGCAGCCTGTTTGCTGCACAGGCACCATCCTTTGCCTCCCACAGTGACTTTCAGTGGGGCCTTCCTGACTGAGCTCCCTTTCACAGTGCAGTACTAGGAGAAACAACTGTGCTAAGGCTTTTGAAGGATTAAGGAGGGTACATTCTGCTTGTCTTTCAATTGTTTTGTGATTAAAATCCATCTCCTAGTCTCAGTGGCTATGGCAGCTTCTGTTCTCCCTGCCCAAGCTCCACCTGGGACCCTGGTTGGGCTTTTGTTTGTATCTGTTTCCCCTGGTTAAAGCAGATAACAAAGAACTGCTTTCTTGGGCAAGAAAGGGCCTTAATCTGGAATGCAGGGAGGATGGAGATGAGCAGTTCCTTGGTCCTGGTGCCAGAGTGTAGTCAGTGATGAGGGCACAGAGGTCTCCTTAGAACCAGCAATGCAGCCAGTGCCCAAAAAGCTGTGCCCCTGTTCCTCACCATGAGGGACAGCAGAGCTCTGCTGTTAAACACTTTATTTCTTCCTCGCTGTAGCCCTCCCTTCCCAGAGCAGACACTCCCCGGTCCTCCCCTCACAGCTCCAGGAAATGCTGTGGGAGAGGGCTGGTGGCCTCCTTGCTCCCCCAGCTCTGGAGGGAAGGATGCTGTGCCTGGGAGGGACAGCCCGCTGCCTGGAGTGGGGACAGGAGGGACAGGCGTGGAACAACGCGCCCAGGGCGCCTCAGCACGAGCAGTCACTCAACCAATGCTACAGGAAGGAGGTGGCTGGGGTTAGAGGGCACCTCTGGTGCTGTGGTACAGGGGAGGGCAGCAGGCTCCTGCTTTAGAGAGCCGTGTCCTCAGACTCGATGCGGGGCCCAAAGAGCTTCTCTGCGGTTGCTTTGCCGTCGTACTTGGGCAGGTTGCCACCAAAATCTGCTGGCAAGATGTCAGCATCAATCTCCTGGTAGAAGGATTCCAGCTCCTCCCCGTGCACAAAGACCTGGAGGGAGATGGGAGTGACCCTCAGCAGAGGACCAGGGCAGCTATTCCCAGCTGCTTTGTTTCACCCAAGGACATGCCTTTGCCTGCAGGTCCCTGTCCCACACTCACCCTCTCCAGCAGTTTGCTCTTCAGGAATGGTTTGACGACGTTGTAGGTGGTGGTGAAGTACCAAGGCTGGTGGATGAAGTGGACGGCCTTGAACCGCGCTGGGAAGGAGTCCTAGGATCCCAAACCCAGACACAGATGGTTACAGACAGTGCTGTCCCTCTAGATCTCAGCAGGCAGCAGTGGATACACCAGCACTGCCACAGCTCTCCTTGTTCCATGTCCCCTTCTCTATTTGATGTCCCCTTTCTGTTCTGACTCAGAGGATCAACCATCCCGGCCTCAGGAGCACCAGGGAGCTGAAGAACCTCCCAGATGGCTCACTGCTCCCACTCCATGAGAAGGACTTTCCCTGGGAAGAGTCAAGTGTCTATGGCATTTAGTCCAGGGGCAGAAATCCTGGAGTGCCTGTGAGTCCATCTAGCCTGCACCAGGCTGGGCTGAGAGGCTCATGAGGAAGGATCTCCAGGCCATGTCCTAGGATGCTGCAAGGAGTGGTGGTACTGCTTCTGGTCAGGCATTTGAGAAAGCAGGAAGATGGAGTGAGAAAAATTTTGCAATATTAAGCCAATTAGCTGGCAAGGAAGGGACAGGGTAATAGGGAACAGCCTCTCTGTGATGCTTTCTCACTGTTCCAGCATGGTGGCAATCCCAAACCCTGTAGCCTTGCCACCTCCCTTCTCTGAGCTCCCTGCTTCCCCAGAGTCCCCTCTGCCACTGCCAGGTGCAGACTCTGCCATCTCACCTGCAGCATGTCCACCATCTTCTTGAGCTCAGAGGGTTTGATCCCTGATGCCTGCTGCATGGTGAAGCCCTTGAAGTTCTCAATGATGCAGAACCCATTGATCTGGGTCTCTTCATTCTCCAGCAGCTTCTCCAAGATAATACAATAGGCACGAAGGATCTAATGAAGAGGAGAGATAGCAGGGTCTTTTATGAGGTTTCACCTCCCCTAGATCCTAGGGGATACCCAGGAAGTGTCCCATGGAGTCTGTTGGACTGCAGCCTGCTTGTCACAGGCAGCTCCCAGATTTAAGAGTAGGGAGGGGGTGACCACATTCTCTTTTCAAGTTGTGAACATCAGATCTGGATCAGTGATACACTGAGACCAGATTCAGAGCTGAGCAGAAAAGGAAACTGGGAGAAGCTGTGAATCACATGCCTGGAGACCTCCTTGCCAAGAAGCCCTTTCCATGCCCTGTGCCTCAGTTTCCTCCTCTGCCCCTGATTTAATGGTGTGGTGGCCTTCTTCAGCCCATGTTACATGGGTTGGGGGATGCACACACTGAATTTGGCATCCATCTTGCACTGCGTCATTTGGGGTGGACCATGCTCTCCCAGGCTCCCTCAAAGGATAAATTCAAAGGGCTACAGATTTGCTTCCACCTGGCTGGACGGATGCATGTGTGTGTGTAAGGATGCTGTGCTCAGACGTGCTGAGCAGGACAAGCCCAAAAGCAGGACCACTCTGCTGTGGGAGCAACTCTGAGCTGGGCTCACCTCATCAAAGGTGATCTCCTCGTAATCCCAGTTCTCGATGTTGAAGAGCATCACCACCCGTCCATACTTGTCCCTGCTGGCCAGGATGCCGGGGTAGCCAGCCTCGATGGTGCTGCGCACGGCCTCGGGGCTCAGGTTGTCAAAGAGCTCGGGGTACTGCTGGCGGAAGTTCACATAGCCTGGAGAGAGGCAAAAATGGGGAAAGCTGGCTCACCTGGCCTCAGGAAGCTGGGGGAGCTGCCAGAGATGGGATGGGCTGGCTATGGTGAGATGTCAGTGCTGAGCCCAAGGGCTGTGGAAAGCTCTGCCTGTGGCCCACATGGCTCAGGTCTCCTCCAGCAAAGGGGGAAAAAGAAGCTCAGCAGCAGACCAGCCCCAGCATGCTTGGTGTTATCCTGCCCCTTGCCAGGAGCTTCCCACACCTGCTTTCTCTCCAACACCTCAACAAGTGAAAAAGTGATTTCCCCCCCTCATTTCCATTTCCACTTCCTCCGTGTTTGGGTGAAAACCCCCATATACCCTCTCATAGCATTCTGCAGGCGTTTAACAAGGAATTTCATCTTGGGAAAATGCAAGCAAACAAAAGAGCTCGTCTGAGAGCCAGCACTGATAATTACAACTCATTATCCCCTAAGCTGACACAAAGAAGAGCAGAGCTGGAGCCAGGCAGGTTCCAGTCAGCAGCCACCCTCTGGGCTGCCGTTCTGCTCCCCCTCCATCCCTAAAGATCACTCTCAGCATGAGGAGAGGGTGCCACAAGCACCCCAACTTGTCCCCAGAGGTGCCCCAGGAGTGCAGAGCCCCCCAGGCACTATGCACAGAAAAATCAGGAGGGTGCAGAACTGGCCCCTTACAGGGGTACACAGAGTGTAGGGCATGTATAGGGCATAGGGGTGTCAAGGGGATGCAGCCCAAACCAGCTGGGTTTGCTGCACAAACAAAACCAACACCAAATGTGAGGGTTTATTCCATTTTGTTTGGGTAAATTTGCAAGGAATGGGACTGTCCTGGTGCTGCAGGATATCTGGTACCACCCTTATTTATTTCTTTCCCCATCCCAACTCTTTCCAAGCCCCTCAACCCTGACTTTTTCTATTTATCCCCTGTCTTCATTCCCTTCCCATGTCAGGGTCCTGCTCTGCCAGCACAGCCCAGTCTGGGCTAGGAGGCACCAGCACAGGACTGGGAGCTGCTGGGGGGGATGTGTACCCTCACCCTCATCCAGCATCACAGCCCAGGACCCTTCCCTACCTTTCAGCAGGTCATAGGCTCTGTGGACATCGAACTTGCGAGCACGGATGAAGCGGAGCAGGAAGGAGTCGTCCTTCTCCTGCACCTTCTCAGCCACCTTCTGGCAAACGTCCTCGCCACCCGCCCGCTCCTGCACCAGCTCCCGCAGAGCCTTCACTGCCACCTCCCTCTTCTCCTCCGTCTCATTCAGCTCATCCTTTGCCTGGGGGGAGCAGAGAGGGGACCCAGTGATGCCATGCACACATTCTAAAACACTTCGGGGGTTGTGGAGGCACCCAGAAATTGGGGGAGGACAGAAAAACTCCTTGCAGCATCCTGGCATACGGTGGGCAGGGGCAATGAAGGGAAAATGTCACCAGCTTGGAGACATTTTGCTAAGTGCATCCTCCCCAATGATCTCCAAGGTCTCTTCTGGCCCCTGAGGAGCAGGAGCTCGGGCTGCACCTGCCCCCCGTTCCCCACAGCTGCCTCACCTTCTGCAGGGTGTGGGGGGGGATCTTCTCACACCTCCCAAAGACAGGGCCGTGGTCCTTGGTGGTGAGGCGCTCCAGCTTGGTGCGCAGGGCCTGCTCCTCCTCCGACACGATCCGGAACGTGCCCGTCTGGGGGGAGGAGAGGATGTGGGGGCTCCCCAGACAGCCCCCAGCTCCCTGCCCCACTGCAAGTCTCCTAGGGAGCTATGGGGAAGGGGAGAGGCTCTGCACATGCACCCAAGGGCGTGCAGTGGGATCGGGATGGACAGTGTGCTGTTTGGACTAAGGTGCACCCTTGTGCACCCCATCCCAGCACTGCAAGGAGGGCATGGTCAGAGCCCAGGGGATGGGGCAGTGTGGGGACAGTACTCACAACTGCAGACATGTTGTCCTCTGTCTTCTGTCGGCAGCAGGGCACTGGCAGAGGCAAGGAGGAATCAGCATGGATCCAAATGGTCTTCACAACCTCCCCATGCCCCATTCCCTACCCATCTTGTACAGATGGGGGAAGAAGTGGGCGTCCAGAGGACACCCCAATCCCCCCTCAGCTCCATCACCTATTGCCTGCATCTCTGCCTGACCGAGGAGTCTGAGCAGCCTGGAGAAACCAGGAAAACCAGGCATGTTTACAAAAGCAGCTTAAAAATATGTGTATTGATCATTTGATACCTTTACGTTTTCCTCACTCTGCTTTTCCTCTTTGGGCTGGGGGCATCCCAGCCTGTGCTCACCCAGCACTGTCCTGTCTCAGACCACCTTCACATGGGCAGAGGTGAGCACCCAACTTTGGCCAGGCAGCCAGCTCATCCTTTTATTTCTACTACCAAAATTAATACTTATCCCCAAAGTATTTCCCAAACTCTCAAGTCTCATTGCTCCACCAACTGCAAGGCTGGACTATAAACCTCTCATCATCTTCCCAACGCCATCTGGGTGAAACACCTTGTTCCCATCCATGAGGAGGAGGGGTGCCTTCATCCTGCCTCCAGCATCTACCCCTGCTTGGCTGTAGCACCAACTCCAAGCCCAGGCTGTGTGAGGGATGCTTGGCTCCAGCTCAGCCCTTTGCCAGGGGCATCCTCTTTCCTTCTACCTCCTGAGAAAAGGATAGGTGTCCCCTTGTTCCAGGCACTAAAACCAATTCAAGCTCTGGAGGTGCCATGTTGAGTGAGGGCTGGATGATGGTCTTCAATACAGTTCTTCAAGTTGAAAAATGTCCTGGATACTCACCAGGAAGAGCTGAACTGTCCTCAGAAGGTCAGTGCACAGAGCTGAGATGGATGCAGGGGTGGCGAGGCCGGACTGGAGCAGCAAGGAAGCCGGGCGAAAGCTTTGTAGAGTCACCGGGTTGGGATTAGACCGTCACAAGGCATCAACTCACTGCAGCTTTGTAATTAAGTCAGCACAGCCCAGGAAAGAAACCCCATTAAAACATTACAAAAGGCAGCTGAGGAGAGGCAAGGAGGGAGCTGGGGCTCCACCGCCAGCCGGAGCGCGCATGGAGAGGCGGGCTGGATGCTGGACCCGATTAACAAAGTATAAAAGCTCCTTGTTGTGTAACTTGCTCATTAGCACGGGGCAGGGGCAGAGGCAGGTGGTGGGCAGCCTGCCATCCCAGCCTGCTCCCTGGGGTGAGCAGGACAGGTCTCTTCCCCAGCTTCTGTCCCAAAAACCCTGGCAAGGTCCTGCAGTGAATTTGGCCATTTGGGCAGGGTCTGGCTGCAGGGATGGGTCTGTGTCAGAGACTTATCTCCAGTTCCTCCCCTGTGAGGCCCCCCAAACCAGTATCCATACAAGGTTCCTTTCAGTTTAAAAAAAAAAAAAAGATTTCTACAGTGCCCTGGGAACTGGAACCCATTCCACTCCCAGGGAGATGCCACAGACCCACAAGGGAGGGGAGCCCCAGGATGCTGGAGAAACAAAGGTGAGTCCACACGTGAGCGGAAAGCAGGATGGCAAAATGGGTTTTCTGGGATGCCCCAGCATGCTGAAGCTACATAGGGCAGGAGAGCCCTTGCAGCTTTGATTCTTTGGGTCAAGGGTTATGGGAGCTGGGTGAAGATATGGTGAGGATGGAGCTGTGCTCAAGCCCAGGAGAGGAGCTTGGCTAGGCTCTTTCCATGTTGGGGATTTTGGGGAGGTGGCAGGACCAGGCTAAGCACCAGAGCAGGGCTGAAGAGGCTTACACAAGGCATGTTTTGTAATGCCTCTGGGATTTACGGATTTGGTCTCCACACAGGGCTGTCCTGCGAGCGGAGCTGAGACCCCAGTGTGAAGGAGGGAGGAGGAAGGCACGAGACTTCAGATGAAAGGTAGGGGTGCAGCTGAGGGAAAATTTGGACCCGTGCCAAAACCCTGAGCAAGGCTTCTGTGGCCAGAGGCACTGCACACTGCTCTTCAGAGAAGACCCCAACCCTCCCATCCCCTTTCCACACCAGCCTTGTGCAAGGCTCAGCTCCCTCCTACAGCTTGCTGGACCTTTGTGAGCAGCTCAGCACAAGATAGTGCATAACAGGGGTACATCATCAGCATGGGGTTTCCCAAATAGACCCAATAATGCTCTATTGGGGTACCAGAGAGGACCTGTGATCCCTGGGCTACCTGAACATCCTGGCCAGTGTGGTCATCACAGATGAAATAGTTCTGCAGACACATGTACAACCCCTGGCATCACAAAGTGAGTGTTTTGTCCTGGATAAACGGGTCTCAAGGGGAACCCACCCTGATGTACTGTGACAGAGCCCAAAGTGCATCTCTCCTCCAGATGTGCTTATCCCCCTCCCCACAGCCCATAGCAAACCCGCTCCCCTCGCTCAGCAGCATCAACTCCTGCTCCACGTGAGCACGGGGCTTGTGAAAGCTCCCACGCTGTGCTGGCACCGGGTCCTTTGGCCAAATCCCGCTGCTTACAGGCGGGCTACACCTCCTGGTACTCCAAAGGCCACTCCTCATGTCCCCCGGCATTAAGGGGTTTACTCGAATGTATCTGAACCCCACGTGGGCGGCACTCGCTGCTGATGCGGGGTGGCCCTGAAAGGACACTTTGTGCCAAGCACCCCGGTACCCCCGGCTGTCCACTCCACGTGCCTGCACCCCATGTGCCTGCACCCCACTCCAGTAACTTTCACACTGCGCAGCGACCACGCACCGGAACAGCCTGCCCTGAGAGGCTCTGGCGGTACTCCAGGAGCATCGGGCTGCAATCCTGTGCCATGTACTCTCGGAAGACCCTGCCTGAGCAGAGAGGCTGCGCCAGGTGACCCTCGGCGTTGCCTTCCAGCCTGACCCACCCTGAGACGCCGTGACACCGCCCGCCGCCCGCCGCCCGCCGCCTGCCCCCGCGGGACTCGAACTCGCGGCCCGCGGGGCGGGAAGCGCGCCGGGGGCGGGAGCTGTTCCCCGGGTGACGCGCGGCCGCTTCCGGGCGGGAATTTCGGGGCTCGGAGCTGCGGCCCGGCGGTCCCGGGCGGCCCTTCGGCCCCATGGCCCAGCGCATCCTGGCGCTGGCGGCCGAGGAGGGCCCCGAGCGGCTGCAGGAGGCCCTGCAGAGCCTGGCGGAGGGCGAGGTGCGCGGTGCCCGCGGGCCGGGCGGGGAGCGGGGATGCGCCGCGGGCGGGCGGTGGCTCACGGCGTCCCCTTCTCTTGCAGCTGGGCGACATGGTGACCAAGCAGGCCCTGAAGGGGAGGGAGACGGCGGCTTTGCTGAGAGGAATCTTCAAAGGTGGGTGATGTGTGAGCTGCCCTCGGGGGCTGCGGCCCCAGCCCTGGCGGATGCCGGGGAGTGCAGCCCGGCCTCGGCAGCACAGGGAAGTGTCACTTTTGGTGAGAAACCCGCTCGTCAGGGCTGTCACAGGGAAGCACGACATTCATAAATACATGCGGGGAGATAGCAAACTGGACTAGAGTTGTGATGAGCCCGTGTTAAGTGCGATTTGCTTTTGAGAGCCCTTCGGTACCTTGCAGCAGGACTGAGCTGGCCACATGACAGCTAGTTGCCAAGCTGGTTCCTCTGGAAATTTTGACGCTTCCTGATCTTTGGCAGCAGGTTGAGTGAACCAAGTGAACCACAGGATGTGATAACAGGGTGGCCGTCTACTTTATCCAAGTACCTAATTTCCTGTTCTCTGGGGGTTTTTTATTTATTTTGTCGGATAGGTAAAATAGGAAGTTGCAGCCAGGTGACAGGTTATCCCTGCTGATTTCCTGGAGTTGTAACATATTATTTGCATAACTTTTTCCCCCATTCTTTTGTCCCTCTGTTTGCTTGCTCTAAGGCTCTCCCTGTTCCCAGAGAAGCGGTGTCCTCAGGAGACTCCAGGTTTACAAGCACTGCATCCCACTAGTGGAGTCAGGGGACCTGCATTTGGGCAAGGTGTCTGAAATCATAGGACTGCTGATGCTGGAGGTAAAGCTCCTTTGGGCTGGCTTTCCTGGGCTCTGCTGAGTATAACTTAATATATGAATTGAGATATTTCACTAAGCCACTGAGGAAAATTAGTTGTACCCTTTCCATGGATCTTTGCTAGACTAAATTAGCTGGTGTCGAATTTGCTTTATGTGTGAATTTTGATTATCTTTTGATATTTAGTCTTAGGCTCAAAACTCTAAACCTATAGTCACATAATCTTGATTTATTGCTCTGTTCTGTAGAGAACTGTACAAACCAGAGATATCAGGGCTGAATTTTCCTTTGAAGGGAGCATTTCCCTGTAAGAAATTCTGTCTTCTGCTAGGTTTTGATGACAGGATGTGTAAGTGGAATTCTGTGTACTGCCTCAGGCTCTCCCCTGTGTTGCATGTTCTCCTAGGCCCGCCAGCTGCCAGGCTATGCATTAGCAGAGCTTGCCAACCTGTTTGTGGATGTTATTAAAGGGGGCAACCTGACCAATGGGAAATCATTGGAGCTGTTTTCCACTGTTCTCACAGCACTGGCCAGTTCAAAGGAGAACCTGGCTTATGGGAAAGGTAACCCCTATCAGCTCCTTCTCTGCATCTTGACCTCCTTTCCTCTGGAATCAACTCCTAAGACTTTTGCTTTTTCAGGTGAACTGAATGGGGAAGAATTTAAGAAACAGCTGATAAATACCCTCTGCTCCAGCAAGTACGTATGTCTGGCAGGTCTGGGCTACATGGCAAAACATTGTGCTTGGAAAAAGGCATCACCATGAGCTGTGTGTCCTGTCATCCTTGAATCTGTGCCTTCTGTGACAGTGTCTTCTCTAGCTGGGAAGGCAAGGGAGCACCCAGATCTTGTGAGACTGTTGCATGAACTGATCTCAGGAAGTGCTTGTTTTTATTCCTTTTCTGGCATTTGTTATTAAATTTGGTATTAAAGGGGCTGGAGCAGTTCAGAACTATGGAAATCTGGGTGGTTAGATTGGTGCTGATGATTTCTGGTGGAAATCTGGCTTCTAATTTTAGTATCAGAATGTAACAGGGAAATGGTGACATTGAATAATGGTGTAGGAGGGAAGAGCTAAATGATAATCCAGCTTGCTCTCAATCTTCCAACATATCTTTGTTTTACCAGGTGGGATCCCCAATGTGTAATACATCTTGCCAACATGTTCAGGTAATTCTTTTTCTCTTCAACATCAGCTTGTGCTGTGGTCCTGTCTGTGTCCTATTTCACAAGCAGTTTGGGGCAAGTACAAATAGGAAGTCTGACCATACCAGGCAAAGCTCCACGGATGGTTGGTCAATGAGCATCCACACCAGATCCATTTGGATGCAAAACACATCTGGACATGGCATCATGGTTTTTATTCCATGTGTGAGTGAGCCTTGGCAAATAAATAATATATTTATGAAAAAAAAATCTTTCATTCAACAGGGATATTCCACTATCAGGAGAGGAGCTGCAGTTTGTGGTTGAAAAGGTCCTTAGGATGTTCTCCAAATTAGACCTGCAGGAAATTCCCCCTCTGGTCTATCAACTGCTGCTGCTTTCTGCAAAGGTAAGAGCTCATGGGAGCTGGATTTTGGCAGGGATTCAAATTGTTCCCAAATCACGCAGTAAGGACACAACAGAACATTAGTAGGTTTTGTTTCCTCTAACTTGAAGAAGCTGACTGCTCAGAGAAAGATGGGATCTTGGTCTTCCATGTGGGAAAAGAAGCAAACCCTTGGGAAATAAGGGATGAGCACAGTCCTAGCAGACAGCAGAGAGGATTGGTTTTTTCAGTGTGGTTTTGCTCACTCTCTGTGATCTGCATGCTACAATAATAGCTCATGAACTATGGTTGTCTACTGGGCTGTAGTCTGACTTGTACTGGGAATGTGTCATCTCCTGTGCTCTTCTCCAGAGCAGAGACTGCCAGGGACATCTCTGCCCTTTGACAGGGTGATCTGGCTCTTTTCCTTGCTCCATTTGTGAGCAAGTCAATGCCAAAATGATCCAAAGACAAATTATATGTGTGTTATAGAGGGTCATTTGGGTCCACTAGCCAAAATGTATTGTTAGATTTAAGGTTAGGAGTTTGAAAGCCTTCCCAATTGATTAAAACATAAAGGATGCTTTCTAATTAATAACAACTTCAAAAAAAAAAAAGACAATCAGAATACCTGAGAGCTTGAGTTTCTTCCAGTTATTCGATAATGCAGTGAAAATAAATAAGTGAAGGCAAAAGAAATATGAAAACTGGAAATGAGCCATACAGGAGCACTCGCCTGCCTTAGCAATTTATGGAGGGAAATTAAGGATACCCTGAGATTTGTGATAGGTGTGGGAATTGCTTATTGTTCTCTGGGATACTGCAGGCCCTGCAATGGCTTAATGCAGTGTCCTCCCTTGCAGGGCAGTAAGAAGACTGTTCTGGAAGGAATAATCAGTTTTTTCAATCAGCTGGATAAGAGACAGAAGGAAGAACAGCGGGTTCCACAGTAAGTTCTTGCTCTGTCACCCCCTTTCTTTACTGCCTGGATATTTGTAGTCACACTGGTCCTGCCCAGGGCTCTTTGAGTTTGAACCTTGTACAAGAACATCCTTGATCCATAAGGAGTGATTTCTGGCTTTGGATGGCTTGTTATTTTCTGGTAAAACCTACAGGTCAGTGGACCTTGAGGTGGCCACAACGCCCCTGGACCAGCTGCGCCATGTGGAAGGCACCGTTATTCTCCACATTGTTTCTGTCATCAACCTGGACCAGGACCTGGGCGAGGAGCTAATTAGACATCTGAAGGTATGGAAAAGATGGATCAGCCACTGTTCTTGAAGATATTGAAGCAAGGTTTACAAACTTAGTTTATTATCTGGACAGGGGATTTAATAATTTTTGTGATTGCAGTCATGTTCTCTTTAGCGAGTGCTGTGATATGTTTGAAGAGGCATGTGCCTGATGGCTTCCTGAATTTCCAGGGTGTTTCAGTTGAAGATAAAAAGTTTTCTCAGTGCTCTTTGCTGTTTCCTAGGCTGAGCAACAGAAGGACCCTGGCAGAGCCCTGTGTCCCTTCAGTGTGGCTCTTCTGCTGTCAGTTGCTGTAAAACACAGACTACAAGAGCAGGTATGTACTTGATAAGCTTGCTGAGAGCTTCCATGGGGGATGCATGGAAAGGAAAGGAAGCATGTTTAGGTCAGAGTCCCATGAGAATTATGCTTATAATGGTTTCAGGATGCTTGTGGGTAGGCAATTAGATCATTGGTATGCTGTACTTTACTGAACACTGTAAAAGACCCCAGAGCAATATCACAATTTTCCAGAGTAGTGATTCCTGTGGGTTGGTATTGTAGGATAAGAAGAAAAACCGCCTTATTTTTCTAATGTTTTGGCTCTGTGGTGGCACATGAAGAGCATCTGGCAGCAAGTCACCCTCTTTAAGGCACTTAATGAGACTGGTGTATTTGTCCTAACAAAGAAGTGAGTTAAGATTTTTGGCAGGCTGTAGTGCAACTTGTGTCTGGTGATGACTGGTGCTCTTACTGGAACATACCCAAGACTGTACAGGTCCCATTTCAAAGATAATTTCCTCACACTTGATTTTATGTTCCAGATATTTGATTTCTTGAAAACATCAATCACAAGAAGCTGCAAGGACCTGCAGTTCCTTCAGGCCTCCAAGTTTCTGCAGGATTTGTTTCCTCAGCAATATGATATAACTGCTGTCATTCTGGAAGTGGTGAAAAATAGGTGAGTTGCTGCCACGTGCTGCAGAACATTCAATGGGCTTTAGGAGTGGGGAGAGTTTCAGCTTTGTTAAAACACTCTGGGATGCTAAATACTTCTGACCATGTGCCGGCAGGGATCAGTGTCAAAATCCAAAGGTTTTATCCCAGTTTTATATTAGCGATTTAAAAAAAAAAACCAACAAACAACGTGTGGCTGTATAAATCTGCTCCTTCTACCTCAAATCTCAGGGTCTGGTGGTACAAAGGACTAAACTGATCAGGGCCTAATCAGCAGTGTGAGTCATGCTGCTGGCTGTAGTTTGTGTTCTGATCGAGGGATGAGGAATAGGTTCACTGTTTAATCTGGTTCACTGGTTAGTCTTTTAAACATCCTGTGGGATAGCTCTGGTCTGTCACCAGTTGTACTTTAGTTTGATGGGAGGCATTTCTCTTCTCTTTTTCTTCAACTTGAAGATCTTGACATCAGTAGGGTACTCGTGCATCCCAACTGTAGCCTGCTGTTATGTTCAGGTCAGACCTGAGGGCACGTCATTCCCGATGGTGAGGAGACCTTTGGGCTGGAAACAAATTCTCATAGAGAGCCAGGACTGCAGAGATGTGCTCAGGACCTGTCCCCCAGCCTAAGGACAGTCACAGGGTTGTGATGGCTGTCATCTTCCCTGCTGGCATTAAGTGTCCCTCACTTCTGCTTTGGACCCTGGAACGACAGCAGATTTTACCTCTGCTCTA
The DNA here is from genome assembly GCA_013399455.1 of Anthoscopus minutus. Lineage (NCBI taxonomy): Eukaryota > Metazoa > Chordata > Aves > Passeriformes > Paridae > Anthoscopus > Anthoscopus minutus. Next base: position 582,913 of record VWYI01025715.1, on the reverse strand, counting down.
ATCTAAACTTTCCTATGACTAAGTTGTTTCTTTCCTCCTCTCTTTAATGTTTTCCTCAGTGCATTTGGTTGGGACCATGTTACTCAGGGCCTGGTGGATCTTGGCTTCAGCCTGATGGAATCCTATGAACCGAAAAAGCCCTTTGGAGGAAAAGCTGCTGATAACAGTTATGGCCTTTCAAAAATGCCAGCCCAGCAGGCTTGCAGACTAGGAGCAAGTATCCTGCTGGAAACGTTTAAGGTAATGTAAGTTTTGGAGAAGTTTTTCTTTGGTGGAGGGGAGAATAACTCTGTTCTTATTCTCTCCTGGAAAACAGTGTCAAAACCTTGCCTGCTATATCCATTGTGACTGTTTTGCAAACAATACTAGATTTTGTCTCCTATTTTCCCCTTTCCAGCCAGAAGAGGCCATCCTCATGAAGATCTATTTCTAATCTGTTCCAGCTGTCATGATACTTGTGTAGTTCCTATTACAGTTTCCAAGAAACTGCAGAGGTAGAGAAGGTAGAGAAATTCATAGGTACAAATGAAATCTGACAAGGTGGGATTGAAAGCCATTCATCTTCACCTAATTGGTAAATTTTTATCCCATAGATGATTGGAACCATTATGTTCTGGGTGTACTGTGTGTGCTTTGATGTGCTGGTTCCGATTGTCCTGGGATGAAATCTGAATCAATCTTTATGGACTTAACTGAAAGGGGACTTCTGGTGACCATCCTTGCTTACCTGTCAGATCTGGATTTGCTTTGTACTGTACAGTGCCTGTGCTGTGAAGTACAGGAATATCTTAAAGGTTTTGATTTTTATTTATTCTTTCTCATTCAGGTTCACGAGCCAATCAGAAGTAATATTCTTGAGCAGGTCCTGAACAGAGTCCTCACAAAAGCAGCATCTCCTGTCAGTCACTTCATAGGTAACAGAAAAGAGAGATAAGTGTGCTCTGCTTTGTGGACAGTCACAACATAGCTCCTCAAAATACATTATAGAATCACAGAATTTGGCTTGGGTTGGATAGGACCTTTGAAGGTCGTCTAGTCCACTGCCTTGTAATGAGCATAAAGATCTTCCACTAGACCTGATAAGTATAGAGTTAAAATATTTCTAATCAAGGGAGAGGGCTTGGTAGGCATTGGGAAATATTGTTCATGTAGAACTACCTGTACTCTATGTGTGATTGTTAGTTGTAGCTATGTAACCCTTTAATGACTATTATAAATTATTTCATTGTGATATTATTATTATTAGTAGTAGTAGTAGTAGTAATCATGAGTGATGAAGCTTGGGTGGTTCAATCATAATTATGACAATTCATGCTTGGGTGGAATCAATGTATACAATAGCACAATATAAGTTTAATGATTAACATGTAGTTGTAAAACATAAAGATATAAAAGATGATCGCTCCGAGCCCATGTCAGAGTCAGATTTGGGTTTGTACCCCGACTCCCAGAGCAAAGTAAAGCACCTGCATAATTATTCTGTGATTTTGTGTCCCTGAATGCTAACAGACTGGGTTGCTCAGAGCCCTGTCCAACCTGTCCTTGAATGTTTCCAGGGATGGGGCATCCACTGCCTCCCTGGGCAACCTTTGCCAATGTTTCACCACCCTCACTGTAAAAAATTTCTTCTTTATATCCACGCTGAATCTACCTTCTTTTAGTTTAAAACTATTAGCTCTATTCTTATCACAACAGCTACTCATAAAAAGTCTGTTTCGATCTTGTAAACCTCATTTGAGTACCAAAAGGCTCCCCAAAGTCTTTGCTTCTCCAGGTTGACCAACCTCAACTCTCTCAGTACATCTCAACAGCAGAGGTGCTCCAGCCCTCTAAGCATTTTTGTGCCCTTCTGGACCTTCTCCAACAGGTCTCTGTCCTGCTGGTGATGAGGACCCCAGAGCTGGACACTCTGGTACTCCAAGGGGGCTCTCACCAGAGTGGAGTAGAAGGGGAGAATTCCCTCCCTCAATCTGCTGGTCAAGCTGCTTTTGATATAGCCCAGGATGTGATTTGGTTTCTGAAGCTCCTGCTGAAGTGACCTGAAACCAAGAAAATCAGTTGTTTCTCCTCTGACTGAGGTGTCAGCTGCATCAGATTGCCTTCTATTCATCACAGGTGAAAAGTGTTTGCAGGCAGTTGCCATGGAACAGCTGACGCACAGAAAGTCAGAATCATCAGTCAGTTGCCTGTTCCACGTTCCCAGCCTTGCTTTCTCCTCATCTTTGGGCTTGGGAGCCACTGGGACGTCAGTGCTGCAGCCTCTTCCCTTACACCTCAGTGCCCTCTGGTGGGGTGAGGCCCTTCAGCTGGGCTGGGAGCGTTTTTAACACTTGGTGCCTGCAGTAGACTCAGTTTGTCAATGCTCATTGTGACCTCCCTGTGTCATGGAAGGTCTTTGATTAGTCCTTAATTGTTAGCTGTACTGACATCTTCTGCTCAGGCTTTTATGGCCCCTTGGCATCAGCTGTTCTTTTTGTCCTTTTATTTTTCAGACTTGCTGTCCAATATTGTTGTGTCTGCTCCTCTCGTGCTTCAGAATTCATCCTCCAAAGTCACAGAGACCTTTGACAATTTGTCCTTTCTGCCCATTGACACAGTGCAAGGGCTCCTCCGGGCAGTACAGGTAAAGCATTGCATTTCTCTGTGGATCTCCTTGCTAGTTTAGTTCCAGTGACAGCTCTAGGCCACAATTATATGCATGATCTGATAACCCTCCTCATGAAATAAGCCTTCTTTCTCTGCTCTGGGTTCTTTGGTGTAGCATGGAACTGTTCTTCAAGCATGGATTTGCATGTGCCCTCTAGCAAAAAGCATATGGTGTGGTCTGGCATGGCACTAAAACTGCCCTGTGCTGACCTTTCATCTGGAAGATGCCCAGATGCTGCACCCTGTACAAAACTAAATCTACAGTGTTTAGCTGAACAGCTGTAGCTGTCACATTGATTTTTCTCCTTCTAAGCTCCGTGTCAGTATTCCTCTTTGCCTGGGCTGAGATACTGCTCTGGTGGTTTACCTTTTACCTGCTTTGTCCAACCTGGGGATAACAGTTATTTTCCTAAACCCTTACACTGTGTCCTCACTAACCTGCTAAGGTTCCTTACTGCCACAGCTCTATGGGTTTTCTTGTCTATTTTAAAATGTTTTGGTCTTCCTACTGTACTGATGACAGTACTGGAAATGCAGGACCAGATGGGCCTGAGGAAGATGAGCTCATATGCCCCAAGGGCTTGGCATGCCTTAGTGCTTTTCTCTCCAAAGGTTATTTTCCTTTCCAGCCTCTGCTCAAAGTCAGCATGTCAGTGAGGGACTCCCTGATACTTGTTCTCCAAAAAGCTATCTTTTCCAGGTAAGCTGGGGATGAGATTCTTTGAAAAAATTTCTACAACTCATTTATGGTTTTGGAGCAAAAGTATTTTTTATTTTGGCTAAGTATCTTCTTACAGTGTTCTTTCCATAACTAAATAGTGACATCTCCTCTCCCTTTAGCCTGGAATTTTTGGTACAGTACAGTCACAGCACTACTGAACTAAGATACAAATTCCAACCCCCATCTGAATGAATGGGCTTTGCAAGTTCAGAAAGCTGTTGACAACTCCAAATACATAGGCAAAAGTAAAACCAATTCCAACATGTGTCTAGCACAGCTGAATACATCTAGGGAGGGTCTGGAAGGAACCACTGATCCGAATGCTGAGCTGCCACGTTCCCTCTAATCCGTTACATAGTGTTGTCTTGGTCATGCTTTGAGCAAACCATCCTGCCGTGATCATAGACTGGATTTTGTTGGCCAGTGGCTGCCTGATTATGAATATAGAATTCAAAATTCAAGACTATTTTTCAAAGCAAGAGACTTGGTCTGGAGAAAGACTTGGTGTTTCTGTGAGCAAAGCAAAACACCAGGTTTTTATTAGGAATTTTCCAACTCTGAGGTCTGTGACGCTGTCTCAGCTTTCAAGGGATATTTAATTCTTGGGTCTTGGCCTGGACTCTCACTGAGTGTTAGCATTGTAAGGACAGAAAGGAGATTGATTATGGTGAGAGTGTAGAGCAGGGGAGTTTCTAGCAAACTGCCCGACTCTTGATGGTTTGAGACCATACTGCCCTTTTGAGAAATGCCCAGGGCCAGAAATACAGGGCCCAGTCACTCTGTATTTGTGGCCTTTATTTCATTGCTGAGTTGATACTTTATGTGCTGTAACCCTCTCTCCTGTCCTGATTCCCAGGCAGCTCGATGCTCGTAAAGCTGCAGTTGCAGGCTTTTTGCTCCTGTTAAGAAATTTTAAAATCCTGGGCAGCTTGTCCTCTTCCCAAAGCAGCCAGGCCATTGGTGCCACTCAGGTAAGTGCTGTTCTGCAGCCCCTGTGGACATATGGGACAGTCTGGTGTCAAATATGCACTGTTTGAAACAACTCTGAAGGGAAGTGTTCCCCCAGAATGGAAATACAGCTTTAGTAACAATTAGTTCTGGACATCCAATAAGGATTTCCTCCCTGTAAGGAAAGCTTTAGGAAGTGTAATGTGCAAAGAGAAGCTGGCCTAGAGATGTTGCTTCTCAGAATCATTCACTCTTACAGCACCAGTGTTCTGGGGAGCATTCCCACTGCTCCATGACAGTGATGAGGAGCCTGGCAGCACAAGGACTATCTCAGTGATTGTTCAGGGGCCAGACCCTTACCACCTTTCTGCTGTGTTGTGATATTGTAACCAGTGTAATGTGACTAATGTTCCTTCTCAGGTCCAGGCAGATGTTCATGCCTGCTATAATTCTGCAGCTAATGAGGCCTTCTGCCTAGAAATCCTGGGCAGCCTGAGGCGGTGTTTGAGCCAACAAGCAGACGTTCGACTCATGTTATATGAGGTAAACACGGTTTCTTCTGTCTCTTAAACAGCCACAAGCTCTTCTGTGGTCTGATTCTTCTCTAGCCTCAGGTAAATAACAATCATGTTATTGTGAAAAACGGCCTTTCAGCTCAGTTTTGTCCTTCATAGGACATATGTAACATATTTCCACTCCTTCTGCTGCTGTTTTATTTTTGACCATTATAAACCCAAAGATACATTGATGTATCTTCTTCAGCTCATGCATTGTTTAAGAGCAAAAATATGTCAAAGTCTGCCTTGCTGTAGTAGGGAATAGGGAATGGGAAGGATGTTTGATGCCCTGTGAGGAGGAATGGTATAACAGGCATTTGGTAGATGTGGAGCTGTTGAGAGTTAATTATGGCCTCCAAAGGAAACCCTGTCTGGAGAGTATGGAGAAACTTCCTTAGAGACTGCATCAGGGATCTGTCTTTTCTTCCTTTCCAATTTTATACAAAAGCTTGGCTTTCCTTAGGTCTGTTGTGATAGGCCTCTTATAATGGGCCATTTTTGGGTGCATATCTTAGGTTGTGTTATAACCATGGAGTACAATTTGAGAAAAAAACAAACCTGTACAGGTCAGAGAGGTTTTATTTCCTTTTTGTCTTGGGTTGGATTGACCTTTGATGAGTTGCAGGTTCTGGGTGTATCCATCACTGTTGCTGGCAAACTTGTACTTGCTTTATCCATCCAATGAGTTTTCTCAGTCTGCAGGATTTGTTGCCTCCTACAGTTTCCCCACTGGCTTGTTTTGCCTTTGAAGCAGGGTTTCACAGTTTGAAGTTGGATCTTGTGCTAGTGTTAAATAGCAGTGAAAGTCACTCTGGGCTTGATGCCACTGCTGCTAGGGAGATACAGCTTGTGAGAGGGCCCCTATGAGGAAATTCGTACTTTCTCTGATTCATACCTTCTTTCTGTGGTGCCTTTGCTTTGCCAGGTATGGAGTTTTACACTGAGCACATTGTTACTTCCTCATGGTTCCTTGCAGTGCCAAAGTATCGTTGCTATCTTATGACGCCAACTTATTATACCTGTGGTTCATTTTCTCTGCTGTGTCAGCCAACCTGTCCTTCCTTCCTGCCTCCAGGGTTTTTATGATGTCCTTCACAGGAACTCCCAGCTGGCCAGCTCTATAATGGAAACACTGTTGTCCCAGGTAAAGTCCTGCTCCGTGGTGGGCTGCAGGGACTCTATAGAATTCTGCACTTCAACCAGTATGGTAAACAATTCAGGTTAAATGTCGGGGAAAGCATTCTCTCTCACACTGGAAACATGTTTGAGTGCTGTGACATTTCCCTAAAGAGGTGTTCAGACCCCTGCTGTGCTGAGAGAGCAGTCTAGGTAAATGTCTGGAGACAGCTTCATTTCCTGCCATAGGGTGGAAGAGGAAGGATCTTTTGGAGCTCTTTCCAACCCTTCAGTTCTTAGGTGCTGTGGGAAGTGTGAGCCCAGAGAAGTTCTTTGTGCTCTCCCTGTTCCTTAGCAGTGCACAGCAGTTACCCTCCCAGAGTTCCCCAAGGATATGTACTGACACAGTAATTAGTGTTGCTGTCCTCCCATCGGGAGAATACCCAAGCCCATGTAGGATCTGGGAGGATTAACTCATCCACCAGCAGTGTTGCTCATGGCAACAAGACAATCACATTTCCTCAATCCATTGGACAGGCTGTGCTTTCTTTGAGACAAGTAATTTTCTTCCCTTTAATCATCCAAAGAGTTCATGCTGACTAATTCCAGCTTTCCCATGACAGTATAGGGTCTGAGAAAGGAACACGAACAGAGCCAAGACAGCTTTTGGGTAACAGAGGGCACTTACTATTAAGTTGCTGTAAAGGTGTAAAATTTTATAGCATCATTATGTATCTATAACTTTCTATAGCAGCAGCAGTTATTGATCCTCACTGTTTAAAGGAGCCACTGCAGGTGGGGTGCAAGTTATGTTTCTTGTTGAGGAAACACAACAGTAAGTGGTCAGCAAATCTTGTTTTAGGGCACTAACGTGTCCTGGCTGAGGTACAGGAGCAATTCACGAAGGGATTTTAATCACCAGTAGAGTAGATGACGTGGCTCATGTGCTTGTACAGTCCCCTTATCACAGTGCCAGGTTTTGCTCTCTAGAATGGGGTACAAAGACTATTGTACTCTGTTTTCAAGCATCCTAAGAGGCTCAGCTACCAAGTAACTGGTTATTTTTATTTCTTGTTTTCTGTGACAGATAAAGCAATATTACTTGCCCCAGCCAGACCTCCTGCCTCCACTCAAACTAGAGGGATGTATTATGGCTCAAGGAGATCAAATCTTTTTGCAAGAACCACTGGTAAGAGCTATATTGGCTGGCCACAGCTGCAAGCTCATCTGTTACTAGCATTTTAGTTGTCCTCCTACATGAGCTGAATACCTTGTGCTTCTTCAGCCTCTTCTAGCCTGGAGCAATTCTTTTAATGACACCAGAGCTGGGCATCTCACCCCTGCCTCAGGCTATTTATTAGAGTTCCCCAAGCACAGTGGTTGTGGGGACCTGTGTGAAAAATGCTCTAGGAATAGTGTTCTTCTGTTATCCTCTATTGAGTTCACCCTGTGGGAGTTTTTTCCCTCCTTTAACTTAATTCCACACAAAATAGTTGTGCAGCATGTGTGTGTGTGTAGCAGGGGGAAGAATTTGTTCTTTGGTTTTGTTCCTTTGAAATTGTTGGAGATGAGACCTCAGCGATTTGTTGGATTTCCAAGGGAACAAATACAAATTAATAATTTTGTTTTCCCCTAAGGAAGCTTGTGTGCAGTAGCACACTCAGTAAAGGGTGCAGACATGTCAACTAGAGTGAGAATGCCTTTGGAAATTCCCTTTCCATCTCCTTCAGTACCTGAGGTGGTTGGGTGGAGGGAGTAGTGGGAGTTAAGTCTTTACATCCCATGTAGAAAAGCTCAGGCAGAGAGCACTGTCTGAAGCTGGAACGGGGTAGCTGTGTGTGAGGATACTGATCCCCTCAATTTGGGAATGAAGCATATCCTCAATCCTCAAGGCAGTTACAAAGGCCACTACAGCTCTTTACATCCCACCATTACAGTCTGGCCCATGTCCACTTCTGCCAGTGACCTCCAGCTCAGAGGCTGAGTGTGACTGTGTGGCTGCTTCCTCCAGGCCCACCTGCTCTGCTGCATCCAGCACTGCCTTGCCTGGTACAAGAGCACCGTGCGTCTGTGCCAAGGAGCTGAAGATGATGATGAGGAGGAGGAGGAGGAGGATGTGGGATTTGAGCAAAACTTTGAAGAGATGTTAGAATCTGTCACACGACGAATGATCAAGAGCGAGTTGGAAGACTTTGAACTGGTAAATCAGATTTTCAGTTTGACTCAGTGGGAGAACATGCCGAGTTCTTGTCAGGTTTTGAAAAGATTTTTCACTTCTTTCCTTTATCTCTCAGGATAAATCAGCAGATTTTTCGCTGTCTTCTGGTGTTGGTGTGAAAAATAACATCTATGCCATTCAGGTGATGGGAATTTGTGAGGTTCTGATTGAGTACAATTTCAGCATCGGGAATTTCAGGTAAAACATTAAATCTTACCCTCTAGCACTAGCTGTGCTGTTATTTGCCCAGCTCTTTGGAGTACAGCCTCATTGCAGGCACAGGATGGTAGCCCAACACAGAATCAGTGATTGAGCATGAGTGCCTCGTGGCACAACCACTCATAGAGCCTTGGGAAGTGTTTGCTTTTGGAATGTCATGTGCTGTGAGAGATGGGATCTGACATTTTGCAGAAGAGCAGGTTGAGGAGGATTGGGTGAGGTTTACACTGTTAGGGGGGCAGGCAGATGTAATAGGTTTCATCATTTAGGCAGTATCATTGTGTAATTTGACAGCTGAAGCTTCAAATGGGAAACTCCCAAGAATGCATGTTCTCCATTATTGCTTTCTACTATTTTATTGCAGTAAGAACAAGTTTGAGGATGTCCTAGGCCTGTTTACATGTTACAACAAACTCTCTGAAATCCTGAGAGAGAAAGCTGGAAAGAACAAATCTGCCTTGAGCAACAAAACTGCACGGAGCTTCCTGTCCATGGGTTTTGTATCTACTCTGCTCACAGCTCTGTTCAGGTGAGAAGATGTCCAGTCCTCTGTGGAGCAGAGCCAGACATCAATTCAAACCATGTGTTAGTGTGCTTGGAAAAGCTGGTGCAACTCTTATCCTCCCAAGTTTTCACTACAAGCTACCAAAAAAAAGGGTCTTTTCCACCCTCAGTTCAGCCAGAGATTTTATTTGCAAATGCATATTAAGTTTTAGATCTCCTAGGCCCTACCTGAGCTTCCTCTGTGCATCCCCAGTTCTGTGCATCTCTGACAGTTCTCCTGGTCCTGCAGGGACAATGCCCAAAGCCATGAGGAGAGCCTGGCTGTGCTGCGCTCCAGCACCGAGTTCCTGCGCTACGCTGTCAGTGTGGCTCTGCAGAAGGTGCAGCAGCTGGAGGAGACGGGACAAACAGACGGACCAGATGGACAGAATCCAGAGAAGATGTTCCAGAACCTCTGCAAAATCACACAGTGAGTCAGTGTGGCATGTTGAGACATCAGCAATGCATTTGGGGGATTTTTGATTCTCAGTAGGGTTTTGAAAGAAGAATGCAATCCATAACAGTTTCAAGCTGTTGTTGTTGCTGGGTTGAGGTCGCTGCCTTTCTGTGCTCCTGAGAAATCAAGTAGAGGCACTACAGTTTCTGTGCCATAGTGAGTGATACAGCTTTAATAACTTGGCCTGGAAGAACCAAATGCCTTCAAACATTTTCAGCCTCTTTTTGACTTCTTGTTCATCACTCATTGTCATAGAGAAGGTAAGATGATTACAGGCTGGATTCTTGAGGCCTCTGGAATGCAGCAAAGTTAAAATTCACTTCGAGCTACAGAACAAAACAGATGTATGAGGGACACAAGCTTTAGAAAGCATTTGTTTAGGACTTCTGCAAGATGCTTGAAGACATTCACGCATCTAATCCTCTGGAAATCCAAGAATGTGAACCATGTAAATGTCTTTTGGAATCTAGGTCATATCTGCATGGGGTCTTTTCAGAGCCCAGTCAGCAGAGAGCACAAAATGCAAATTACCCCTGCCATGCATAATGCCGGTTTTGTGTCTCACCCCAAATAATAGAGGCTATTTTTGTTGCAGTCATTAGGACTACATGTGAGCTACATGTTTTGCGTGATTGGACATTGAAACAGAATAAGATCATCTGTGCAGGCAACAGAACTAATGAGAAGAAAGGAGAGGGAACAAAAAAGGGAAGAAATGGGGTTAGGGAAGCAGGAAAAAGATGTTTGCCTACAAATAGAAAAGTCTCCTTTGGGCCAAACAATTTTTCTTTACTCACAGCTTTTTACTTTGCTTTGCCTGCCTTTACCTTTCTGATTTTATTTATAGAGAACCCTGTAGTAAATTCTGACATTTCACAGATCTAAACTGCCATGAGGAAAGCTCTTTTCGTCACTGGTGGATTTGACACCAGTGGTCAGGGTAGTCCGAGAAAGAGGGAAATCTGGGTGGACGAAATGAATGTATAAAGATGGACTTGAAATGAGATTGGAAGGTCCCTTGGCAGCTGGAAAGAATTAAATTATTTAGCTGTGCAGGAAGTATGCAGTAGCTGTTTTGCTGACATTGAAATAAAATCTTCTTATAGACCACTCTTTTCTATAGGTAAAAGACCTTTCAGTTTAGTTATATTAAAAATGTGATCCTAAGAGTAGTCTCTAGTTCTTGCACTGTGCAGCCAGCTTTACTGGTGTAAATCTCATCTCCCAACCCACAGGGTTCTGCTTTGGAGGTACACTTCAATTCCCACTGTTGTGGAAGATTCAGGGAAGAAGAAGGGCAAAAGCATTTCACTTCTGTGCTTGGAAGGTTTGCTGCGGATCTTCAGCACAGTGCAGCAGCTGTACTCTGCCAGGATCCCCCAGTTTCTGCAAGCCCTGGGTAGGCACATGGTACAATTCTGCTCTGGGTTCTACCCTCCAGGTTCCAGCCCATGTGTGGGCAGGTAGGGACCCAGCACCCTTTATCCATAACTAGGGAGAGGTGGGTCTGATTCTTGTCTCTCAGTAATAAGGTGGGCTTAGTAGCATAGTTTTCACACCAGAGAGAAGTTCTAGAGATCTCTTTTACCTGTCTTTGTAGAGCTCTCAGTCTGTTAGCAGAGGATAGTTGGGCTCTGATACAGCATTCATCTATTTGAAGTTTGCCTTCAACATGTTTTTCGGCTCACTATGGTTCCGCAGTCTGTATTCCTCCTCTAGCTGTGAGAAGTCTTTCCCACTTTTGGAAATAAATCCTGTATTCTGCTCTTGGCATTTAGCTTTTTTTCTGCACCTCTCTGTCTCTGCCAGATATTACTGATGGTGACGCAGAAGAAACGGATATTAATGTCACAGAGAAAGCTGCCTTCCAGATCCGACAGTTTCAGGTGAGTACCACTGTGTGCTGCAAGTGTTCCAAAGCATTTGGGATTCTGGCAGGAAACACTGCTAGCTTTCTGTTGCTTGACCACAGGGTTGAATATATGATAGCAACTGTGGCACTGATTCACTGGCAGTTCAGAAAAGTTTCTGATCCCTAAGGAAAGCTTCTTCAGGGTGCCCTACAGAACTGGGTAGACATGCATGTGTATTTACAGAACTCTAGGTTCTTCAGTGCACTATGAACTTACTTGAGTATTCTAAAAGTCACACTGACCATATGGCAGGCCTGTATGTAAGCACTCCTATCAAAAATCAGCACTTGTTGAGAAGAGTCCTGGTTTTGTATTTGTCATTCTCCTTGCTGCTGATCCTTTTATCTGTTTGCAGCTTCTGGTTATTTGCTTATGCAACACATATTCACACTCAGGGAGTGTTTTCCTTCCCCTAACCAGAGATCCCTGGTGAACCAGCTCAGCAGTTCTGAAGATGACTTCAACGCCAAGGAAACGCAGTCACTCATCACCGTTCTCTCCACTTTGTCCAAACTCCTGGATCCAGCCTCACAGCAGGTACTCCTCAGCCTTCACATGGTGGCTGTGTCACAGCCATAGGGAAGGAGATTATCAGATGGGGTTGGCATCTGTGGGCTCTGACATGTGTGTGTCCTGCCTCCTCCCACAGACCACACCGGGTCAAAGGGACAGTTCTGTTACGCTGTGAAGGGCTCTCCTGTCACACACCTGCAAGGACACTTAAGAGGAAGTTGTCTTGCCATCCCACTCCCGCACATTTTGATCCTGCCTTTGGGCACCTGAATGATTTGTTTGCCTGAGCAGGGACTCCTAACATAACCTAGTTGTGGTGTGGCCTCCACATGGGAGTAGAGGCAAAAAAGGCCAGCAGACTTGTGTCCAGTCCAAAATGGCTGAGTGCCTAATTCCTTCCATGCAAGGAGTCATTTTCTAAAGTGCCCCAATTTTACAAGCTAGGAACTGCACTAACTGTGCCAGAAGTCTGGAGTCATCATTTACCTTAAATTAAATGGAGCTGTTACTCTGTCCAAGCAAGGGAATGTATAGCCATTTCCCTGTCCTAGGTCTCAGCTTTTGACTTGCTAGTGGGCTAAGTGACCCTTGTGGAACTTCATAGAGCACAACTGGGTTCTCTACTCACCTTCCTCTACTATGATTCATTATTTTGAATTTTTATTAGTAGCAGTAGTTTTGTGTTTTGAATTGTGTTTCAAAGTCATGAGATCTTTTCTCCTTAAATAGTTCCTTCAGTTCCTGACTTGGACAATCAAAGTTTGCAAAGAAAATGCTCTTGGTAAGTAAGCTTTGAGGAGCATGTTTGGATGTGATGTGTCAGGTCTGATATTAGACCCTTACATGCTCTGTCCTGGTTTTACCTCTATGTCAAGATACATTCAGGTCCCATTCTGTGGCAGATTGCCACAATGTTGTGATTATAAGTACGAGTATCAGAGAGGGAACTCCATCTCTAAAACTATTAGCATTTCTGAAGGAAAGGAAGCTATTCACATACTTGACTTTTCTCCCTTGTTACTTAGGCTGAAATTGGGATTTCTACTCTGGAAAGACAGTACTCTTGCCAGGGTTTGTATTGCACTTCCTCAGTGCCTTTGGTCACCATTTTTCTATGACTCAGCAGGTCTGGTGGGCCATAGTTCCCCATGCACTATAATATGGGATGCCTGATGTTTTAAACTCTGCTTTTGTAGCTGGGGTATTTTGATAGGATTTTCATCTACTGTTAAATCCATACTGAATCTGAGACTTTCCCTCACTAGATGTCTGATGTTCCTAAGTGTTGCTTTCTCTTCCCCACAGAGGATGTTTCTTGCTGCAAGGGTTTGCTGTCTCTGCTCTTCAGTGTACACGTTCTCTACAAGAGCCCTGTCAGTCTCCTGCGGGAACTTGCACAAGACATCCATGCCTGCCTGGGAGATATAGATCAGGTATGATGCAGCAGCAGCTGAGCTCTTCATCACATAGTGCTGTCAGAATTGAGTGCATCTCTGGTGCAAACTATGTGACAGCAGTTAGTTTTACTCACCAGAATTTGTTTTCTCTCCTCTGCCCAGGATGTAGAAGTGGAGGGTCGGTGCCATTTTGCCGTAGTGAATGCCAAGACTGCAGCCCCCACTGTCTGTGTGAGTCAGAACAGTGTGTGTGTGACACCTGCAGTGTCCAGGGCTACTGTGCTTGGACCAGCTTGCAGGTTCCTGTTGTGCCAAACTCCTCTGAAAACCTGTTTTGTTATTGGTTTCTGTCTCAGCTGCTGGTTCTGGGTCAGGTGGATAAGGTCCTTGAAGAGGTGGATTGGCTTATCAAGAAACTCTCCAGTCTGGGGTCAGACACATCAGGTAATGAAAGTTGTCCAGTTCTTACTGTTGTACCTTTGTCAAATAAAGACAGAGAGCAAAAAGATGTTTGAGGATTTTGAGATAGTATCATCTGAGGTCAGGTTAAACTCTCCCTTGAGCTGGTTCCACATGAACAAAGTAAGATAAGGGTGTTGTCACAAAATCTCTCCAGTGATTATTTTCCCCTTGCCCCACTGAGGTTTTATGCATCAGACACAAAGATGGTCTTTTGTGCCTCCCACTTGCGCAACTGGATTCACTAGATATATATTCACCAGATATTCATCTATTTCTTCTAGAAGACTCCTCTCAGGCATCAAACCAAACTCAGGCTCTGGAGAAAGGTGTAATTCTGCAGCTGGGAACTCTTCTGACAGTCTATCATGAACTGGTGCAGACTGCACTCCCAGCAGGGAGCTGTGTGGACACGTTGCTGAGAAGCCTCAGCAAGACATACACAATTCTCACCTCCCTCATCAAACATGTGAGTGTGCTCTGCTGACAGTGGCCTGCCTCAGAGCTAAAACCCTTCTCCCCATCTGCTGCAGCAAGCTCACAGTGAGCCCTGGCAGCAGCTGTGCTCGGCACTGGGCTGTTGATCTCTTGGAGGAGTTGAGCCCTTGTTCTGCTGGCTTTCATGCCCTCAATTTCGTGACCTTTTTGAGCAGTGATAGTTGTACCAATGGAGATAAAAGGAGAGCTTCTCCCCAGCTGATTTTGGCTTTGCATGGCTTGGAGTTGCTGTTTCCAGTGTGTGCTGTGGGTTCCTCTACACACCTGTGTGCACAATGAAGGGCACTCACAGTGCTCACCAGCCCTGCCCTTACCACCCATTCCCATTCCCTGAAGCAGGACCTGGGGCAACTGGGCCATAAAACACAGGCCTGTGGAGCTCCTTTGAGATGAGGGGGTGGCTGCCCCAGAGCTCTCCTCTCACAGCTCTGGAATGCAGACATGGCATTTGGGATATAACAAGCCCCTTTGCAAATCCTACCCTTACCACTGTGCTATTTTGAGAGCTGCTTTGAGCCCCACCTGGATACAGGATGAGAACAGCACACATGGAAGAAATTCATGTTTTCCTTGCAGTATATCCAGGCGTGCCGCAGCAGCTCAAATACAATTCCAGGAAGACTGGAAAAGCTGGTGAGTGTAAGGAAAAATTCTGGGGAAATGGCTCATTGCCTTGAGTTAGGAGTAACCCTAGCTTTTCTCTGCTCCTTTACAGGTGAAGCTCTCAGGTTCCCATCTGACCCCACAGTGTTACTCATTCATTACTTACGTACAGGTAAGGCCTAAATTAACTGGCAGAATCACAGCCAGTCTGTCTGATGCTGAGTGGTGTATCAGCTTCAGTACATGGGCTCTTGGGGATTATTAGTCTTCTTGACATCACCTGAGTTTCTTACAGTTCAAGCTTTACTTTGTCAAATATAGTATAAAACATTTCAGCACCATTGGGGCTGAGCATGCTGATTTCTGCTTGAGCAGCGAAGGAGCTGAGTTTCAGCTGGGATTTTTTCCCCTCTGTTCATATGGGTTTTTTTGGATGAGATTAATACTGCTGTTAACCACAATGGCAAATAAAGGTCAACAACACTGCAGTCAAAACAGTTTGAAGTAATGTGGGTGCCAAAGACTGCAGTGCTGGAGCTAGGATTTATCTGTCTGGAGAGAAACTGGGTACTTGTGTGAGGACCACAGGAATTGCACAACATACTGGGGAAGGTGTCGTGGTGTGCAGAGCTATCACTGCTGGGAACTTCTCTAACATGCACATTTCTGAATGTGTAAGTTATGAAACTAGTTTCTTTCTTGGTTTTTTTTTTTTTTAAATCACACCTAATTCCACCCTTATATTGCTACCTTTTTGTTATCTAACTGGTAATGCTGTTAGCTGGCTAGAGCAAGGACTTCTATTGGCCTTTCTTGGCTGGCCTTTCTTCCCTGCTTACCCTTTAATGACACATCTTTTGGCATCCTCCTTCAGAACATCCACAGTGAGAGCTTAAGCTTTGTAGAAGAGAAGAAAAAGAAGAAGAAAGATGATGAAGCTGCTGCAGTCTCCACAGTAATGGTGAGACTGATTCACTCCATTAGAACATGGGCTGTAGTTGCAGGATATATACCTCATTGCTTGTTGTACCTGGTGGCTTCTTACAGATCACCAGACATTTGGGCCTTTAAGTAAAAATCAAATTTAATCTACTGTAGCTTCAGAGAGAAGTCTAAAAAAGCACAAACAAACAAAATACAAGGAAAAAAACCCACAACAAAAAAGCCATCTTCACTAAATGCAGTTTAAAATCTCATGATTTTTACATGTAACAAAGGTCAATCTGGATAGTCTGCCTTGTTTGATATTTTTACCATTTAGGGTAAGCTATGAAATACAGATATGGGCTAATTTATTGGATCCGATACTACATCCTCTCTAAGTGTTTCTTAATTTTATCAGTACATTTAAAGATGAAGGAAGGAATGGATTCCACTAAAGTAAAGCAGTTAAAAATGACTGGATTGTTT
Source organism: Anthoscopus minutus (assembly GCA_013399455.1). Lineage (NCBI taxonomy): Eukaryota > Metazoa > Chordata > Aves > Passeriformes > Paridae > Anthoscopus > Anthoscopus minutus. The sequence continues at coordinate 566,695 of VWYI01025715.1, read as the reverse complement.
GTTTGGGAGCTAGTGAGCAGGCTGGCAGGTTCCTGGTTCTTGATGTCCTTTGTTTGTGCTCCCAGACAGCATTTCCTCCGTCTCGTCAGCTGTCCCAGACATTCCTGTGATGTTAAGGGTTTAAAAGCCACAAGTATGATTTTCCCAGCTCTTCCCTGAGTGTATGGAGACGAGCTGAAATGCTGCTGTCACCATGGGGAATGAACACCACTGGTGCTAAATAAGCAGGACAACAATGTGGTGAAACGTCAGGGTGCTCCTTGCTTGGATGGCCCGTGCTTCAGGTGCCTCGGAAGAGCTGGAGCAGAGAGAGCTGCTGGCAGGGATACCAGGGCTGTGGACTGCAGGCAGAGCACAGAACAATGCACAGGAGAGCCTCACTGCAGAACCATCCTGGGAGCCAATTTAAAACTAGTGACAAAGCTGGCAAGGTTTGCTGGGTAGGGCAGGACTAGTACCCAGAGCAAGGCTACTGAAGACTTTTCTGAACTGGGAATGTAGTGCTCTTCATATCATGCTACAGTGCCACTGTACCCATCCAAACCTGACTCATCTCACATTTCAGGCCAAGGTACTTCGGGAAACCAAGCCAATCCCAAACCTGATTTTTGCAGTTGAGCAATATGAGAAGTTCCTTATCCATCTCTCCAAGAAGTCAAAGGTAATGTAAAGCAGGGCTCTTCTGTGACCTGCAACTGGCAGAACAGTGGGATCAATGGCATGGTGGAGGGCTGTTGTCAAAACTTCTCTTAATTAGGAAGGTGTAAGGACCTTTCAGCCCTTGCCCACACTCTTGGCCCAGCACTTCTGAATTGTTGCCACATTGATACCAGCCCTGCCTGTGACCTGTGGTTCCTGGTGGAGCAGGAACATGCACATCTCATGCCAGCTTTCCTCTTTCCTCACTCTCCCCAGTCTGTGTCATGAAATGTACCACAGTGAGGTCCTATGTGAGAGTGAGAGTAGCTGGCAACCACTTGGCTTTTAGGAAAGTGTAAATGGGCCCCTGGACTGCACACCCACTTTGTGCTTCAATCCTGCATTATTACTGTAAAGGACTCTGTCTCAGTTCTGTGCAAAGGACTAGGCAGGGTAGAAAACTAAACTTAAGATGCTCGTGGCTTAATGTTTTCCCTGCCTGGTTTCCCCTTGGTTGCTGCAGGTGAACCTGATGCAGTACATGAAGTTAAGCACCTCCCGGGATTTCCGCATCAACGCGTCCGTGCTGGACAGCGCCCTGCAGGAGCGGAACTCGGAGGATGCTGAGAATGAGCCACACAACGACCAGGTCAGAATTCATTTAGCTGCTTTTACTGATAGGTTTCCTCCTCTGTAGAAGCCAGCTGTATTTGTGAGTTGTGCAGGAATATGTAAGGTTAGAACAGCTTTTCTTCCCCAGGGTAGCTCTCATTTTAATGCTAAGCAGACAGGAAGGAGTGAACAGTTTCTCTCAGAACACTCCCAACACCCCAGCCCTCTGCCTCGAGCAGCCTTTATTTTCATACACCAGCTCTGTGTCCCTGGTATTGGAGAAGTGAAACTGTTGGCCAGGATCAGACCTTTGCAGCACGATGCAAAGTGGTTTTGTATGCAATTTTTTGTAGATAAAGATCTGGCAGGGCAAATTCTGCAAGGCATCATTCTCTTCAAACCCATCTCTACTACACAGTGCTGGTGAAGCCAGTGCAACGTGCTGGCTAAGAAAAAGAAACAATTTACTCTGCTGATTGTCCAGGTTTTTATTGGTGCTTCTGTTCATATTTTCCTGAGTGTTTCAACAAGCCCAAACCCAGGACAGAGTTCCTGTTCTGTGCCACTGGCAGCCCGTGGTCCTAAGTTCCAGCATGAACTGGGAAGGGGGTGGCCCATGGGGAAAGTCTCAGTGGCTGACAGGAATCCCATATTCAGGTCATTTTGTTAGTAAGAAAAAAAGAGCTAAATCCTGTTCTGCACAGCTGGCTTCTTGCTCTAGGTAAACATTCCTTAGACTACTCACACAAAAACAATCACACTTTACTGCTGCTCTCTCCCTCCCCTCTCCAGAGCAGCACAGCAGAGCAGACAGATGAGAACCAGGAACCCAAAAAGAAGAGACAAAGAAAAAAGTAAACTGGAGTTGCTGCCACTGCCTCCTCTCACAGTGCCTGTTCCATGGTGGACTCGCCTTGGTCATGGAGGCTGCAGACATGGAGATGATGGTTTATTGCTTCTCTTGCCAAATCTTCCTTTGCATCCACGGGAGTGACTCTGGCCCTGTCTCAGGTTTTACAGCTGGCTGCTGCCATCAGAAGTGCCTCTGCTATTTGAATGTGCTGCTATGAAAATCATCCCCAGGAACATCCTTTCTTAAAGCAAAATAGAAAGGGAGTGACTGGGATCAGTCCCTCCTGAAAGATCTGCTTCTGAGAGGACAGGGAGGCTTTGGCACATGGTCTGGACAATTGTCCTGGCAATTTGGTGTCATCACTGCTTCTCCAGCGAACCTTTGGTTATTTCAATTATCTGATATATATCCAGTGCTTCCCCTGGAAGACAAGGGGACAGTCAGTTCCCTGCAGTACACTCAAACTGTGCAATGCAAGAGAGCAATGGTTGGGATTTGCTTTAGTTCAGAGCATCTAGCACAGAAAGCCCTAAATTTATTCAAATTTCTGTTTTGGGTGGTGGTGAGAATGCAGAAACCAGCACCAGTAGGGAGCTGGGAACATGAGCTGTTCTGCCTTGGAGTTGAAGCTGCTGTGTACATCTCCTGAGCAGTAAGAGGCCACAGCTTTCTCTGCCCAGGCTAGTTTTGCAGTTTTGCTTTTACATTTTTGCTGACCCTGATTGTGATGAACTTGTTTAATTAATTTGCCTTGTTCTTGGTGAAAAGTGCCCTTTTTGCCTACAGAGCACAAATCCTGTTTCTGAAAGCACCCTTTGCCTGAAAGAATCCTAATAAAGGTTACTTAAGGGTGGAGCATCTGATGTGTGCAGTGACTGAGAACAAATCTGAGGGCAGGTTCTTATCTGGGAAAGAGCTGCTGCACAGTGAGGAGGAGCTGCTTTCCCAGCCACGAGTTAAATGTCTGCTTGCAGCAATTGGAGGGTTACACTGAGTGCAGATAGGAATGCCTTGAGGCCTTGGGACTGCTGAGGAAGCACCCAGCAACGCCAGAGCAGTTCTCTGAACAGAGCTGCGCTCTGTGTTGGCTAAGGGAGAGCATGGAAGGAGGGAAAGGAATGAAAGATGGAAAAGTTCAGGTCTGCAAGGCAAAATAGACAAGGTTGTTGAAGTGCTTCCTTTCAGAGAAGAAGAAATTAAATTTGATTTGTGTTAAAAGTGCACAGGAGGGCTCCTCCAAGGGGCACAAAGCAAATAAACATGAGAGAACAGAGCCAGGCCTGGTTCATCACCATCACTGTCACAAATATTTGGAAAGCAGCAGCACAAACTGCTCAAGGACTGAGGAAAGAGGCAGGCTCCAGCATGGTGGTTTCCCTGTAGGTCAGATGATGTGTCAGGAACCAAGGGGCTCATGAGGTGCCTCAACTGAACAGAGGAGCTCTCAGGGAATGACTGCTTAGGCCAAGTACTTAAACTGGGAAGGCTTGTGCAGAGGAGATTACAGGGGCAGTGTGCACAGCACCACTCACCTTGAGGGATGCCATACTTCTCCATCCCCATGGGATTTGACGGCGTCACACAGTTCATGGTCACCTCTTTCCTTAAGCACTGGTCAATATCCACTGCACTGAAGAAAGCCACTGACTGTGGCAGATCCTGGAGGCCCAGTTTGTAGGCAAACATGCACCTGAAGAACAAGAGAGCAGGTGGGACAGTGCTGGACATCACCCTTGGCTTTGTCACACCCAGTTCCAATCAACCACATTTACCAAACACTGACCAAGCACCCCTCACAGGGTATTAAGCACCCACATCACTCAGCAGGTGGGGGTAGCAGGAGGGTCAAGTATTGCTAAAGTGAGCATGGGACGAACAGTAATGGTGCCTCCTTGGGAAAAGGGAAGAATCCAGCCCCTCACTGCTGGCTAATCCTCCCTGGCAAGCAGAGCAGATGTGGGATTTTCCCAGCAGGAAGCCCTGTGCTCGCAGGAGCCAGCACAAAGGCAGGAACATCAGGGTGCCTGTCCCTGCTGCAGCTGCAGAAAGGCTGTTTGCGGCATTCCTGCCTCCACACAGGAGAAGCAGCTCACCTTGGCCAGCTCCTGTGTAACCAAATACCCCACGGTGCTGGGAGGGGGATTTGGCAAAGCTGGCTGTGCCAGGGCTGGATCAACGGGAGCCCTTGGAGTTCAGGAGCTTTCTATGCTAAGCTTAGTTTTGCATGGGGCAGGGAAGCAGCAGGAACACCCTACACTATAGGAGGGGTGACAGTGCTGGTGCTCACAGCAGAGATGAGCCATGCCCCTTGCTGAAGGCAGCAGGGGATGAGGGAAGGGACAGTTTCAGGCTCACAGCTCCTCAACCAAGCCCAAAGGCTGCTGCCATGTGACAGCTGCAGACCTGAAGGGAGCAGGAAGCAATGCACTTGCAACCCAGCAGAGCCAGTGACTGGCCTCATCCCTGCAGGGCCAAAAGCTGATGATATCCCCCTCTTGCCAGCACATTATCTTTGGAAATCAAAGCTGAGGTCCACCTGAGTCACACATGAAGGAACTGTAGCCTTCAGTGCTGCTAATTTGCCCTAAGCAGAAGAAAACTGCTCTGCACCAGTTTGCTGTAGGCAAAGCCAACCCCAGCGCCTGGGGCTTGTGTATCCCACTCCAAAGTCACTATTGCTCCACCCCAGGAGACACCAGAGCCAGCCCATCTCACCTCGTGAGGAGGTTGGTGATCTGCAGGGCCAGGGCTGCCCGGTAGCGATCCTGGTGCTGGACCAGGTACCGCACCTCGTCGTGGATGCTGATGCAGAAGCGCCCGTTGATGTCGAACTCCTCAAACAGCCACTTCATGGCAACCAACATGAGGTGCAGGTAGTCAACAGCCGAGCTCTGCACCACCCAGTTCACTCTGCTGGTCACAAACTGGTGAAAGGAGAGAGATGGACAGTAAGAGAGAGCACTGCAGTCAAGGCCATAGTACCCATACAGGACAACTCCTGAGAGTAATCTGTTAAACTCAGGGTGGTAGGGTTTTGACAACATGGAGATAAAGGAAAAATGGGTTTCCAGAATGGCTACAAGAGTCTAGTGGGTCTCCAGTAATCTAAGAGGGGCTGAACATCAGGTACCCATTTTGGAAAAGACAAGCAAAGCCAAAATCTCATCAGCCCAGACTTGCCTCCTTACCTCCCCCTTGACCATGGCAGGCTCCAGGGCCCTGCTGATATGACAGCCCAGCACTGGGGTCTGTGGGGAGGGGGATAAGGCAATGCTTTCCAGCTTGTTGAACATCTCGGACTCAGTGCCTCCTGCCCACACTCTTTGCTCCACCACATTCCATTTCTTCCCCCTCCGGGACCTGTGGGGCAGAGGGGAGGTTTGCTGAAAGAGTGGGAGGGGGCTGCAGGTCACCATTTGAGGTCCTCAAAAATTCCCTCCTGGTTTGGGGCAGCAGGACAAGACCCTGCTAACTGTTCACTGGGAAAATGGGCAAGGCTGACAGCCCCTAAATCAAACCTCCTTGGCCCAGGAGAACCAGGAAGAGCAGACCAAGATTATCCAGCCCCATCTCCCTTCTCTGCCGACTGCCCATCAGGCTGCAGCCCCCTCTGCCTCTCATCCCGATGCCACAGAGCCGTGCAGGGTCAGACCATCTCACCTTTTAATAGCTTCTCTCTGGAGCCGCTGGACATCCTGGCCCGACACTGACCCATCCTCTGCCCTGTCCACAGCCAGGTCCAGCTCTGTCACCAGCCACTCCCCCTCCTCAGAGAGATGAAACCTGGAGGGGAGAGCGAGTAACCCAGCTCCCGTGGAACACTGCCAGCAGCCCCGCGCGCGCTGTGCCCGGGCAGCACCCACCTGCGGATGCCCTTGGTGACAGCGTACATCTGCTGGGCCTTCTCCCGCGCCTGCTGCTGTGACAGCCGGTGGTTGAACTGCATCAGCAGCCGCTCGGCAAAGGGCTGCCCCGCCCCGTAGATGCGCCCGTAGTTGAAGACCTTGGCGTGCTCCCGGCTGATGCCCACGGTGGCGGCCGTCTTGCTGTGCAGGTCCGTGGCGTTGCTCTTCTTGCCCTGCAGAGTCATCCAGCCGAAAGCCGTGCAGCCTGTGGGAGGAGAGTAGAGGTTGGACATCAAACGGGACCAGGATGAGGATTAGGGGATCACACCCCTGCCCTGCAAAGCTGCTCCCCTGTGGCACAGCCCCGCCTCACCGTGCATGCCGGCGAACTGCGCCTCGCCGAGCACAGCGGCGATCCAGAGCTCCTGGGAATCCACGTCTGCTCCCACCAGGGAGTAACCAGGTGGCACCTGGACCATGGCTTTCAGCTCACTGCCCACCCGGTCGGCCTGCAGGACATGATGTCCAGGTGAGCACATTCCTCTATTCCTCCATGGCACAGGAGCAGCCTTCCTCCTACAGCCAAAGAGTGCTAGCGCAGAACGACCCTAAGTTTTGCTCCTGTGCCCCTAAGTTTTGCTCTCAATGTCAAAACCAGGTTTAACACATGTGGAGCATCACCCACTTGGTTACTCCAGCAGAGAAGGGGAACTTGAGAAAACTTGGCACATTGGTGTTTTCTTCCCCTTCCACCACATCCTGAAGCTCCAGAGCCTCTGCTGACTCCTTCCTTTCTCCCACATGAAAGCACATCAGCAAGAGAACCCCAGCTCTGGCCCTCCTACCCCAAATCCCAGCATCCATATCCAACTCCTATTCCAACTCAAGCAGCTGTCATCAATCCAAAACACAGAGGGAGCCCCAAAACACTCCTGGAAGGATCCAAGTGTGGTCATACCCGGGCATTGCTGGCTGTCAGCCAGGTGGGCTCCACCGCCCGGCGGGTGACAGTGCCTGCAGTCACCACCTGCGGCAGGATGGCTCCGTAATTGTCCTCCTCGTTATAGTCAGGATGCCTATAACGGGAAGAGACAAGGATGAGCAACACCCTGCAAGAGCCCTCCTGGCATGGGGTAAAGGGAACAACAGTCTAGATTTGGGTACTGTACCTGGTCACCACACGAGGCAGCTCCCCCTTCTTCAGCCACACCACCATCTGAGAACTGAAAGGACACATGGCAGGTGAGATGCTGAGCCCCTGAGCATCTACACAAACACCCCTGTCTCAACACAGCCTCCACCCACAGGGGTGTCACCATGAAAGCAGCTGCTCACCTGATCCGCTTGTGAGCATTCCTCCAAAATGAGATCATTTTGTTAATCTCAAGGGCTCTTGTCCCGTGGGTGCGGCCCACAGCAGCCCGAAGGGTGCCGTCCTCCATCTGGGGCAGGAAATCCTTGGCAAAAGGGCTTCCCACGTTGTTACTGTTCCCATCCTTTAGCAGCAAAAGTGGTGTCAGGGCTCAGCAAGCCACCACTCCACATCAGCAAAGCTCTGTGGGGACAGGAAGAGCCCCAGGAGCCCAAACTTGCCTTGTGAGGCAGCTTGAAGAACCAGCACCCAGGGATGTTGACATCGTTGTAGGGACCATTGCCATGGTGGAACAAGGGCTGGCTCCTCATCTCCTCCTGCGACCAGCAAAGTGAGTCAATGCCAAGAACATTTTCAGGCATGGCAGGAGGGAAAGACAGACCAATCCACCACCCCATTCCACAGGAAAACCTCCTCACCAGGCTCTGGTCTGCTTTGCTCATTTTTTCCTCTGCATCCACCTCAATCCGGCTCAGCTCCTCCACCTGCGGCACAGGGGGACCATGGGGAAGCCAGATCAAACACAAATCCTTCAGGAACCCTTATTAAAGGGAATTTCTTACTTGCAGCCCCTGGAGCTGCACACAGGGCTGCCTACTGCATGCACAAAGGAAGAAGCACAACCCCACACCTCCCTCTCACCAGGGAACCCTCCATCCCTTCCTTCACCTTCTTCCACAGCATGCTGTTGTCCATCACCAGCAGCTCATCCTCTAGAGCTGCCTCCAGCCCCGGGGGCTTCTCCTTGCCCTTCTCCAGGCAGTGCTGCCTGTACAGGTCCTCAATCACCCTGGCAGAGGAGAGGGCAAGGCTGACGTACCCACAGCAGGGCCCAAGGCTCTGGGGCAGCACCTGGGCAGAGTGTCAGGGAACTCCCAAATACCCTGTGGCCCAGCACCCCATTACATCCCTCTCACCTGTGTGGGCAGGAGGGGCCATTGGTCTCTGCAGGGGCTGCTGACAGATTGTCCTGCCGTCCTGGCACCAGGTATCCCCAGCCATGTTTTTCTGAGTAATGGAGGGGGAAGCCGTCCCAGGCCAGGCGCATCAGCTTTGGGGTCACCCTCATCTGCAGGCTGATGAGGCTGGGGCCAGGCACCCACCCCTCCTCCTCCAGGCGTGGGCACAGCTTGCGGTACCAGCTGGGGAGCAACAGGAATGGGTCAGAAAGTGCAGGGAAAGGCCTGGGGATGCACAGGGTCCCCAACTCACCCCGGGTGGCCTGGCAGGTGCTGGAGTCTCTTGGGTTGCAGTGCAACTGTCTCCTTCAGGCGCTCCAGACAGAGCTGGCTCGCAGAGACTTTCAGCTCCTCTTCCTCACTGGGGGGACCAGGGTCTGATGGGGCAAGGAGAACTTGCTTATAAAGGGCCCTCTGTGCCACCCTTCCGGGGATAGGGCCATCAAACCAGTCCTCCACCACATGCAGCAGCCTGGGACATAGGCCAGCAATGATTCACCCTGCAGCACGAACAAGCCTTGTCCCTTTGTCTGGGCAGCCCTGGGAAGGCTACTCCGGAGCATCCCTCATCCCCAGGGATCACCTGTGCTTACCCTCCTGCCACTCTTGAGCTGACTCTTCTGCATCCATTGCTGCAGGGGAGACTTGGCTGTTGCCATCCTGACCTTTCTTCTTCTTCCCTGGATTCTTCTTTTGCTTAAACTCCTGTGTGTCCCATTCAAGATCCCAGAGCCAAGGGTCATCCTTGTACCTGATGACACACTGCTGTCACACCACAGCTTTGCTCCTGTCCCTCACACCCACCCACAGCCTCCCATGGACCACCTGGTGCCTGAGCTCCTTGCTGCAGCCCCAGCCCATGGTACCTGTGCTCGTGTAACAGCTGGCATGCATCATTGGCCAGGTTCATCAGGGACTTCTTCATCTCCTTCTGAAGCTCCTCATAAACACCCTGAGCATCATTCAGGTACCTCTTCCAATTCCCATTGACTGGCAGGTAGGACACTCCCATCTCCAGCATCCCTGCAAACGTTACAGGGTGGGGGCACCTGGACCCCAAAGCAGCAAGGAATTAGGTATCTGCCAGAAGGGACTGGCCCTGGAAGCACTAGACTACAACAGGTATGAATGTGTCTTATCTAGAATTTCCCAGCCTCACACAACCCTCAGTGCTCTTCCCATAGGAACCACAAGGATCCCTGTACCTTCTGCCTGCCCTGTGCAACAACCCCAAAACTGTATCACTTCAGACTGCTGCAGGAAGCCTGCTCACCTCCCTCAGCCACTGTGCTGCTCTTTACTCCCACTCACCTACATGGGAGGGGTCTGAAGTTCCTCCTCAAAAGAGGTTCAGGACACCCTAAGGACAAGAGGAGCTACATCTCATGCCCAGAGGGACCATGACCCACCCCTGTGCCCACAACACTTTGACCAACACCAGCCAGAACCTGGCAGCTCTCACCTCTCCATAAACAGCGGCAGCTGCTCTTGAAACACTTCATGAGTGGCCTGGACATCACGGGCACAGTATGACATGAGGTCCTGGGGACAGCAGCTGGTGAGAGCAGGCAAAGCAGCCACCCCTCTGCCAGCATAGGGCAAGGCACTGGGGCTGCAGGAGCACAGAGCAGTTCACAGTGCCATGCACACCCAATGCTGCAAGAAAGGGCAGCAAAATGGAAACTACCCCAGCAGCTACTACCACCCTGCTCCCCTCTCCAGTTCCTGCTGCCTGTCAGGATGGTGGGATGGCCTCCTGCACCTGGAAGTTAGTCCTGATGTCAGCCATGGTGCCCTTCACAAAGATCTCCCGAGCCTCCTTCTCCAGCGGCTCCCCCCCGACGTAGAGCGCATGCACATCGGCCAGGTTGTTGATGCTGCTGACGTGCACCCAGTCCCACGAGGTGATCTGTGGACAATGGGGCAGTCAGACAGCGTGGGAGGACAACCAGGTGCAGCCAAGATCAGGAGGAGTAAAGGATGATGCTGCTCCAGCTTAAACCAAGGCCACCCTATCTGAAATGCACTGGGAGAGCTTCACTCAGTGGAGCTGCTCTAACAGCTCCTGCTCTGCCAGTACAGGAGCAAAAGGAGCACACAGTCCCCTGCCACCCACAGCACTGCCAGCAGCTCTGCTCCCTCACTCACCGCCGGCCCCTCTGCCTTGCTGCGCATTTTCCTCATGTGCTCCCTGACCTGCTGCAGCCCCTTTCTCTTGCCATGCTTGGCAGCCATCCAGAGGCTGCGCTGGAAGCCCGTCAGCCCCGAGATGGCCATGTGCATGCTCATCGTGTCCAGAAAACGCATCTTGGAGCCCTGGGACACAACACAGTGGGAGAGAAGAGAGGGTTTGGGGTATGCTGGAGGAGTTGCAAGTCCTCTGCTCAAGTTGTTTTTTGCTAAGTTGTTTTAAACTTTGCCTCCCACACTCCCTTTTTGATGGCCAAAAGCATCCCCAGTGCAGGCTGCCAGTTGCTCAAAGGCTCCTGCCATATCTCCAGAAGCCTCCAGCAGCTCTATAGGGTGCAAGAATATCATCCTCTAAAGGAACCTAGCTTCAGCCAGCTCTGCAGGACAAAGCAAGCACAACCTAGGGCACCTGTGCAGAACAGCATCAGTCAAAATAACCTTCAAGAGCCAACACAAACAATTATCTGGCTAAGAAATTGCAGCTGCCAGTACAAAACAAGGCTCAGTGGACTACCTGGATAAGGTACTGCTCCTTGATGAATGCCCGGTCGAAGGCCACGTTGTGTCCCACCACTACTCTCTCCATCCAGTCCTGTTTGCTGGCACAGCTGGCACCTGCTGGGCTTTCCATGGGAATGAGGTCGGCCAGGGTGAGGTGGCTGGACCAGGAGTAACGCTGCTCCAGCAGCCGCCTGCTGCACCACGAGTACCTGCAGGGGACATGTGGCACCCACAGCTGTCACAAAGCAGCCACGGTGCCATGGGGTGCTGAGCAGGAGCCCACCTGTGGGAGGGAGGTCACCAACCCCGGGGAGTGCTGCGCTTGCTAAGCAGGACACACATCCCATATCTCAGAGCCACGCTCTGGGGCTTTGTTGCATTTTCCCTGCAAGCCAGCAGTGGACTGCAGGAAGAGACTCCACTCAGGACCATCCCCATCCTCTCCAAACTTGTCCCCCCAGCCCTGCTGTGACCCTAGCATCGCTGCTGGCACTGCATCTCACCAGGCGTGCGGGGAGACCGCCACGGCCAGCGTCGGGCAGTGGCCATCGGCCACGCACACCTCCACATCAAACACCATTGCCCGCTCCTCGGGGAAGTCGACAGGCTCCGCTCGCCCGTCGGGGCCGTAGCGGGTCCAGCCCAGCTTCCACGCCCACTGCTCGGGCAGCGGGGGCAGCTCGCAGCGCAGCAGCTCGTTGGCCGCCTCCAGGTAGGGCAAGCTCTGCTTCTGCGCCAAGAGGCGAAAGTGCTCGTCGATGTTGTCCCCGTACATGCGGGGCAGCTGCAGGTGCACGTCGGGCAGCGTGGAGGTCTCCTTGCCCCACAGCTCGTGGCGCTGCAGGTGCTGCACGCTCCGCTGCACCTCCTCCGCCGAGTAGCGCACCTGGGCCCCCCGGAAAATCTGCTCGTGGAGGGTCCTGGAGAGCATCTGGATGTTGAGGGGGTTCATGCGCCGCTGGCCACCGGCCGGCTCCTGGCTCGGCTCCTGCGGCAGCGGGCGGCTGGCCGAGGAGCTGGACGGGCATCGCCGGGGCTGGGGGCTGCAGCCCCTCACCGAGCGCATCCAGGACGCGCGCCTCATCGCCCCCGCTGCTCCGGGATGTGCCCCGGCACGGGCAGCTGGAGCTGCGGGGGGAGAAAAGGCGAGGGGTGAGCTCAGCACTGACCACCACCCCCGCCATGCACGCACTGTCCCGTGCAGTCACGCACTCCTCTGTACAGCTGCGCCCCCATATAGCTGTGTCCCCGTCCCTGTGTACCCTATATAGCTGTTTGTCCCCATACAGCCGTGTCCCCATACAGATGTTTCCCCATACAGATGTTCTGCCCCCAGATTCCCCCGGCTCCCACCTGGTCCCCGCAAGCGCCGCCTGGGCCTGGCCCGGCGGGCAGATCCAAACCGGGGCGCCCGGGGGAGCTTCCGGCCGCAGTGACGTCCCGTCCCGTCCCGCCCCCTTCCACACATGGTACGGCCCTCAGGGATTCCCTCAGTAAGGCACGCGGGAAAGCTATCGTGAAGGTGGCCGCGTGGCCTAATGGATAAGGCGTCTGACTTCGGATCAGAAGATTGCAGGTTCGAGTCCTGCCGCGGTCGAGCTGACAGCGCTGTGCTGGCGCTTGCTATTTTGCTCCTCCAGCCCGTGCGGCAGCTCCGCGGTTTCCGCGGCCCCGGTACCGGGTTCACCGCGCTCACGGGAGACTTTTGCTCCTGAGTTTAACCGGCCCGAGGAAGGAGGCGGGGAGGGAGAAGCGGCAGCTGGGGGTGACGGGGCCAGCGTGCACCGCGCTGGTACTTGTCACCCTGACAGCTGCCAAGCCTCATGGGTTGGGCTGGGGATGGAGCAATGGGTGGAGAGCACAGCCTGAACGCAGCATATGGGATAATGGAGGGTACGGTGCAGGCAAGAGGGTGTAGGGTGCAAGGAATGGATGTAGGGCAAAGGGAATGGGGTTCAGGGTGCAGGGAATAGGGTGCAAGGAATGGGATGTGGGGTGCAGAGAAAAGACCACAGGTGCAAGGAGTGGAATGTAGGGTGCTGGGAATGGGTGTTGGGTGCAAGGAATGGGATGCAGGTTGCAGGCAGGGGAAAGGCCATAGTTGCAGGGATGTCAGGCAAAGCATTGCCACATTGATACCAGCGATGTAGGGTGCAGGACGAAATGTAGGGTGTGAAGAATGGATAGTAGGATGTGGGGTGCAGGGATGGGCAGGTAGGGTGCAGGGAACAAGCCACAAGTGCAGGGGATGGGATATGACGTGCAGGGCAGGGGATGCCGGGTGCTAGAAATGAGGGTGCTAGGATGTAAAGTGCAAGGTATGGATGTAAGGTACTAGGAATGGATGCAAGGCGCAGGGGAAGGGTCATGGGTGCAGCAAATGGGATCAGCTGCAGGGCAGGTGGATGCAGGGTGCAGGGGATGCAAGGGATGGGATGTAGGTTGAAAAGGAAGGGAAATAGGAAGCGCCAAAGTGCGGACAGGTGGGTGCAGGCTCCCCGGACGCCGTAGGAGCTGTTCTACCCGGGACGGTGGCTCCTGGCAGAGCCCAAACCCGCGCTGGCATTACCGTGCCGTGCCGGGCCGTGCCGGGCCGTGCTGGGTCGGGCCGGGCCCCGCGGGGCCGTCGGGGCGCGGACGCCGCTCGGGTCCCGTCCCTCTCTCCACGGGCGGCACCGGGCAAGGGCAGCGGGCACCGTACTCCGCTTCGCCCCTCCCAGCCCCTGCGGAATTCCAAACCTGGATGCGCCTTCTCTCCAAAACTCCGGCTCCTCAGCAGCCTCCCCTTGAGGGTGCAGGATCGGCGGGATGGAGGGTGAGGAACCGCTGCCCTCCGCTCTCCAAAAAGGCAGAGCTGGCACGGGAGCGGTGCGGGATGTGAGGACGCGAGCACACACACAGGGCGCGATGCAGGGTTCTGTGCCTTGGAATGCGTTTCACAGCCCCTCGGTGCCCCACAAAGTCCCTGCTGCCCCCAACTTGAGATTCGATGTGGGAGTTGTGCTTCACCCAGTTTCACCCAGCGGCGAGAGGTACCCGCTTTGCCTGAGCCTGCCAGGAGCCGCAGGGATTGCCCATCCTCGGCCACCTCCATACCGGGCGCTTAAGGCTTCCTAGTCTTTCTGCGGGAGCTTGGTGGGGCGCGGGATGCGGAGCTGGCGGGGAGAGATGCTCCAAAACTGTGGGTGCTCTGGCCGGGATGGAAGAACCATGAGTTGACCTGGAGTGAAGGGAAGAACGGTTTGGGGACCCCCGGCTCCGGAGGTGGCTCTAGGAAAGGACCCCGGTGCACTTTTCTTCCCTCCGATGCATTGTGTTATTGCCGATTTCTCATACTTTGCGTCTTTTATCCCCTTATTTTTATCGTGCTCGCAAAAAAATTAAATTTAAAAAATCCAAACCGCCCCATAAAAAAATGTTCTCCTCTCTCCAAAGCGTAAATAGAAGAAATTAATTCTCTAAATGTTTCTCACGGCAGTGCTCTGGGGAGGGTTGATGACAACGAGCTCTGCTGCCTTGTTCGCAGGCAGGAGCGGGCCAGGGCTGCTTGTGCCTCACCCGAGTGCGGGCAGGAAGGTTCGGCAAGGCACGGCACCACTATAAAAAAAAAATCACCACTGTGAACAACCCGAAATAACCTCAAAAATCTGCCGTTTCAGCAGAGCTAGATGCAATGCATAAGTCGGAATAGGGTGTGTATAATTTTTTTTTTCATTCCCTAGGTTTTTTGTTTTTATGTCTGTCTGTCAGAGAAGCATCCTCATCCTGGTGCGCCCCGTCGGGGTCCGATACTGGAGGTGGGAGCTGCGACTTCCCGCCAGCTTCTTGGAGAGCCCATTCGCCGCCGGGAACTCAGCGCTGTCTGTCGGATAATGGGGCGGTGGGACTTTGTTTAACCCCGTTGCCCCTGGGGCCAGGGGTCAAGGGCTTCCTCTTCCCCCGAGACACGGCGGAGACGCCGTTGGTCACAACAGGAGGACCGCGGCGAAGAGTGGGAAGTGATGGCCGCAGTGTACCCCTGTCCCCGCCGCGGCCCTCCCCCTGCGATCGGCGTGGAATCCCGTAAGCCTCCTTCTCTCCTCGGCATCGAGAGGCTGAGAAGGGCTCCAGATGGGTGTTTTGGGGGAGCAGGGGGCGGCCAAACATCACCACGGGGCAGAGGGTGATGATGCAGAGAGGCGGCCCCTGCCTTCCAGCATCCCCCGGTTCTGCTTTCCCCTCCCAGCTGGAGCAGGACATTTTTAACCGGCTGCCGGTTTTAACGGGATTTCACCCCCTCCCTCCACAGGTAGAGATGTCTCAGCTGCCCCCCCGGAGCCAAGAAACGGGAGAAACGGGCAATTTTTATAGGTGACGTACGGGCTTACGTGGGAATCTGTGCTCTTTCAGCTTTTTTTTCTCCTCAAATAACCCTTCCGTGAAGCTCGTACCCCACTATTCCAGCTCGCAACCCCTTTTCCAGGCTGGGGAGGAGTCGGGAGAGAGGGAAGGAAAAGAGAAAATAAAAGCATCCCAACATCCCGCTTTTTCCCTTCTCGTGAAGCGAGCGAGCCCGGAGCTCCCAAAGTGAGCGCTGAACAGAGCGACGGGAGACAGGACGGAGTCGGCTCCGAGGTGGAGGGATCGGGGGTGGGATGAGAGTAGAGGAGGACCCTCCTTTTCGGGATTAAGGGAGAACCAGCGAAGGAGGGAAGCTGGCGGCACCACGAGCATCCGAGGTAAGTCCCTCTCCTGCCCGCAGCGGTGGTACCTGAGCCAGGGCGCTGCTGCGGGGGGTGCTTTGAGGGTTCAAAGGAGCCAAATCCCGGGGGTCCCCATTCCCGGGGCCGCCCCATCACAACCACGAGGCTCTGCGGGACCGGGGCTGCTTTGGCTGCTGCGGCTCCTGTGGAATCGGTACCGGTTATCCCGGCCCGGGGGCTGCCGGCAGCCACTGCCCCGCTCCGTGCCCGCTCCCTCGGGGCTGGGTCGGGGTCCCCCCGGGCCGAGCAGCCCACGGATCCCGCTCCCAGCCCCCGGGGCTCCTCCCGTGCGTGTCTCAATTCGCTCAGGCTTGACTTGGCAATAAGCTCTCTCAATAGGGTGACAATAGAGCCCCGGTGGGACCCGAACAAAGAATTTGAAAGTAGTTAAATTGCAGGACACGTCCATCGCCTGGGTGCTTGAATTTAAAAAAAAAAAAAAA